>CM042240.1:30820653-31420653 GCA_023566225.1 Romanogobio albipinnatus | reverse complement strand
GGATAACGCTGAATGCTAAAAATTCCCAAGCCATCCGCCTGGATACCCTGATTGGTCTGGTTGATAGTTATGTGACGTCGTATGATAGTACCGAATACATCCTGGCTCACACGGAAAACATTGTGAGGGATAAAAAGACTCTCACATTGCACAACAAATCAGTCGTTAAAAGGTTTAAGGTGGTGTATAATAAACGCAGACTTTTGCCCGATTTCACCACGCTTCCTTATGGCTACTGATCAGATGATGCACAGAGGATCAATGGATGCTTCCGATTTTGATTTCAGACTTCAACATCCATTTAGTTGTGTTATCTCCGGGCCTTCCAATTCTGGAAAGTCTTATTTTGTGAAACTTTTGTTGGAAAAAGGTTTGAATTTAATTTCCAAGAAAATTGAAAACATTGTCTGGTTGTATGATTGTTGGCAGCCTTTGTACGACGATGTACTTAAATTGTATGACATTAAATTTGTGCAAGGAATACCAGAGAGTCTGAATGATGATGATTTGTTACCTGTCACTAAAACAAATCTTCTCATCGTGGATGATTTGATGCAGCAAGCTAGCGCCAATTTGGAGCTTCAAAGGGTTTTTACGCAGTACGTACACCACCGTAATCTCAGCGCTATTTATATAGTGCAAAATTTATTTGTACAGGGTAAATCCAGCCGAACCATCAGCTTAAACGCCAATTATATGATCCTGTTTAAAAATCCTCGGGACGTCAATCAAGTAGCGATGCTGGGACGCCAAATGTACCCCGGAAACACAAAATACTTTATGGAGTGCTACCACGATGCGGTCAACCAGCCTTTCGGCTACATAATGATAGACTATAAAGCAAAAACCCCCGAGCAGTACCGTCTCAGAACAGGATTGCTTTCCGACCGTCAAGTGGTTTACATCCCGAAAAAAAGAAGAAGAACGTGATCAAATCACCATGTCCGCCAGACTTTGTAAACATCTGCCGGTGTTAAAAATGCTACATAAAGCATCTCCTAAACAAAGGCGTCTTATTCTACAATCGGCGTCCGACGAATTCATTTTATCGTTGTGTGAAGTGGCGCTCAACATCCTCTACGGGACGATTCCGGTCAATCCACAACAGTACCGAAAACTGAGAAAGAGAAAAGCCGAAATTAAATTTGTAGCCAATAAAAAAATCGGCATAGCGGCAAAGAAACGAGTCTTCAACCAGAAGGGTGGATTCCTTTTACCGCTCCTGAGCGTCGCCGTACCCTTTCTTTCGAGCTTGATCGCAAACAGATAGGATGGAGTACGCCGAGAAGATGTATTTAGTCCCGCAACATCAACTGGATAAGGTGAGAACCGAAAATGTTCGCGAGAATATTCGACAGAGCGTGGAAAACGATTTGGACGGCGCCATGAGAAATATCTTACTCCGCACTGATTTGAACCCGTACGAAAAAGCAAAACTTTACACAAATACCCTGAGCAGGTTTTTGACCATCGTTAAACAAAGCGATCGGGAGATCGGAGTTTTAACGCAGTCGTTGCCCGATCCCGCGCCTAAAGATGAAGTACCGACCGCGGCTAGCGTCGAAGATGACAACGGTGCTGAGGAGCATGTGGTGGATGAAGTTCTGAAGAATGTACCTTCGAGAAGTGTGAAAAACAGCAGATACATATTAGACAAGATGTCTAAAGCTAAAGGACTAAGCGCGTGGAACGAATCGGGGGAGTTTGTGTTCAGGGGTAAAGCCGTACAAGGCTCACACATGGTCGATTTGTTAAAAAATGTCACGGCACCGCAAAAGGTTCGGGATAACCGGAGACCTGTAGGATGGTCAGAGTTTCTACACGCCTTTGCCGAATTAAACATCCCTTTTTCTACAGTGCCGAATCAACAGGTCAGGAGCACCATTAAATCTCTAAAGAGTAAACCCGACACCCCCAGCCCACCCCGTGTCAGACCTTCCAAAAGGGCACGAAGACAATCACGCTCGGTGTTTCCAGAGTCCGAAGACTCTGTGTTTAAATCCCCGACTATCGATCGAAGACAATGGTTGGAATTTTAACGAATCCTTTCATTTTGTATGTACATTAATATGTATCTTATGATTAAATAAAAGACGATTAAAAATATAATGGTTTCAAGATTTTTATTTATATGTCAGACATGTCTGCACGCAGTGAACGCAGGACAACATTGTATCAATACAAACATACGGTCTTAATCTCTTCACAAATAGGGACACCATTTTATCATTTTTAATATAATCATCGGTGTATAGTTTCATCACATGATCATAGCCGTATCCTCTAGCTAGATGATATAGAAAAAACAGACAGTGCTGACCGCAGGTGTCCGATGAATAATCCTGGACTCGTCTGCCGGAATATAATACGTCGGCATCGTTGGCTGCTAGAAAGTCATTGATGCTGGTTGGAAAGCGATGGCTGGTGGGGGGGTTGCCGAAGCTGTCGAAAAAACACGCGCCCCCGTCTTGGGTTAAATAAACGGCGACCCAGTGCTCCCCCGGCATGCTAGCAGGGTCGGTGTTCACGATACAGGCCGACGGTAAGATCCTTATGGGTTTTTCGGGTAGTTGATCGCTCGGTAGAACGCCGAGAAAATGAGTCCTGCAGGTAATTTTATCCATGATGGCGGTGAGTTGCAGCGTGTTCATCTCAATAGTAGTCTATGAGTACCTGTCGGCGGTTAGACAATTCAATGATGCTGTCAAATACCGCGTAAACAATTAAATTAATGGTATTCGGCAGCGGTTTTCTGAAACGAGCTTCGACTCTGATATTCCCGGACTTGATGAGGGAAATGTGCTGACCGCACTCTTCGTCGGGCGTGAGGTTAAATGCGTAAAGCGTGTATCCGTTGAGGAAATCATTCCTGCCGAAACAGAGCGGTTGGTCTTTAAGATGTCTCCCGGTCGTCATCACCAACTGATAATATTCGCGTACTGCCAAACCAGCTTCGAAATTGGGCTGTAGAGGCTTGGCCGGGTACTGTTGTCCGTCAACGTAGACGGCTAAGAATTCAAGGTCGTAGTGTTTGAACGCGAATGGATTTTTTGCGTAGGAACCGGTGAATGCGTCGTTGTCGACCATGGCAATGACGATAGACTTTGGCAGTGTTCCTAAAAACAGATTTTCCTGATTCGAAACACGAGAGCCGGCCGGTATGGAGAACGATTTTAGACTGACCCTATCGACAGGGTACTTGGCCGTTGTCGAGAGCAACGTCTGGGCGTGAGCCAGTCTCACCGGCGGTGATACAGTAACTTTCTTGACAAATAGGGATGCGGCCACTATATTTAATTTGTAAGACACATCGTCGGCCCTCATCAGACAGAATTCATCTTTTGCTTGAATTAGGCGTATCTTGATATCCACCCCATTTATCATAAGTTTCTCTTGGAAGAATATATCGCTGTGTATGGGGGCTAGTAGTTCCACCTCCTTGCTTTCGCTGGTGTAGCCTGATCTCTTTGTCAACCCCGCGTTATGGCCTGCCGGGTCTTGAACGTCCATATGACCCGCCGTGTCTTTATGGAACAATCCGGCGCTGAAGACAGATTCCAACGTATCTTTACCGTAGTTGATCAGACTCTCGATGATACAGCGATAAGGGTAAGTGCTCGAACTCTGAGATATCAGACGATCGCCAAGGGTCACGTCGACTTGTGAAAACATAGTGGCTCCGGGGTAGTTGATTAGACCCACCTTGGCAGGGTGTGCAATCTCTTCCCCGTTAGGTTTCGTGATTTTCACCCGCAGGTAGAGCATCGTGTTATTGAGATCCACATAATCATCGCCGTTGCCTGCGATAAAAAATTCCAATGGTGCAGAGCCCGATATGGCCGATAACGGTGCTACTTCTAAATAGCCATTTTTCTCAATAACTGTCTGTGTCAGCGGGACCGAAAATAAGTCCAGCTCAGACTTGATGCATTCACCCGACATGCGATGGAGTAGTGCCATGTTAGAATATGGATTTTGCGGCTCTCTTGATCGATACGTTTCGACTAACAGACCTCTTACGCTTTCTGCGTACGAGTGAGCGCTTGTTTGATCCGCGCACTGTTTTCTTCTTCTTCTTCTGTACCACCCGTTGGCCACGCCTCCTCACACCCGGCGGCTTAGACATTCTCTTACGAGCCATGACCATGAGACCGGATCCGTCTTGAGCTTTATCGTTATGCGAACGCGTCAATACGTTTGAGACGACGTCGGATACTATATTTTTAGCAGCCGATTTTAGGTGAGGTTTCGCGATGCTAAATCCTCTTTTTAACAACGGTACGGCCATCCTGAACAGACCTCTGAATAGGCCTCCTAACCCCGCACCGTACATAACTCCCGATCCCGAATACCCCGGCAAACCGGAACCGGCCTGATTTTGGTAATAGCTCACATAGTCCGCGGTATTGGACTCTCCGGGTCTATAATAAACCATTTTTTTAAAGAATAGAAATATTTTTTGGTTTAAAGTGTAGTTTTACGATGACTTTCCCGTAAGAAAATGGTACTTCGTGGTTTTGATCGTCCTTCAACTCTATGACGATGCTGCTGATGTGATCCTTGTTGATCGATGCGTAATGGGGGTTGTCGTATCTAGCAATGACCGCGTCGTTGCCTTTACCCGTTATATGTACACATCTCAAGAGGGGCACGTGCGAATCACCGACCGCTTGATATTGGATGATGTCCGTGTAAACGTACATTGTATAGAACCCAGCATTGATGTCGGATTGATGAGGAGCGTATGTGATGACGTCCGTAGTAAAATCGGGTTCTTTATGATCGTTTAAACCTCCGAGAGGTTTTTTAGTCATTCCTAAAATAGTGGCTAGTCTTCCTCGGAAACTCACTGAAATGTTTGGTTTCGCGACCAGAAAGACTTTGTTTTTTAATTCGTCGTGATTCAATACGGCCGCTGGTGTGATGAGTTGATTTATAGCCCGGAGGATCGCGCGAATGTTTGTGTAGTAACCCCCGCTTATGTGTAATTTCGTAATGATAGAAAAACCAATATTTGAGGGATTGCTATCGGGGGGTTCCGGGGTTGTATGTAGGATGAAATGACCATCTTCGTCATTAAAGTTGTACCAACTTCTAGGATATTCGATTTCGGCGAGTCCGACTTCCCATTGTCCTTTCAAGTCTATAGCTTTAGCCAACCTGGTTGTATAGCTGGCTATACGATTTTCAGGATAAACCGACGACGACGCATTGCATGGCAACGTGACGTAGAACCCGTGATCCTCCATGATGCTCCTTCGCTCGTATGGTCTCATCCGTTAACGACTGTGCGTTTTAAGGAGATTGCAAGTCCAGCAGAGTTTTTTTATCTATATAACTATTAAATTTTGAAGGCCATCCTAGCTATTTCACTTGAACAAGCGTAGATTTCCCCTGTTTTTTCTGACCTAAAATCTTTTCCACCTTAAAAGATTTGTTTTTACTCACAATTATTTTTTGCAACTCTTCTTCATAAAAAACCCCATCTATGACATCGCCATCATAATCCTTGAGTCTGTAGACCGGGGGGTGACGCGGAATACATGAGGATACTGTGAAAAATTCTTCCGTGTAGTTCTGCTCATAACCTTTGGCGAACGGTCCTCTCACTTTAGAAATCCTGACAACGTCGCCGATTTTGAAATTAAATACGGTCTTCTTCTTCTTCTTTATATCGCCGTACAAATTTTCAAACACTTGACCCTCATTTGCTTTGTCGACGTCCACGGGTCTCATTCTGATACTTCGGTGATAACTGCTGTTGTACCCTTGAATAATGTCTTGTAAAACATCAATGTATCGGCGGGAATTTGTAGCCGTTAAAAATCTCCACATGCGGCTTTTTAATGTTCTATTAAATCGTTCTACGACGCTGGCTTTCAAATCGGTAGCGGTGGCGAAGTGGTTGATGTCGTGCTTTTTCATCACATCTTGAAAATGTTTGTTAAAAAATTCCTTTCCCTTATCCGTCTGCAATTTCTGAGGTACACGACCCTCTTCGAGTATAGACTGGAACGCTTTAGTGACCTCAATGCCACTCTTATTCTTCAAAACTCTGACCCATGAGAACTTGCTAAATACATCTATGCATGTCAGTAGGTATTTATGACCGTCATTATCCTTGGCGTAGGCAGTCATGTCGACAAGATCAGCCTGGAACTGTGTATCGATCCCATACACAACCACTCTATTTCGTTTGTATTTTATAGGTGCTGTTTTGTGTAATGTGTAAGCATCCTCACCCGCCAACCAATCTGAAACCTCTTTATCGCTTAGACGGACGCCGGTATCTTTTAAGACGGCGTCTTTTAATCGTTTTTTACCCCCTAGAGAGCCGGGGTTGGACGGTGTATAATAAGCCTTTTTCAAGAGCTCCGACATGCTGTCGTTTCAACCGCCGCAAAAGAATAACGCGTACAAGTATTTTGAATCAATCTTTTATTTAAAAAAATCCGTTACAGGATACATGCAAGATCTAAGTAAAATGGAAATAATACAGGTAGAGTAAAAAAAAAATGGATATAACGACATTACAGGATACACAGTAAGTACAAAAAGGATATAATGATGTTAATATAACACAATCTAACTAAAAATGGATATAATAAGTAGCAGTAAGTAAAAACAAAATGGAAAATAACATTACAGGATACATAGTAGCTAAAATGGATATAATACAACATTACAGGATAGACAGTGGCTAAAATGGATATAATACAACAGAGTAAGCTAAAAATGGTTAGTAAAAAAATAATAATGTAGTAAATGGTTAGTGATAATGACATTACTGACTGTCTAACCAGAAAAGAAAGTCGCGACAGGCCTTCATGTTTTTGTCTAGGATGAAATCGATATACATTTCGGTAATTTTGGCAGAGTCGTCATCATCACCCTTTTTCTTTATCAACTCGGTACATACATCTGCCACGTAGGTACAAGTACACAACACGTCTGAGATTGTGATCTCAGCGCGTGATTCACACATCATTTCTAGAATAGCTTCTATCATTACATCGGGTGGATCGAGACCATCAACACATTTTTCAATCAAATCGTCCCATGCATTAGCCATTCCTCTCATTATCGGCATATTCTTCTTGAGATTTGCCTGACGCGTAGTGTCATGACCAACTGGGATATCAGGGTGGGCAGCGTCCGCAATAATCTTATCCAGTAGCTCGGTCATCTGATGTTTGAAATGGTCTTTAAACACGAGTTCTAAACAGCTCCTTAGACTACAGACTACACCCATCGCGGAGGGGGGTTGGTCACTCTCCATTCACAATTGAGAGACCTTGCCAGAGATCAACGACGTCGTAGACTATTTCCTTGCAGGGTTTGTCCAGAAGTTTCAACCTGATTTCTTCTAGCTTGGCAATGATGAATGGTTCGTCTTTTAATTCGTGCAGAATACCCCCGACTGTCCCTTGAATACGCTGGGGGTGAGATTTTAGCCCGCAGCGGTTTAGGAGAATGCCGATGATGGAATGGAAAAAGGGCTTAAACAGCTTGCCTGACAGCTCGTCAAAGTGTGTGTCGAAGTAGAAGTTGGGAGGGTCAAACAGGCAGGAATGTTGCAGCTGGCTGGGGTGGTCAATCGCACACCCCTCGCAGTCGGCCTTCAGCTTATCACCGATGAGATGTTCCAGCAGCACCACAGTTGCTGCTTTTACGATTTTGAATCCGACGTCGCTGAAACATCCGTCTGTAGCGTCGTGACCGGCTTTAGCACTGGGGAGGTAAGTCAGGTTGTGTGATCCGAGGTCCGAGCCTAATTTGTCCAGCCAGTCTTTGGAGCGTTTGATAGTTTTAGCAGGACCGTGGCCGCAGTCGCATTCGATTAACGGGTCCCAGTCGATTTGGAGGGGCGATTGCCAGTCTTTGTGAAGGTCCGATGATCCAAGGGGGTAAGTCAGACAATAGTTGCTCGCGTTGTCGTCAGGAGGGTCGAGAATGCTGCCGAAAGAGATGCCGCAGCTGCACACATGAGCGGGTTCTGAAGCGCCGTCTTCAGCCATGGTTTATAAATGTTGCTTGAGAGGGTTTGGCCGCTGACTTTATGTCAGATGCAGTAAAGGGGCGGGGACGTTGTGGCGCTTCAGCTGTGGTTTATAAACGACGTCTGGGAGGGGCTGACCGTCGAGGTCCCGGATGTCTGTAGTGAATGGGGGGTGAATACCCCGCGTATGTACTGCTGCGCGGACATCTCTCAGGGTGGAACAGCTGCACTTTAATTTTGTTGTAGCCGTCGTGCAGCTCGCACCATTTGAACAGCTTGTTTATGATTGAAAACATAATATCCAGCTGACTCAGATCTTGCCACTTGAACAAAAATTGCATTTCATACAGATTGTTATGCTCGTTAGGCAGGACGACCCCTGACCGATCTTCGGTGAGCTTTGTCTTGTCATCACAGCAGAATATGTAGACAGAATCATCCGGGTTCTTTTTAGTGTGGTCACCTACCACGCGGTACCGGACATTCGGGGTGACCCCGTCCCACTCTCCAACGTACAGAGGTTCTTGACCGCCGCTCTTCAGATCCTTCCACACAAAATTGTAAAATAATGCCCAGTCTTTTTTAGGAAATACAAGACATGCGTCTTCCCCGGGGTGAAACTCGCCCGCGCTGTCGGTGGTGTAGAGTATAACAACTTGAGTTGTTTTATGAAATCTGTACCCGATTACACGCTTGCTGTTCATCATAAATTCTCCTTTAGTCCATTCCGAAAGTTCATGGAGAAAGCTTGTCAAACGGACGTGCCCATAAGGTTTTCTCGGCGCCATAGGTAGACTGGTCATCAGACTGTCGAACGTCCTGCTGCGCAACCCCGCATCTGGGGTTTCAGGAGCTGATAATCCGTCCATGCTCATGTAGCTCATGTTTCTCTTTTTGCTGATAGCTGTAGAACACACTGGCCCCATTTATATATATATACGCTGCTCTGGGATGTGGCAGGGTGGGAGGGGAATTTTCTGATAACAGCGACTTCAAAAGATAAAACCTTCTGTCAATAACATGATTTATTATACCGCATTCAAAAACAAAAAACCAACTGTCAAATTAATCAAAACAAAAAACCTAATGTCAAAAAACCATCAAAACCAACTGTCAATCATATGATTTATTATGACAATAGGTCAAAAACCAACTGTCAAAACCTAATGTCAATCACATGATTTATTAAACAGGAAGTCCCGCCTATACAGGAAGTCCCGCCTACACCGGAAGTCCCGCCTATACAGGAAGTCCCGCCTATACAGGAAGTCCCGCCCATACAGGAAGTCCCGCCTACACCGGAAGTCCCGCCTACACCGGAAGTCCCGCCCCCTATACCGGAAGTCCCGCCCCCTATACCGGAAGCCCCGCCCACCTGTCAATCAATCAAATTTTGACATTTGGTATAGTATACTTACTACTTGTGAAGTTTGAATTGGAACAGTACTTGGGCAGCGACTGATGACGTTTCCCAAGTCCACGAGAACACAAGCACAGACAAGAACACATATTGAGAAACGGCCCGACCGCGAGCTTTGCCTAACCACTGTGCGGTTCTTCTTTGGTGCTCCGAATGCATTGCAAACACAGGAAGTTGTGCTGTTTTGCCACAAGGAACCACTGTTTAGAGCAGCGAAGAAGAAATGAAAACGCGTTAGCAGCAAGGGGGTAAGCCAGCCCCCAGAAAGCATACCTTCCATAGGGGCAGCCATTGCTAACCAAGCCATCACCTGCTGTTAGCATCCCATTGACTCCCATTCATTTTGGCCTCACTTTGACAGCGAATATCTTTACATCTGAGGCGTTTAAAGACTCCATTTGTCCATTGTTTATTTCTAAACAAACACGACAATGTATAAAATGCTCCATTACCTTGTATCTTACACTATAGTCCTGTAGAAGCTGTTTTTGTAAAACATAGGCTAACGATTGCGTTATAACCACGCGACTCCATCGCGCTGTACCGTATAGATCTGAGGAGAAGCTCACAGGCAATCTTTTACTGTCTATGAGGCAATCGGGGGGACGTGGAGGCATAAACGCAGATAGAGATGTCGCAAATCCTGCTTCATTCATCAAAAGTTGCTCTTGCTCACTCTCTCTGTCTCTGCAAGATTCGGTGATTCAGATTTCACTTTGCACAACTACTAGAAGACTTGCCACTGTCAGAAAGGTTGCTCACGTCACATCTACGTCGTCAAGCTCAGTCTGAGGCTGCGCAGTACGCTCAGCCATCAGGAAGTGAGTGCTTCTATCTGACTTCAATTATCTCCATTGAAGTCTATGGGGTCGCTCTGTCCATTTCTTTTACTGTCTATGGTTAGCAGTAGGCTATGTCCGCTGTTTACTGGCTGTTTAGCAGTATTTCGTCTCTGTGTGGATGGGGGCCGCGCCCGTGCTCGCTCGCTGTCTTTGTAATCTCTGCCGTGTGTCACTATCAAGCGGAAACCTCCCCCAGTTTCTCTACGTCCATATTCACAGTCTATGGTCACTATATGAGGACACGAACGCATAAACTGTCACTTCATGAGAATTTACCGTTTCATTTGGGAAAACTGTCATATAAGGAACACAGACACTGAAATATCTTCATGGCAAGTTGCCATTGGCAACCCGTCAAAATAAAAGCTTGGTTTAAAACATTTTAAATTGACAGGATATATTAGGCTACTGCTGTACAGTAGATTTAGCTACGTCTCTATGTAATAATAATACGTCTCTACTAATAATAATAATGCCTAGATGGTTGCTTATTTTTCACTTGTTTTGTTGAAGAGATTATTTTCTGATTATATCCTACATTTATTTGTTGCACTGTTTTTTATACAGTTATATTGTACAACTAAAATACTTTTTTCAGTTTGCAGTGTTAGATTTGTGGCTGCATTTGAAGTTCTTTTTCGCTTAAGAAAAATAAATAATATTACTGTCAAATGCATGTTAGATAATAAAAATACTGTAATAAATACAGTAGTTCACCATGTATTTGTTCATGTTTTATTAAGGGATAAGTCTGAAGCACACCATAAAATAATTCGGTAACACTTTAGAATAATGGTCATTAGTTAACATTAGTTAATGTTTTAACTAACATGAACAATACATTTGTTACTGTATTTGTTAATCTTTGTTAACGTTAGTTAATATAAATCCAGCTGATCATGGTTTGTTCATGTTAGTTCACAGTACATTAACTAATGTTAACAAGATTTTAATAAAGCATTAGTAAATGTTGAAATTAACATTAACAAAGATAAATAAATGCTTTATAAGTGCAGTTCATTATTAGTTCATGTTAACTAATGACCATTATTCTAAAGTGTTACCAATAATTCTAGCAATTCACACAGGGCTTGTAGTGTATACAGCTGTATATACATACACACCCAGGTATCGGATCAGTACTCGGTATCGGCCGATACCCTGAGCCCAGGTATCGGAATCGGGGTCGGGAAGGGAAAAAGGGTATTGGAACATCTCTAGTTTATATAGTATTTTTTGATAAGATAAATGCATAAGAGACTTCTTTCCAAAAAAAATATTTTTAAATTTTTGGGAAACCTGGCTGTAATAATTAAAAAAGCCAAAAGTAAAATCTCAAAATCTTTCTCTTGCTTTGTGCAAGCGATTGTGGGCAATCAAAAATGCTTTAAAAAAAAAAAAGCATGCACAGATGCACACTTCAAAAACCCTTCGGAAACAATAATATACCATACAATTTCCAACGTAGGCCTACTATAATTGGAGAAGAGCTAATTCTAATCTCTGATACTATTTAGGATGCACATTCAGAAGTGTTCCACTCCCCATCCCCTTTTCCGGAATTACGCAATCCATCCTTCCTCTATTGTTTGTTTGCTATTCGCTCCTCAGAGTGATACTCCATTAGACAGGCTCCTCTCACTGTCGGTCTCAGTTTGCCGTTTTACCAAGACCATCTGACGAGCAAAAACATAACTGAAAACAGCCAAAGGAGGGGTTGGCGCAGCGATAAGACAAGATGGCCAAAACAATGGGAGCCGCTTGCCTTGCTGAGGGAAGACAGCCCTGGAGAATGGAGTGAAACCGAAGATAAGACGCAAGCGTCTGAAGAGGACAGAGATAGTGTAGGCCAGAGCTGTCACACTAAGAAAGACAGAGGAAGAAAAGTGATAACCTCTGCTCTGCCGTCCACTCCATATGCCAGAAAATGGCTACATATGTGACCTTCTGCATCTCTATTATTCTGCTTGACTGTCCTTTATAGCCAGAACATGCACAGCTAACACACGTATGAAAACACACATAAAAAGGTATAACCATAAAAACTAGGGCTGGGCGACATTGAAGAAAAATGCGACATGCAATATCTTTATAAATAATGCTATATTTGATATGCGATACAATATTGCTTTACGTGTGTAAAATCTATTTAAATTATATTTTAAAAAATATTTAAAAACTGAGAATGATACCATTTATGTGTTTCACCTTCTTTCTGGGGAAAGACAGCATCGCTACAACTTCTGAAAGTGACCAGCAGTGTTTTAGCAAAGATTGATGTCACACATCTAACAATATAATTTTAACATCAATGTAAACAGACAAAAAATGTAACCAATATTTAAATACAAAAAACTCTTTGCTTGACTGGGTAATATATAGTTATATCAACCTAAAACTTAACATCAAAAAAGTCCAGGTAAACAAACACACCTGAACATAATAATAAATAATAAAGCTACAAAGGTTATTCAGCCAAGAGCACTGATTTTCTCTTTTTCTTTTGTTGTTTAACAGACAACGGCAGGTTTACTGTATTAGCAGGCTGTCACTTTAAGACCTAATGCATGGATCCTATTGACACACATTCGGTTTCTTTCCCCAACTGATATCGTTTACTTAAAGCATAACCGACTGTGTTTACATGAATACTCATCAAGACAGCCATTTTGACATAACTGTGTGTGTAATTGACAGTTTGAGTGTGTAATAAGGCACGAAACAGAACTGGAGGGATCACACGCTTTCAGAGATGTGGCTTGTACGCACGTTTCGGTGTGTGTGTCAGACAGCAGATATATGCTATATGCGTCAACCTAAAACATACACTTTTCACAATGTTGAAGTAGCTTATTAAAATCATTCAGATATTGCGTGCCATTACGATATGCATATTGCGATATGAACACTCGCGATATTTCGATCATTTCGTTATATTGCGCAGCCCTACTAAAAACGTTGAGTTAAATATTATTTTCAGACGCTTCTTCTGGGGGGTGGGGGTGGGGAGGGGTAACATAGAACACGCACAAACACACACACACACTCAACTGCCTGTCTATAAGAATGAAATGTAAGACTTTTTAGGATGTCGATGCCACTTAAAAATAACAATAATTGAATACCTATTTTCATTCAAATAATCATCAAGAATGTCATTAAATGAGAAAAGTGAGGCTTTCACAGAGAAACAGTTTTAAACACTTTATCAGTGTGGTCGGTTAGACGTATGAGGGCAATTCCAGCGTTATGGATGTGACATTTGAACTCATAATGACAACTGTCTCAGAAAAAATCTATTTCTTACCATATTTAATTCGGCATTACATATTCTCAGAGCACCCAATCTGGAGAATTGACAGCAAAAATATTTTTTTCTAAAATATATTTAAGACCCCCCAAAAAAGGAAAACAGCTATGCGTTATGGATGTGACAGGAAATGACAGAGTTTTCAGTAGACTGTTCGATTTTCTTTAAAGTCTGTGAACTTTTAAGTCTAATGTTTAAATATTGCTATCCACATGATGAAGGGGTCTTATCTGAACATAAAAATATCAATGTTTAAATTGTAAAAAAATGTATGAAGTGTATCATGAGGAAAAACCAACGTTATGGATGTGACGAGTCTGAAATAAACAGAAAATCTGTTTGGAAAATCAACAAACAAACTATCATGGCACTTTTGTCGACACATAAATTTACTCTAAATGCCAGTTCTGATATTAAGAAATATGATTGCAATATGATATATAGAATAATTGACAATGAGAGAAGATGAGGGTGAAGGAATTTATTTATTTATTTAATTTGTTCATGCTTAACACTTTCTTCTGTCATTTAATATTATAATTATTATAATTCATGAACTTTTTATATATATATATATATATATATATATATATATATATATATATATATATATATATATATCTTTAGCCTACATGTTTATTTTTTAAAACCCATCTTAGGTAATGAAAGAATGGGCTATCTCAACTGAACTATCAGGTCAAGCTACTTGATATAACTAGATTTCTATTCAAATTATTTTCCCGAATTGTGTGCTGTTAGTATCTTACCATTTTATCAATCTGTTGTGGTAGGCGTTCAGCTTTAAGAAAACGCTATCTTCGAGCTGTCAAAACCTGCTGAAGGACAGGAAGAGCGAGCGAATTAGAGCCGCCTGTTCCACGCCTAAACCAATCAGGTTCCTCATGCACTTTCAATATGCCTCTCTACTAGGAAGTGAATACTATGAACACACGGAACATTACAGCAGAGTCGATTACGGAACATAGTCAGATTTTCATTATTGTTTGAGATGTCGATCGCAATCTAATTTATTTATCAAATTATAAATATGTCCAGAAAGCGACCATTTGTTTTGCTAAAGTTTACTTATGATTGTACTTATAGCCTAATGACCTAAGGCAATGTTACGTTTCACTGAAACACAGAGGAGAAATGTGTTTATCACTGCCATGTCGCCAGCAACAGGAACACACGTTATGTCACGTGGGTTTGATTTTAGAATTTTCTTTAAATGTAACGTCCATAACGTCACATCCATAACGCGAAATTAAAATGTTTACAAGAAACAAAAGGGCACGAAATGTTCATCACATTATACATTCATATAAGTTAACATTGCACAGAAACGTTGGACATTTTTGCATCAACACTGTATGTGTAGCATGAACTTATCCTCTAAAACGTTATGGATGTTACTTGGCCCTGGAACTCACCGACACATTTAACAAGAGGCTTATACATTTCAAGAGCTTTACTGTTAAAGCAAGCTAAGTGTACACAATGCATAATCATCCCTTTGTTCAACAGGAAATCGACAAATAATAACATTTTGTTGAACCATTGAGTCTATCTATTCCCTTTCTTGAAAACGGTAAAACACAGACATTTTAAAAACTCTGCTTGCATTGGCACACACCTTGTATATGATGTAATAAAATAGTAAATATCTAAATAATTCAATGAGAATGGTTACATACAATAAAGTATAGACCCAAATAAACATTTTAAGAATAAGTCTGTTTGTGTGTGGCCAACTTTTTTTTTCATGGTAAAGATGACCTTTGCATGGAATTGCCCATGAATGGTGATTAAGAGCTGTAAGATAGACCTAGTTGCAGATGAAAACGAGGCTGTGAGGGATGGACGTAGAGTCTTTACAATGGCACGCACTGTATAAAGGTATCATTTTCACAACTTTTAAAACTGTTGCATGGAGTCTTTGTCTACTGAAAAAGTTTTGTTCGGAAAGATGTTTCGTCAGCTGAACAATCCGATTGTTGTTAAACAGTAAACTCACTGAACACACTGTACTTCTATCCCTCACAGCCTCGGTTTCATTCTTGTCAAAAATTTAAAACAGCACTATCCTGAATAAGGTCTATAGGTATAAAAGAAATAAAGAAAAATATATATTTAAAAGACGGCTTAAAATTAGTAACAAATGCCAATTTGATTTTAATTTGTATGCACTTTAATTTATAATATTTAAATTAAGATTAAATGGAATAACTAAAATACAATAAAGATTAAAACAATCAAGCCAAGTTTTTTCACTAAATGAATTCATAGAAAATAAATATTTAATCATAATCAGCCAATTTTTCCTTTTCATTCACAAATTACAACCTCCACAAACATACTGTAATTTTTTTATTAACAAGACCTTTTATCACCTTCAGTTTTAAAACGTGACTGTAATACATTTGTATACTTTTTAAGGACACGCTGAAAGCGGTCACGACCACACACAAGAACACACACACTGATCACTAAGTGGGCCGGAGGTTTGTGTCACATGCAGATATGGGTAGCCTCCATACTGACAGAGAGGACACATTATTGGTCCCGGAGGGGCTTCAGTGATGGGTGGTGGGAGATAGAGATCTTTGAAAGAGAGACAGAGAGAGGTGGAGAGAGCACGAGTGTTTGCCTCTGGACCCAAGCATGTAGATGCCCACCCGCACGCTCTGCCATAGCCCCTGGCTCTTGTCGCTTTCTATCAATCTGCATCCCCTTGATAAAAATAGTGCTAAAAACAGTGGCCCACAGCAACAAGCAACATCATGACCAACGACCCTTATGCCTGAGAATGGCCTTATCAAGCAGTCTCTTTTTACATTTTATCTTTCCACTCTCATTCATACGCTCAAAGAGCCTGAGAATTTCAAACTTTGTTTCTCGATTCTAAAAAAAACATCCTCTTTAAAATGCTCACAGAAATGGCATGAAAAAGTTTCAGATGTTTGAACAATATAGGCCACAAACATAATAGACAAAAAACAATGGAAGTCAAAAAAATAAATAAAACAGGCTAAATTCATTACACAGTTCCTTTATGTGTGCAACCTATTTCCTAGTTTGTTTTCAATGGATGAACTTATTCCTTACAGTAATACTGTTAAAGCCTGATGCATTTATTCCCACTGGTTTCACCACTAGAAGTTAGTTGAGCAGAGGAAGCAGATACACAAGAGACTTGTAAACACCAATAGCCACTTTAGATACAATCTCCAGAATTTAACCCTACAAACTTACAAAATAATAGAACGAAAACCATTTTTTTAACGGATCAGCTAATTGAACCTTTAGAAAAAATATTAAAAATACAAAAGTTTGCATACGCTTATTATGTTTTGTTTTTTAATCATATTTGATCCACTAGGTTATGACCTGTATGCTCACGCTTAAAGAGGAGAAAAAAATACATTTTAATTTCAAAATGAGCAAAAATATGCTACTTTACGTTGTTTTTGTTATTTATATGCCCCCCTCCACAAAATCCCACATAAATCAATTAAATTTTACAACAGTATAACAGACTACATAAAATACATATAAAAATCAGTTGTCACTCTTGCCCAATAATATACGTTTGCAATACTATGATGTTTGAGAGATCTTGAGAGTTTGAGAAACCAAGATTTCACAGTAAAAAGGCAAGTGTAGCACAGCCATTTTTAGTTATAAAAAAAGGATTTTTACCTGCTATAAAAAAGTATGACCTAGTAATCCAAGTGCAGAAGTTGTGTCCAACAACAGTTTCTTCAGAAAAATTTTGATCATGTTAATATTTTAGAGGCCTTAGTGTTAAGCATGAACAAACTTTTATGAACAATTTATTATGTAATTTATTTATCAATGAATTATTTATTTATTAACAAACCTACATGTATACACAGTTCATTGAACATAAACACAAGCACACCACATATGTTTGTAGGCCTCGGCATATTGATATGATGCCTTTAAAGACCACTGTTTTAACCCTCACTACGATTCCCAAGTTAAAAAGACACTACTGGCATCAAATACAAAACATAATTGTGCACACCACATAAAATGTGTTAATCGTTTGTTAAAATACAAAAATATTTACAACCTGAAAAACAGTAGCTAGTTAGTATCCAACGGTTGTTTACCTGGATCCGGACATGCACCTGTCTGTGATTTCATTCTCCAGTAACGTATTACATTGGCGGCTACTGTCCTCTAGTGGTGAGTTTTGGTTTTAAAATCTGTTTTGTTCTCGTTGCTGCTATACAGGACGTGTGCAGGCGTGTTTAAAACATGATGCGCTTAAAGTTATGACCATTTAAATGGGGTGTTCTCACACGTACTACACTTCGCGACACTCACTTGTATGAATTCTAGCCTCAATGTGATCTCTGTGTCAAAACGCAAATATTCAATGTTAATAATTAAATAGTTCGCTAATTCTTTCGCATCGAAAAGTATGTGCGTTGATGTCTCGTTTGAAAGCTAATCTAGTATACTGCATTTGTGTCTGGCATTCTGTGCGGGCATCCCGCCTCACTATCAGGACCCCAGCCAGGCAAGATGGCGGCGCCCCACCACCAAATCGCCGGGGAGTTTGAAAACTGGCTGAACGAGCGTTTGGACTCCCTTGAAGTAGACCGAGAAGTTTACGGAGCATATATACTCGGAGTGCTTCAGGAAGAGGAAAATGATGAAGAGCAGAAGGATGCTCTTCAGGGCATTCTCTCCGCTTTTCTGGTCAGTGCACGCGCATGACACTTGCACGCTCAGCTGTCAAGATCTTTCACACGAGTGCCTCTGCCGTTGTGAATATTGTAAACTTTAAGCATTGCTATAACAAACTCATCATAAACCCGAAATACGTTTATATATTATACACTGAATTCTTTTATTGGTTTATTCCCTCCATTTGAGCAATTAACGTGTGAATCTTGATCAAACGCTTGTTGCTATTCCCCGCAATAAAGTTCATTATTAACTACAAAAGAACGAGAATGCGTACCTTAATTTCACGTTTGCGCTTTACATCGGAAACTATATCTGGATGTAGTTTTACGTAAGGTCTGTGTTATGGTGGGAAGTCAGTGTAACCATTAAAATACCGTCGTTCGGTGAATGTTTTAATGGTAAACAGAGGTCACTCTATCACAGGACGAAGACAACCTTGAGGAGGTTTGCCAGCAGATCCTAAAACAATGGACTGAGTGTAGCAGCAGATCTGCAGCGAAGAAGCAGGCAGAGGGTAAGAGCTGAAATTAGAAACGCTGAATCACATTTACCCCGGATACCATTTTAATACTGCAAGTGTGGTGTATTTGCGTATGCATGCAATATTATTGTAATTAAATATTTATGTTTCTACTGTATTTTCGATCAAACAAATGCAGCCTTGTGGGCATAAAACACTTATTTAAAAACACTTAATGTTACTGACCAAAAACTGTTGAACTGTAGTGTACATGTTCTTTAATAGTCCGTAAAAATGGTTTAAAATGTATCTCTTTTTTTTTGTCTCACAGCAACTGTTTTTTGAAAATAGTGAGGTGGTCTTGTTTTTCTCATTTCAGATGAGGTTCAGGCCATTGCCAGTCTGATAGAGAAGCAGGCACAGATTGTGGTCAAACAGAAGGAGGTGTCAGAGGAGGCCAAGAAAAAGAAAGAGGCTCTACTGGCTCAGTATGCTAATATAACAGATGATGAAGAATATCCTTTCAATACATATCTGTTGTATTCTGTACTTGTTTCTATGATTTCTATAACACCCCATGGAGAACAAATCATCACTCAATTTCTCTCAAGCTCACGGTTCAGCTGATCCAGTGTGAAGCAGTTTCCTTAACATTTGTACTGAAGATGAGGAGGAGGAACAAGCCACGATGGGAATACCCATTGAAAAATGTATCCTTTTCACATAGTATCGCTCCGCTATGTAAACGATCAATCTAGGAGAAGATCTCTGCTCTGGTTATGTTCAAAGTGTATAGTGTATATGAAGACTTCAGAGCCTGACGCTTTTCTTTTAAATAAGCATTTTTGCCAGGCTTCTATGTATAGGTTTCTACCAAAGTACCGGTACTTCTGAATGGGCTGAGGCTGGGATTTAGTGGGTTTGAAGTAAAACTATTTTATGAACGTACACTATATGCAGGGAGAGCATTCACTCAGTATCGTTATCTCATTTTTGACCAAAGTGGCTTTTAGAGGCTTTTGCATCTGAACTCTTCATATATTCTTTGTATATCTTGATAATGCTTAAGTACTTGTTTAGTGTACAGTACTGTTGTAGGAACAGCAGCACTATGATCTACATTTAGACTAAATATCTGTATCAGGAACTGTTCCCTTCACTGCCAGCCCCAGCCCTGTTCAAAAACACCAATGTCGAGGATGTTTTAAACCGCCGCAAACATCAGCGTGACCAGGCCAGAGAGGACGCACAGAAGAAGAAAGAACAGGACAAGATGCAACGCGAGAAAGACAAGCTGGCCAAGCAGGAGCGCAAGGACAAAGAGAAGAAACGCACACAGAAGGGAGAGCGCAAGAGATAGAGAGGAAATAGAACAACTTTCACTGACTATATAATGCCATGGTCATTTACCTAGAAGAGAACAAACAATGAGACCTCAACAGACAGTGCCCCAACTAACAGTGTATGCATCCATATACGGCCTTGGGTCTGATTATTGTTTTTTGAAAGATAATGTTGGGCCTAATGAGCTGTTTTCTTGGCTTGTACAAAACAAATTGCAAACCAGCAAACTGTGTGAGAACTGTATTGTGACCCATTCAATTATTACAGGTGCTGACTGCTGTGCTACTTATTTGAGGATAAATCACACAAAACCATCAAAAACATGTTCAGGTCACATTTCAAACCAAAATTCTATATATTTATATTTTGATTAAAGACACATTTCCCCCCCAAATCTCATGACTGAATTTGAAAAAGTGTAATTGTAATGAAAATAGTCTGGCTATACAAAACATTTACTAATTCATTTTTTTATTTACTAATTTGTTCCCTCTTTTTTTAAGTATATTGTGCGCACAAGTTTTACTAAATCATGGCCATGTTTAATAATTGGTTCCTTTACATAAAATAAATATATCTCTTTTTTTTTTTTTTTCTCCTGAAAGGTGAAAAAGTGACCTGGATATGTTCATGTGAGATTCACTCTAACGTTTACCAACAGATAACCAACATGCTTGCGTCTAAAAACTGCATAATTCCTCTTATTGCCTTGAGGGACTTCCAAATAACCTGTGATCCTGTTTTATATATATTTTCCATAAGCTGCTGCTTAGTAGCACTAGTGATTTTTAACACAGTAATAAAATTCAAGATACAAAAAGATATTTATTCAGCTCACAAGCTTTTTCAGAACAAACTGAAGCCTCCTCATATAGCAATATATGGAGAGGGATCAGAAACAACCCAAAGACAGATACATAACTGCTAATGAATGGGAGAGGGGGAAATATGTTTTTGTTTTCTTCAAGCAGACGGTGTGGTGGATTTTTCTGTCTCAGTTGTGGTTTATTTTTATTGTAGGACAGCGAACCTCAGATATGATCCTAATGCAAGAAGGGTATGTGTGTGCATATATATCAATTGACAACTGTTCATTTGAAGCTGCTACATATTGTGCCAATACCTTGTAGACCAGATACTACAATGGCCTGCACTGTGGGCAGACTGATCTCTTTAAACCTTTACTGTCTGTTAGCTTGTAAGATCAGGAGATTTGAGCATTCTTTTATCAGAACAACAATATTTAACATTTTGTACGCAAAAATATTCCAGAATTGGTACAATAAATTGAGCTGTGTAAATGAACGTGTTCACTCTTGACTAATGTGACCAGTTAACTTAAGAAGTCACAGAGAATGTAGTTCTGCCTTTTATATGATATTCTTAGTGTCATATGCAGGTTTTATAAAACAGCCACAAGGTGCCATTTTTAAATGGTAGAAGCTTTTTTTTATCCCACAGATTCAGTTTGTCCAAAAGGAATATCAGAAACTATAGTTTGTAAACTCTGGGTATCACTGCTGATAGCTTGAAAGCTGTTAACATTTCTCAATGAATCTTCTATTTATGCAATAAGAACTCTAACTCTTGAATACTGATGACTGGTTAAACTGTTTCTGAACATTCTGTACTCATCTATCCAAACAATTATCTGCTTACCTCTTATGTGTTTCTTTACATCAACACAATTTAAATGTTGTAAGGTCAAATCTGATTCTTGACCACATTCAGGGGTCAAAACAAATGATTTTATAATGGAAACCGCCTAGTGAGGCACAGTCTCCAGTAATGTTTATGCTGTTAAGCCTAAACTGAACTGATTTAAGGAACAATATAGATTTGCATGGTAAATATTTAGACTGAATGAAGAGTAAGGCACTTGTTTACAAATGGCTTTCATTATTTAGCCAACCAGCTGTTTTTGGTGAGTTGATGGTGACACTGTTCTTTTAAAACGTACATTATTCCAAGTAAACAGAAATTCAGTAAAATATACTGCAGCTTTGCTGGATTATTTTACAAGTGGTTTCATTTTATAACGACAGGGATCTGCTTTTTTAATTAGGGCAACATTAATTGATTAACATTGTATTTTGGATCAATGTTTAATTAAATAAACAGTAGTTTTATGCACCAGTCTTTGAGTTCTGGGACTTTTTGCTGCCGTGTTATTTTAATTGTTAAGCTTGAACAAAAGCAAGGGCAATGAAACAAAACAGTACAAGCACACGTCATATGAACAATGTCAATCTGTAACATTCGCCAATAACAGGTTGTTCACATCATTTATTTCAGTCCATGAATGATGTTACTCTCAGCAACTCAATATATCCTCAAATGAGTTACATCACAGACAGATTGACTACATACACACATTGAAAAATAGCGACTGAAATCTTGAGTTCAATTCAGAATTTAGATAAATTTGCGAATAAATAAAATCACGTTCAGATTTTCCACAAAAAAAAGACAGATTTCGAAGAGATTTGTGATTGTCATTGCTTATCCAGTGAGACCACTAAAAACCAAGTGCTGACATCAAGAAGATCATGCACAAATAAATAAGTAAATAATAACAGAACAACTAGAACACATCCTGCTGGTCATAAATACTGTTTTTGATTTAGTGAATGTGAGTATCGATGGACCTAAAATTATATGAATGTTTTGAATAGGTTGTAGGAGACACTAATTAAACTGACAAACATTTTTAACACAAATCTTTTTTTGTTTCCTAAGTAACTATTTATATTTTTCTGTCAACTGGGCAAAAATATCCCATTATCCTCCAAAGCCACAGATCTTACACTTACCACACATTCTGTACCATTATCACCATTAGCCAGTTAAAAGGTCCTTCTGATTTCATCTCTCTTACAATGACAGTTGTTGAATCAATCTTTCATACTCTCTCAAAACCTTGTTTTTACTGGCAGTTCTTCTGGGGTCCTTGGACAAATAGCTTAATACTGATCTTACTGCCATAATTCCATGTCTTTTGGAGAATTTGATTATAATCTGATTGGTTTTCACAGAAGACTGATAAATATTAATGAACTAAGAATTCCATCTGCTGCCCACAACTGAGCCTAATGTATCACTATAGTGGAATAACTTAAATAACTCATTCATTCCTCTAAAAATGCAATCCTATCACCTATGTCTTTTTGGACAGGTTAGATCTATGTTACTTTGTGTCAGAAAAACACACACAAAGACTCTATACCTACCAGAAAGTGATCACAGGGTAGTCAGTGCTCTCTCCAAGCTGCTCTGCTCAGGACTGCCTTGGCCTAAAGGGGCGCTGGCACCTTTTGCATGTCCTTCCTCTAGGTAACTGCTTGTTTTAGGCAAAGTCATTTGTAATGCACACCAAAGAGCAGTTCGGGCCTTTCTGGTGCTGCTGCACATGTCCTTCACTGCAGATGCCAGGAGAAGTATCTCTGTGAGATCTGAAATACAAAAGAAACAGTGTGATTAGAAAGTTAAGGAAGAGTGTGTTGATGGTATAATCTTCTCTGGGTGCAAAACATCATCAGCAAATACTGATGATTATCTGAACATAATGTTTATAATATAATATGTTGGGATTATTTTATTTCCATTAGCTTTCATTATTTTAAGTCTTTCACCTTGTAAGAGGGGCCGGACACTTTATAGGGATCGTTATCCCAATTCCCCAAAAATGAATTGGTGACACAAACAGCTGCCGGTATACAAGGCTGCTGTCCTTTTAAGATGAATGCATGGAGCCACAGACCTAAATGACACGCGTCCGTTTCCTTCATCAATAGTTTACAACACATAACCGACTGTGTTTACAAGGATACTCTTCCAGACAGGCATTTTGATTTCATTTTGCGAGCACATGTCAGTTAACCCTTTAAAACCGCACGTATCATATTTGATAAACGAGTTTCTAAGACATATATTGAATCAGTGAGAGCAATACTTTCTTTGAAAACCTATTGTATCTATTTGGTACGTGTATCCTGCCATCTTGTGGAATTTCACTGTACTGCAGGCAGTAGAGGGGTGTTTTTTTAGCTTTTCAAAATGGCGACTGCGATTGGATCAAGACAGACGCTTTCGGCAGGAAAATAAAGGCTAATTTCAAGTTGTTAAGGTAAAAAATAATATTGGATTGCGCCTGATATAATTAATTTAACACTTTCTGAATTGAAATAATGCATAATTACTTAATAATTGAATCGTTAAATTACAAGTAAATCGTGTTGGAAATTGTGTATCAAATTTGATACTGCAGGTATTAATGGTGCTACCACAATGCAAACACACACAATATTGGGATGATTCAATTAATGGTAATAATGACTGAAATGCCATATTAAAATATATATTGTGTTAAAAATGCACATATTAAATTTAAAACTGCAGGAATAAGGTTCTTTATCCCTGAATAGTAATAGATTTTTTGTATATAAGGTCTACACTGTTGTAAGCAAAACGTTCCCCAAAAGCCTGATGTATCAAATGTGATACAAAAAAATATATCATAAACAATTTTTTTTTTTTTTGATTTTGATTCAAGGCTTAATAAACATCTAATTTCCAAAAATATATAATTTTCTGCCATTTTTTTAATGTCAGGCTTTAAAGGGTTAAGCTTAAAAAATGTTTCAAGTAAAATGTCCACATGCTGTTTTCTGTAAGCACAATGTATCCGGCGTTCACGTCTGCGCGGGTCTGTGTGTGCATACAGAAAACAGCGTGCAACTACAGTCCTCTTGCGCTTGAGTCTGACTTAAAAGCACAAGAAAATATAAAACTTTCACTCTATGATGGTTAAACTTTGCAATTAATCCACGAATCATGTGTTCTGAACCGGGGTGCCTGTTTGGATCACGGATCAACTACGATCCCTATACTTGACATTGCACATCCTGCGATGTGACTATCGTGGATGCGCACTAGAGGATGGATACTCGACCCGAGCCTGATGGGACCTGTCAGTAACCGACGGGCCGTGCCGGGTTCGGACAGATATTTATAAATAATGTTCGGGGTCGGGCTCGGTCATGTCAGCGCGATAAGGCATTGAAAATTAGAAATTTAAAACAGCTTATTATGTAGGTAGCCAATGGGCCTGTTTAACTTGCAAAGGTATGTTTTTGTGATTAAAATAAATTCCTGTGTGGGGGAATTTGTTTATGTAGCTGTGACAACGCGCAACATGTGCGTGCATATTGCCTATTAGGCTACATGTGACTGGCAGCAACTTCAGCGCTGCTGGCAGGACCATCGAGCAGAGGAGGACAGCCTTGAAGCCATCCACAGTTGATGCAATCCTATTTCTGCATAAAAACCTGGATTAGCCTAAACTTTGATGGATGGATTGTGTAAATAGATCCCATGTTGCAGTTTAGTAGCCATACAGTTTTTGAGAAAAAAGATAAGAGTGATTTTCATTTCAATAAGCTGCATTTGTGTTACGTTAATGTTTTGTTCTGTTAGCTTGGGCCATTTTTGGTAGACCTTTGTTAATTTAATTTCAATTGGTTATTTGATTTGGTCCTGTGTTACCGTGTGTATTTGTTTCGTCGTCTGCGCTCATCTGTAATCATTTCAGAATGCCTTCCTACAGTTGCTTAATAAAAGCGGGCTTTCCACACAAACAAACGTACATGTGTCATTAGTATGAGAAAAAAAATAGATTCGGGTTCGGGTCGGGCTCAGACATAAATATCTTAATGCCTGTCAGGCTCAGGTCGGGTTCGGTTACTACTCTGTCGGACGCGGGCCGGGTTCGGGCAGAAAAATGCGTCCCGATCCACACTCTAATGTGCACATCGCGATTTCGATGCTAAAACGATATATCATGTAGCCCTACTATGTAGATAGAAATAGCTCATTCTAAGGTAATAAAAACATAAGTTCATTATGTAAGGTCTTTATACACCACTGAATCATAGTTATGTATATTATATTGCATTTCTGTCAATAGATTCTCATAAATACTACACACAGCACTTTTAAGTTTTCGTGCACTATATTCAAAGTCATCTGAAGCCATTCCATTGCTTATGTGAGTGACAGAAGAATATTTACATTGTTAAATTAAAGTTTACGGAAACTCGTCTTCCCTCCACTGTGGCTGTCAATCATTCTCCGTTCAGCATTCAAAAAACGCATCCCGTTCTGGTACGACAGTCAGCAAGGTAAAGCTCACTCCAAGATGATATATTCCCATTATAATACTTGATATGTAGATAAAGGGTTGTGGATTTGCATAAAATGACTATCTTGTTGGAGTTTATTGCTGTTTCTAAACTATGTCGTACTACCGGGTGTCTGTGAGATCACACAACACCAGGACTATAAATTGACATCAAACGCACAATAACTGGAATTTAAAACTGTGGAGAAACAAATGATAAATAAACTGTTGGGACAGGTATACACTAGGATTTGTGAGCTCAACATTTCTTCTCTTTGTCCCGTGAACTTTTCAATGCACACTTGCGCAGTGCTGTGAAAAGTGACTCTGTTGCTTTATGCACATCATTCTGCACCCGTGATGCGCATAAGCGGTTTGTGCCGCTCTGTTTCGAAGCATTTCATATTATCACGCTTTTGCGCACTGAAAGATTATTAAAAAGCCTACCTTGTTCTGCCGTATCTATCATATCTTGTTGCACCATTAAAAAGTTGCACAATACATTAAAAATAAGCATCTTTTAATTTTATACAATTTGTTTGTATATATAATTCTTTACATTCATATATAAATATAAATAATAAAAAAAAATTGTTGAATCATACATGGATGTATTTTATAATACAATTAGTAATTTATCATTTGTTTTTATTAACATGATTTTATAAAATTACTCCGCACCAAATATTTTTTCAATAATAACTTTTTGCTGCTGAATTATATCTAATTTAGTTTAATATTTTTTGTCATAGCTTATGATTATATAGTTGTATTAATTTGTTGTTTTTCTCTATAGTGTGTAGTATGTATTAAGTGGATTCTAGTGGATTTAAGTTAACAAATAAAAAAGTGACCATTAGTTCGTATGTGAATGATACATTTTATGGCCTTTTTTGTGATTGGCCAGTCTGTTGTGATTATTTCAGTTATTTACGGAGTTGAATAAATTACTTTAATATTTAAAGGTGTTAACTGTAATCTTACGCCAAAAAATTATAATGTACAAAGGATTAAATTAATCACAATTAATGAATGAAGCACACAAAAAAAATGTATGACAAAGCCCAAAAAAGGACAATTAATCATCATAATCGTCAAAGCCCTTAAAACTGGCAATTAATCTGCATAACCGCCATTATTTATTAGCCAATTAATTGTCAGCCAAATTTTATAATCGTGACAGCCCTATATATATTGACACAAGATACACCTAAGATAACGAAGCAACAGTTTGAGTAGGACATACCATTTGCAGGCACTTTCATCTTCCACTTTCTTAGGATTGTGGCTTCACACTAGTTTACAAAAGATGTGTACTTCCTGCTTTTGTTATAGTGCATGATTACTAACCCTTGTCCTCTCTAAAGAAGGCCACCGGCTGCCTCTGTCTGCTGTTAGCATTGATGAATTCGTCCTTGCGGCGTGCCTGAGTGAAATAAATAGCCTCGAGATGCCTATCCAAAGATGAGCCGATATTAGCATGAAACGGAAAACTCCGCAACTGTTCCATCTTGCCAAGCAAACCTGCCACCTATAAACACAAGGCAATTTTGCATTATGATATGGAAAATTCAACTCATCTGTAACTAGTCTAAATCAATTTCAATTTAATTCTTATGCCATACAAAATAAAAACATGATACATGTAAAATATTTACTTTCTATTAAGTTGACAAAGTTAATTTTTTTCTACCCACCATGTTAAATATACTGTTAGATGAAAAACAAACACAACAGAATACAATTATTGTGATTATTCTTTCATGATTTTTAGGCACAATACACTTTTTAGGCACAAGGCACAATATCCCGATAATGTAAATTACATAAAATAATTTTATTTATGCATTTTATTATTATTTTATTTATTTATTTATTTACATTTTTACACTGTTTCAACAGACTCACTTAACAACCTCTTGTGCCCCCTGATTGAAAACACTCAGCTAGTTTTCTAAAAAAAATATTGGACAGAAAGCTGACCCTGGCCTGTTCACGCAGCTGGTCTACAATGAGCCTGTCCACTCTGGATGGGTTTGGAGGCATTTTGGGTAAAACGCTACTGGTCACCATAGACACACGTTTTCCTGGGTAAGTCTTTGTAAGAACAGCTTCTGCCTGTCAGAAAGAATACCATATTGTGTTAGTTGCTTACCTTATAATGCTTGTGAAAAAAAATAGGTTATGCAAACTACATGGTAGTTACCCAAAAATGTCTCAAGAGCATCACACTTACATTCTTTCTCTCTCTTTCCAGCATCCTCCACTGCTCGTAACATTCCTCCAGGTAAAAGTGTAGCTGACTGTTGGGGCTTCCGAATGCCTTGCCAAACTTAGGCAAAGTCATGGCAGATAGAAACCCAGAGAACGACCCATATCCTGATGCTTGGCTTAGCCCAATATATTCTTGTAGATAGGGGCTGAAGGGTGAAATATCTCCATCAGGCAGACGTTCGTTCCTGTCGATGAGAGGCGCAGAGCAGTAGGGAAGCGGTGGTTGCGACTGAATTGGTTGGCATGCACTTTTTCTGGGATCACCTATCTGATATAGGCAAGGGAAATGTTGTGATGGTGTGGCTTTGGCTGAGTTTGAATTAGCTCCGTTGTATCTCATTTGTCCCCCGTACATACTGCCCATCCCCTGGTATGGACTCTGCAGGAATCCTGTTTCTTTGTCTGCCTCTTTCAGGAATCCAGGAAGTTTGGGTTTCATGCTTAATCGCTGACTAAAATGCCCATCGACCATGAGGCCCGCCGACGACCTGTTGTTCTCTAGCTGGAGGTCAAAATCTGTCATGTCGACATTTCCTGCTCCCTTCCTTAAACTTTCAAGACTGACCTGGCCTATTGCACCATGCCGATTTACTGCATTCCCTTGACTCAGATCAGCTGGGACTCTCGCTGCAGCTCGGAACAACTGTTGAGAAGGAAGTGATGGAAAAGACCTAGACGTGGACATGAGCTTTGCAAACCCCTGCGATCCATTGTTGCTGTTGGTCTTTGCTGAAATGTTAGCTTGGATTTGATAATGGTTTGACTGGACAGGCTGGAATTGCTTTACACCGGTTTGAGCTGTGCTGCCTCCTATCGGAATGGCTTCTTTGTTTGGGTATAAGGTTGGAGGTCCAACGGTAGGCGAAAAAGGTTTGGGTGGCACAAACCCTGAAAATTCATTTGTAGTATAATAATTTTGTAAAAGAATCTTTATATCCTCTGCTTTAGGTTCTTTTTGCTCCATATGGTTGCGGGTCACCTCTCTCTTAAAATTTGGTGTTTGAGTAATAAGCTCGGACATCCTTTGAAAAGGAAGACTCTTCTGCTCTGGCATGATTTCATCAGGATTCCTCTGTGATCCTCTGTGTTCCCCATTCTGAATCGATTCACTGCAGTAGTTCATATCCTGCTCTGCCAAGAGAAAGGCCAGTTTACTGACATCCTCCACAGAGAAAGATTGGGTGTTTCTCAATTTATCTTTGCTCACAGATGAAAATTCATGAGATGAACTGAAATAGGAGTCATCCATTTTTTGTGGAGGGTAGCAGGAGTTGTTGACTGTGTTTAAATAATCAGACAGGCAGTTAGTGGTGCTGCGGTATCCTTCATCCATCTCAGATATAATATACTCAGGTTTACCTGCCCTGGTCTGGTAGAGGTTAGAGCTTAACGCTGGGGGTGTGTTTAGGCCTGGGGGGCGAGGGAGATCTTGAGGAGAATATGCATCAGCCTCTCCGTTACAGGAGGTGAAATTACAGGGAGGTGAACAAGAATCAAAACCATTGAAATTCTGAAGTTCGTCCCACTGATGCGAATCTCTGCCAGCTGTCTGAGGACAGACGTTGGTGACGGGTTTAGGATAAATCTGGTTTGATGGGAATCCAGAAATGGGCGGCATCTGCACATCATTATTGAAGTACTGCATGCTATCCTCTCTTGTTACCTTTGGAGACCAGACACCTTTCAGACTAGATGGTAGCCTGCTAAAAACAAAAAATGTATATAAAGATATTTATTCATCAAGTTCATGAAGTACATAATTAAAGAAAGCTGGTGGATGTTTTAATTATAAAATTACTAAAGCTGTCGTAACTAATTAAATGTAGGGATGCACTGAATGTTCAGCAACCGAAATTTGGACGAAAATAGCAAAAAAAACACACCAAATAAGTGAAAAGACAGAATACATTTTACAGAATAATGACGTCTTTGATGTGATCAAATTGCAACCAGTGTGTGTGAGAGGCACACACGCTTTATAAAATACAGCAAACATGTCAGCAGTGTGGAAGCATTTTTAAGTGTCTGAAAAAGATGCAAAAAATGGCCGTTTGCCGACACTATTCTGCTGAATTGTCCAAGCACCCTCAAACGCAAGCAAGAACACCTGCAGGTGATACAAAACAGATTTGGCAAATGCTCCAATGCATATTTGTGGTTGCGCACTGGAAAAAGTCAAATGTATCTACTTACAACGTATTTTTGCAGCGGTGAGCAATGTAGCCTATCACATATATAGTTGTTGATCTCTTGAACGCAATGGCCAATCAGAATCCACTCACCGCTCAAAACACCAGTTTTTATTCAGTGCTGAGTTATGAAGGCTCGCGAAACCTCTCATTAACAAACAAAGTATAGACACAATATAAGTAAGATATTTATTGTGCATCTGTATTAATGCTAGGGGTGGGGGGGGGGGAATGGATACACCATAGTATCGCGATATTGCAAAAGTTTACCATAAGCTCTGCGCATATAACGCAGGAAATAATAATTTCTTTTAGACTGTAATATCACGAACAGCGCATCACTCTTGCTCACACACATGTGTGCAGTGAGCTGTGTGTACAAGAAGCACATTCTCGCATATTTTTGAATGTGGACCGCTCTGTTCATGTTTATGTGATAGTTATATGTTGATTTGTTTTGATATTTTAGCAAAAATCATTTAGTTCAGTTAGAAAACAGATTAACTACTAGGGATGTGATGGTGAGGAAATTTTCCCACCAGTTAATCGATGTGTGACAACAACACCGATAAAACCACGGGGGGGCTTTTCAAATCGCAAATCGCGAAAGTAAAATGCGCACGGCCGCTCGGGCATTCATAAGGAAGCGGTGCGGAGCAAAGCGAGTGTTTTCAATTAATTCCTATGAAACTTAAGCTTCCATAAGCTGTCCATGAATGACTTTGCGGCCTTGAATGAATGACAGTGCAGCCGTGAATGTATAACACACAGAATTATGCCAAAATGTCAGTTTTGTTGAGTATCCTCATAAGAACAGTTTTAAATGAGTTAAACAACCTCTTAAAGGGATCGTATAATGCCATTTTTGTACAAGTTAATATGATTCTTTAATGTCTAAATGAAAAGTTTGTAATATACTTTAATTAAAAATTCTCATTAGTATTGTAAAAAACACAAATTTTACAAATTTTTTTCAGTGTATGTGACTTTAAATGATAATGAGCTTTGCTCACCCTGCCCCTCTGTTCTGTGGGGCGTTCGACACAACACACGTGGAGTGTTGCCTTGACAACAGTTGAGGGTATATTTTCGAGAAAAAATAGCAACTGGAGTCTTTGAGGACACACCTGTGCAACCGTATCAATTTGATGACGGCCCCAACGAAGGTCGAACAGGACGTTTCTGAATGGTTGGTTAACAAAATGTCACTTTGATCTATGTTTATATGTACTGGCAGGGTAGCGTAGTGAGATACGAATGCTATGTGTTTACTGATGTATACGTTAGTTCATTGTTACCACGTTAACTTTATCACCAGCGTACACAATTTGTAATAACACAATAAACATAACGCATTGTTCATTATAAACGTGGGATTATGAATTATTTTGAGAACGTCATACATAGAAAGCATGCCGTAATGTAACTTACCCTGTTAACTTTAGCCGCATTCATCGTGAAGCGTGCAAGCGATTTGCAAAGATTAATATAAAGGTTAATAAAACGTTACACTCACTTCTTCTGGAGGTGCAGCAGGAACACGAATAGTTGGTACCGATCCTTTTTTCAGGAGCAGATTCTTAGCAAAACCTGCTTTATACTGACCCTCGTATATAAAATAGTCTAGTGAGAAATGATTCACGCAAACATGAAAGCATTGACATTGATCAGGGGGAATATTCCCTTCGAAAACAAAACTCAGCAGCCACTGCGTCTTCAGCGGTTCGGATTTAGGAACATCAAAATGACTGCTGTGTTCCTTATTACACCCAAGAACAGAACACCACAATCGCTTAGACGCCATTCTGCTCCAGCGTATCAACAATGGCGGACTGATGACAGCTCACTCAGGGCAGGTCTGTGTTGAAACTCTGCTGTCAATTAACAATCGTGGGAGGGGTGTCCGACCGTGTGACATCACACGGTCAGACGGCTCGATTTTAGACCGGGGACTGGCACTGCCATAACACATTTCCGTACAATCAACTTGTAAAAGTGCATATACCATTATATGACCCCTTTAAATTAAGTTGTGAGAAAATGGGAAATGTGTGACAGCGTGCCAAGATCCGCGTCAGGTCTTTAAGTCACAGCAGCTACTAATGATGTCTGTCATTAAAGTTAATCAAAAAATGAATAAGGATTAATCTATATTTAATTCATAATTTATGCAGTGCAGACTGTTTGATAACTTTACAAAGCTAAATTATGTTTATGCTTATTAGGATCGAAAATTCATCTTACTACTTTGCTCTGAACAACCATAATAATGTGTTATGGACGTGACTGTTACGAACGCTTCATATTAAATCATATGCATATGACTATTGCTGTGATCTGCTTCAGGCGTATATCAGTACATATTCAATAGACGCACTAATCTTTGTGCTTTGTTAGTTTTAAAATGAAAAAGGTGTCAACTTTCAAATTCAGTTGATTTTCTAGTTATATTACAAAATTCAAACAATAGTTGTGGCTCTTTAATACGGCGTGACAGATTGCTGTAGCGCCTCGGTGTAGATCAAGCGCACATGAACAAATCTTCTCTTCCTCTTTGGAAATATGAAATATGAACCAAAATATGAACATCAGAGGTTAGGCTATATGATACAGTACAACTTACAGAGGAGCATTGTCTCATAGGACACTCGGCATATCACGTTTTTCCCTCTTCGTTGAAACATGAATATTAATCCTTATGAAAATGAATCCTTATAAATTATCATAATCCTACGATCAAGCTGACAAAATAATAATAATGATATTGCAATCATTTTAACACTAAATAAAATGTGATAATTTTGACTTACGACTGTACTTTGAACTGCATAAACTGGCCAATAACTGTGCAATCATTCAGACACAAAAAACATAAAACTGATATGATTGTGAGTGCGTATCACACCTGCGGACAATAGTGTCAATCGGTTCACCTGACTGTGGGAGAAACCATGCAATTTGAACTCCTATACGATAAACTATAATATAATATAATTATAATTATAGCAAGCTGTGTTAGAAGGAAAATCATGATCTCTAAATTGAGTCTTGAACAACGCACGCACTTGTCAACATGAAAAATAATCCTTAACCATTTGAAATACAGTGATTTAGTATTTAAAAAAGTTGATTAATTCTGCAATCTTACCATAATGGTATTGCAGATTTGGTTTAAATGCCCGCTTGAGGTCTCTGTGAAAGTTTTAAAGCAGTCTTTCAGAGCCGCTTTCTTTCAGAGCGGTCACATCCTTAACGGAGATCTGTCACGCCCGTAACATTGTTTTTTCCTCATAAATGTGAACACAAAAAATTAAATAAAATGAATATATTATGTTTTGTGGAGAGCCAACCCTTCTTCATTCAGGGGGTATTATTACTTTTGTTTTACGCAGTGTAATTCACAGGATTCCTAAAAAATATGTTGTCACCTAAAACTTAAAGAGACTTTTTTGTCATGTCCGTAAGTGTGTAGACTGATATTTTTCTAATGTCTGGACTCCTTTTATTAAGGGTTTATGAATATATATACAAAAAACTGTTCAATATATTGGTATTAAAAGCATTCTCTGAGAATTTATATTTCAAGTTTTGACTTCAAATGTCACGTCCATAACATTGGAATTGCCCTTTACTAATTTGTTTATTTTAAGTTATATTGTGCTTTGTTGGTAGCCTGGATGCCAGCCGAACTTAGCCCCGCCCACAACATTTGAGGTCGGTCTGGAATTGATCCGTTGTGGAGCAACTATGCCCGAACAGGAGCTGTTCGGATCAATGAAATTGTCAGAGCGGGCTTTAGACCATGATGGACAGATGATAAACAGTAACGCATCCACGTCGGCAAAGAGCGATTTTTGTTCTAATCCTAAACGGAGAACTTGTTCGTATATGCAGTCAAGTGTGTGGACTCAAGTGTGTGGAATCATGTAATTGGACATTCACAATCACATGATTGTGTTGGTAAGTACTCTGTGTATCCTTAAATTATTTTTTACAATACCGGCAAAAATCATTTACACTTATCTTCTTCTTCTACTTCTTCCAGTGTGCGTGCAGACAGGGTTTTCACAACAAAACCCGCCTAATTGCTACTCAAAACTAGCCCAAAACAAGCCCAATGGCGTTTGGGGGATAAAATATGTGTTTTTTTGGCAGGGTTGCCTGCTAAAATTTACATTCCTGGGTCTAAATATCACATAATTGGGGTCACTTCAACCCGCGGACATGAAAAAACGGCCTGTGGGAAAACCGCGGACTTGGCAACACTGTGTGCAGATGAGTTCTGTTGACATTTGACAACTAACATTATGCGTCGCTCCGTTGCTCTGATTAGTTGTAGGTCTATTCAATTGAGGTCTTTCCTGGTTCGGTTGAAACACGCCCCATAATCACAGCTCAATGGAGCAGTATCAGACTCATATTCTGACTAGAATTGAGTATCACAACGTCAGGCTACTTTGTTGTTAAGTCTGCTGGAATGTTAAAAAAAATGTTCAGTGTTTAAAAAAATACTTTTTAAATTGTAGTTTAAAATTGGCAAAATAAATGGGAAAAAATGCGTTCGGTATTCTGTATTCGGCCAAGTGTTTCATCATATCCGGTTTCGGCTTCGGCCAAAACATTTCAGTTTCATTTCAGTGCATCCCCAATTAAATGTTTAACATATGCTACATGTTAAAGCTATCAGGGCATTTATATGATTTGACAAACAGTCCAGGCAAAGTAACTCATTTTGGAGCCAAAAATAGAACTAATTGTAAAATAATTTTTTTCAGCTTAGATCATTTCTATGAGGTGTCCAGAACAACATACTAAAAGTCCTAAGAAATCCTAGTTGAGGAAATATGTTAAATTCTCATCAATCCGAGATGTGTGCCAGTAAGGCCAGACAACAATAGACCTCAATGGGGCTATTTTTCCTTTACTCCTATCAAAGTAAGACTTTATACAATGAAAGTACCCATGAAAAGTAATTTTTTTTGTATTACAAGTTTCTTTGAAAATGAATTTGAATATGCAAATGAGCTATAGACTAATCAAATAAAGGCTACCCAAAATATACCCGCATAGGCTTAATTTTTTCCTTTGCTTCTACCACAATAAAACTTTACACAATGAAATTCTACATGAAAAGTAAAACATTTTGTAAAACAAACAAAAAAAATTTACTTTTCATGGGTACTTTCATTGTGTAAAGTTTCATTTTGATAGGAGTAAAGGAAAAATAGCCCCATTGAGGTCTATTGTTGTCTGGCCTTACTGGCACACATCTCGGATTGATGAGAATTTAACATATTTCCTCAACTAGGATTTCTTAGGACTTTTAGTATGTTGTTCTGGACACCTCATAGAAATGATCTAAGCTGAAAAAAATTATTTTACAATTAGTCTGTCATAAAACGCTACTTTGCCTGGACTAAAACCCAAAAGTCTACTATTATCAGTCGGTGATGGAGAAATCCCTTCATTACAGGTTTTTTTTATTTAAAAATCAAACATACAGGATGCTTAACAAAAGTAAAGATATAAAAATGCTGAAAACTGTATATTGTAGCATGTAAAATTGTGTTAAAATACTTGTATTAGTGAATTTATATTCTTATATTGTATATGCATTTCCCTCAATATGTTAATTGCATTGGCAGTCTTAAAAGTAAAATAGTTAACTTAAGATTTTTCCCTCCAATAATTATTAATAATTTGTTTTAGAGTCAAACTACTGATACATAAATCAAGGGACTTACTTCTCTGAGACGTATGACGAGTATGGGTCCAGTGAATCTGGTTCTTCTAAGATGTCTGACACTAATCCATAAAGATCAGCCTCACTCCCACAATTACTGGCATCTACCAGATTTCTATGCAAGATAAACATTAGTATTTAACAACAACTCCTTTTGGCTCACAGTTTTAACATCATATAGAACTTCCAGTTGCTTCCAAATATAGTATTATTAATATGTGTAAAAAATAACCTTTTATTAGGCATGCCTTGAGGCCAATCCACTGATTTACAGTCTTCCTGTGTTGGCCAAACTGTATATGGTAGTGGTGCGCAGTCTTGCAACGTGCAGTCCGAGACAGAGTTGAAGAATTTGCCATCACTGAAAATATTCTGCAATTGAAGAATACAGCATTTGTTGATAAAAGGCACATAGGGAGGCAGTAAATTGAATATATATATATATATATATACAGGTCCTTCTCAAAAAATTTGCATATTGTGATAAAGTTCATTATTTTCCATAATGTAATGATAAAAATTAAACTTTCATATATTTTAGATTCATTGCACACCAACTGAAATATTTCAGATCTTTTATTGTTTTAATACTGATGATTTTGGCATACAGCTCATGAAAACCCAAAATTCCTATCTCAAAGAATTAGCATATCATGAAAAGGTTCTCTAAACGAGCTATTAACCTAATCATCTGAATCAAAATTACACCTGCAAAAGATTCCTGAGGCTTTTAAAAACTCCCAGCCTGGTTCATTACTCAAAACCGCAATCATGGGTAAGACTGCCGACCTGACTGCTGTCCAGAAGGCCATCATTGACACCCTCAAGCACAGAAAGAAATTTCTGAACGAATAGGCTGTTCCCAGAGAGCTGTATCAAGGCACCTCAGTGGGAAGTCTGTGGGAAGGAAAAAGTGTGGCAAAAAACGCTGCACAACGAGAAGAGGTGACCGGACCCTGAGGAAGATTGTGGAGATGGACTGATTCCAGACCTTGGGGGACCTGCGGAAGCAGTGGACTGAGTCTGTAGTAGAAACATCCAGAGCCACCGTACACAGGCGTGTGAAGGAAATGGGCTACAGGTGCCGCATTCCCCAGGTCAAGCCACTTTTGACCCAGAAACAGCGGCAGAAGCGCCTGACCTGGGCTACAGAGAAGCCGCACTGGACTGTTGCTCAGTGGTCCAAAGTACTTTTTTCGGATGAAAGCTAATTTTGCATGTCATTCGGAAATCAAGGTGTCAGAGTCTGGAGGAAGACTGGGGAGAAGGAAATGCCAAAATGCCTGAAGTCCAGTGTCAAGTACCCACAGTCAGTGATGGTCTGGGGTGCCATGTCAGCTGCTGGTGTTGGTCCACTGTGTTTTATCAAGGGCAGGGTCAATGCAGCTAGCTATCAGGAGATTTTGGAGCACTTCATGCTTCCATCTGCTGAAAAGCTTTATGGAGATGATTTCATTTTTCAGCACGACCTGGCACCTGCTCACAGTGCCAAAACCACTGGTAAATGGTTTACTGACCATGGTATTACTGTGCTCAATTGGCCTGCCAACTCTCCTGACCTGAACCCCATAGAGAATCTGTGGCATATTGTGAAGAGAAAGTTGAGAGACGGAAGACCCAACACTCTGGATGAGCTTAAGGCCGCTATCGAAGCATCCTCAGCCTCCATAACACCTCAGCAGTGCCACAGGCTGATTGCCTCCATGCCACGCCGCATTGAAGCAGTCATTTCTGCAAAAGGATTCCCCACCAAGTATTGAGTGCATAACTGAACATAATTATTTGAAGGTTGACTTTTTTGTATTAAAAACACTTTTCTTTTATTGGTCGGATGAAATATGCTAATTTATTGAGATAGGAATTTTGGGTTTTCATGAGCTGTATGCCAAAATCATCAGTATTAAAACAATAAAAGACCTGAAATATTTCAGTTGGTGTGCAATGAATCTAAAATATATGAAAGTTTAATTTTTATCATTACATTATGGAAAATAATGAACTTTATCACAATATGCTAATTTATTGAGAAGGACCTATATATATATATATATATATATATATATATATATATATATATATATATATATATCTCACAAAAACCATTGTAGGAGGGTAAAAATACCCATCAATATTGGGAAAGACAAAATCCTAATGTCTTTTAAGGCAGAGACTGTCATCTGACATCTTTATCTAAATAACAGCTAGAAGTTCAAAATCAAATTACTAGCTATACATTGAGACATACAAGCAAATTGCATCCTCTCCCTTGGCAAATCAATAATCTAAAATCATAATTGTATTCTTTAAAAAATAATAATCAAAATTCTTTATGATGTAATGATAATCTGAACGACAGTGTGAAGGTTTTCTCACCTGGGGCTTGTAGGTGGAAAAGTAGGAGTCTGGAACTGAACTATTAAATCGCCCAAAGACCGTTCTTGCTCCATTTGTATCCACATTGATTTTGTTTTTCACTGCATTATTAACCTTAAACAGGGAAGAAAATGAAAATTATATTAATATAAATGATGTGCTAATGTAAAGGGAAGTAGTATTTAATAATGCATACATTTAAAATTATAATGGCATGACAAAAAACTAAAACATTTTCATGATATAGTGTATGTAACTGTTAACAGTAATATAATTATCAACACGTGCCAAGTGACTTTTTGTACATTAAATCTAACGTTAGTCAAATGAGGCCTTGTGCGGATTCCTCCGCCGGGTGATGCGACACAACCTCTCTGTTCTCCTGATAGTTAAACATGACTCGATATCATTGCCTATTACTTTTTTTACTGTGCTAATAAATATTTTAATTGGGTAATCTATGTGTACACTCCGTAATCTTTATTCGCTCGGTAACCAAGTTAATTTAACAAGCAGACAGAAAAAGTGAACTAGCCAAAAGTTTTTCCTCAGAACAACAAGCTCTTAACTTACCTCCATTGGCAATTAACTCTGCTGGCAGGGGGCCTCTCTATAAATTACTTACGATATAAATAATAAATATATATTGTTCACGATTGTTCTAATTAATCAGATGCTTTATTGTGAGAAAAAAATTAAAGACGTCAACCCCACGACGAGCCAATCTCTTTTACGTAAATTTCTCGGAGAAGCTCGCGCAACCTCGCCCGTGTCTCTTCACCAATGTACCCGCGAAGCGTCTGTGTCTCGATCCGACAGTTCTATTGGCTCAACCTGCTTCAATTAGCCAATCAGAATCAACCAAATGGTCGGGTGCAGAGTTGGAGTCACGCATAGCAACGCACTAATGTTTAATCTTTGAACACAGAAGAAATTACATGAACTGTATTTTAGTGCCTCGAGACCCCCCACCCCAATCAAATTAATTAATGTCCAAATAATTAATCTTTTTTTATATTTTTCTTTCTTGATCAACCAAAATATTGTAAATATATATATAAATACATGCTATATGCATTTGTTTGTATATTCGTATCCTCTGTGTCACTATTATTATCACTATTATCACTATTACTAACCTTTTGATTTTATACTTATTTTAAAAATGTGAAATATTTTTATTTAAAATTTTAATCAAAAGGCGATACCGTACGATGAATGTCACTGACAACACAAAGCCACAAGATGTCGCCATTACCCATCATCAGCCACATGACGATAGATAGATAGATAGATAGATAGATAGATAGATAGATAGATAGATAGATAGATAGATAGATAGATAGATAGATAGATAGATAGATAGATAGATAGATAGATAGATAGATAGATAGATAGATAGATAGATAGATAGATAGATAGATAGATAGATAGAGATTTTTTACAGCTCACGTTCTCTCATTTCTCTATACCAACTTCCTACACCAATAAAACTGGAAAAAATGCTCTTCGTTTTCAGATGACTAATGGCATATGGTGTTGATATGGGTCTTCAGCGATTCAATTGGTCTGGTCTGAAGACATTGTGATGGGGGTTTAGGGTAAAAATCTGTTTCAAGACCCCCGAAATCCCTCCTCCTTCTTATTCTCCCTTCAAAGTCAGCAACAGGCAGCCCAGGGGGAGCTTGAAACAGTCTGACGGACAAAGGGGGAAAAGTCATGCAGTCGCTCCTGCGCGCAACAGATATTCCTGACAAAGTATGCGATTTACACTAGTTCGTGAGTTTATCGAGACTTTTTGTTTTCGATTAGCAAATAATATGTCGCCAAAAGCATAGTTTGTGGACTCACATTGGATTCAGTGAAAGTTAGGCGGAACTTTCCGGGACAATGCAGGCGAGTGGAAGTTTATGTGTGTTTTTGGCACTGATGTTGCCGTGCTGTTTCGTGGCGTCTGGACAGTATCACGGAGATAATGGAATAGCCGTACCCGACCACGGCTTCTGCCAGCCCATAACCATCCCCCTGTGCACGGACATCGCCTATAACCAAACCATAATGCCAAACCTGGTCGGACACTACAACCAAGAGGATGCCGGGCTTGAGGTCCATCAGTTTTACCCGCTGGTCAAGGTACAGTGCTCGCCTGAACTTAAATTCTTTCTGTGCTCCATGTACGCGCCAGTGTGCACAGTTTTGGAGAAAGCCATCCCGCCATGCCGCTCCATTTGCGAGAGGGCAAAGCACGGCTGCGAGGCCCTCATGAACAAGTTTGGCTTTCAGTGGCCAGAGCGGCTGAGATGCGAACATTTCCCGGTGCTGGGAGACGGACACATCTGTGTGGGCCAGAACGATTCCACGGCCACGGTGGCGCCCGTTCATATGCCCGTTCCAGGAACGCCGGGCGTTCATTTGTACTCTTCGCCTGACCAACCATTCCGCTGCCCATCAGGGCTCAAAGTGCCATCCTACCTCAGTTATAAGTTCCTGGGCGAGCTGGATTGTGGTGCTCCGTGCGAGTCCTCCAGAACAAATGGGGCCTATATGTTCTTCACAGACCAGGAAATTGAATTTGCCCGGATTTGGATCCTTATCTGGTCTTCTCTTTGCTGTGCGTCCACTTTTTTCACTGTAACCACATATTTAGTGGACATGGAACGGTTTAAGTACCCCGAGCGTCCCATTATCTTTCTGTCTGGCTGCTATACCATGGTGTCCATTGCATATATCGCTGGCTACTTTCTTGGGGATAAAGTTGTGTGCAATGAGAGCTTTTTTCCTGACAGCTATAAAACCATCGTTCAGGGTACGAAGAAGGAAGGGTGTACGATTCTGTTCATGATGCTGTATTTTTTTAGCATGGCTTCTTCGATCTGGTGGGTCATCCTGTCTCTCACCTGGTTCCTGGCAGCGGGTATGAAATGGGGCCATGAGGCTATTGAAGCCAATTCACAGTACTTTCACCTGGCTGCCTGGGCCGTTCCGGCCATAAAGACTATTAGCATCCTGGCCATGGGGCAGATTGATGGAGACGTGTTAAGTGGCGTCTGCTTTGTGGGCCTGAATAATCTGGATCCCTTGAGGGGCTTTGTGTTGGCCCCCCTCTTCATCTACCTCTTCATCGGCACCTCGTTCCTGCTCGCCGGCTTTGTGTCACTGTTCCGCATCCGCACCATCATGAAGCACGACGGCACCAAGACCGAGAAGCTGGAGCGCTTGATGGTCCGCATAGGCGTTTTCTCGGTTCTCTACACCGTCCCGGCCACCATCGTCATTGCCTGCTTTTTTTATGAGCAGGCCTTCAGGCAGCACTGGGAGAAGAGCTGGATCAGTACGAACTGTAAGAGCCTAGCCATCCCCTGCCCCATGCAGCCCGCTCCTCACATGACCCCCGACTTCACCGTCTTCATGATCAAGTACCTAATGACTCTCATTGTAGGGATCACTTCGGGATTCTGGATCTGGTCGGGGAAAACGCTGCACTCTTGGAGGAAGTTCTACACGCGTTTGACCAGTGGCGGGCAAGGGGAGACCACTGTATGAAACGGGACAATGTGGTCCATGTTTTCTTGCAATAACTGATTTGAATTTTCAGTTAAGAAAAAATCATAAAGTGCCTTCAATTGTCAGTATTTTGAAAGCAATTATATTTGTCTATTTTCAGACTGTCAGGGACTTTCAAGTGGAAAGAGAAATGGGGTGTGAACCACTTGGCTTCCCCAAACAAACACAGCCAATTTGATACCAAGTGCAGAAATGTGTTCCTCCCCCATTCTGTTGCACCCCTGTTTTTTCTCATAAGCTGCTGGCCATAAAAACTCAACTTGGAAAGTGAGATACCAGCTGGGAATTCGACAAACGACAGAGCAAAGAGAGCCGAGGGGGGAGGAGAGCTCGAAAACTTGTCATCTAATACAGCAGGCAGTTGTGTCAAATGTAATTAAAACTGTACATATTTGTAAAAATCTGTATTTGAACATTATTATATATTTGTATTTATGCAAATCTATGTTGTTGTGTTTTTCAAAGTTTGATACTCTGTATTTAGAATCTGTAGCCACTAGTCTCTCTCACTTTTTCTCTCTCTCTCTCTCTCATATCTTCTATACTCATGTTTGTGTCTCTGTTTCGAATTAAAGTTTCTGTACATAATACTTTTCCCTCCGAAAACTTTCAGTCCAAAATGATGTGTGTTATAGATTTAAAGGAACAGTTCACCAACAAATGAATATTCTGTCATAATTTACTCACCCTCATGTTGTTTCAAACCTGCGTGACTTTTTATTCTATGGATATTTTGAAAATGTGTGTTGTTGTTTTTTGTCAATTTTTCAGTTTTTCAAAAAAAGAAAAGAAAGACAGGTTTTGAATAACCCGAGGGTGAGTAAATAACACATTTTTTATTTTAAGCATATAGGTTTGTCATAGAAGTTATTGCTTTAATTAACCAAAATTAAAATATGTGTGTATATGTCTTGATATCATATTCTTCTTCATATATCTATCGGATCTTAAGACTCTGTGTCCACGCACACTATCCTCAAACCAGAGTTTGGAATGGTTGTATGTGATTCAGCGAGGGTGCTGTATTTTTTTGATTGTGGTGTGAAGCAGGCAGCCGTTGAGGAGCAAATGGTTCTGGCATGGTCCTGAGAGCTGAGGCATGCGGGGGGGGGGGGGGGGGGGGGGGGAAATGGAAAGCACATGATGAAATGATTGTGTGTGTGTGTGTGTGTGTGTACCTCACAAACCAGCTTGCTTTACCAAAATGGTGGAGTGTAATAGTCTATATATGATCAATGCAAAGCTTTTCTACGGTGCAGGTTTTTATTCCACTAACTTTCATGTCTTTGCTTTAGCTTGTGAGTGTATGTTTGTGAGCTCAGGTTTCTTATCTAATGCACACCCCTGGGCAGCCAATTTCATGCTCAGCCCATCATACAATCTTTGCCTTAGTTCCCACTTTATGCTATATCTTACTCATTTAAAACGCACATCTTGTGTGTGTACCTGTTTTTATTTTCACAAAATTTGTACCCCCTAGAATTTATACATAAAATAAATGCCCAAGAGAATTAACATTTATGTGACTGTAAGGGAAAGTTCATTTAAATATATGCCAATCTCATAGATTTTTTTGTTGTTGTTGAAAGTCTTTATGCTCACCAAGGCTGCATTTATTTGATCAAAAATACAGTAAAAACTGTTAATAATATTACAATTTAAAATAACTTTTCTATTGTAATATATTTTAAAATGTAATGTTGGCAAATCATTACTCCAGGCATCAGTGTCATGTGATCCGTGCTGCTTAAGAAACATTTTGTATTAATATCACATTTGAAACCAGTTTTTTTGTGGAAACCATGACACTGTTTTTCAGGATTCTTTGATGAACAGAAAGTTCAAAAGAATAGCAGTTATTATGTAAAATTATAAATGTCTTTACTGCCACTTTTGAACAGTTTAACGCATCCTATAGCTGAATAACATTATTAATTTCTTTTCATAATATATTATTTTCATAATATAATATATATTAATTTCATAATATATGCACTGTAAAGAAATTACTGTAAAATTTACAGTAACTTACTGGCTAATGTTGATAAATTATTATTATAAAATCATTAATTAAATCTGTAAATCATTCATTACAATTGTACTGTAAAAAATACAGGAATACATACTGTAAAATTAACCCTACAGCTGTTACTGTAAATTTACAGTAGAAATAATGTATGTAACTGAAATTACATTTCTTTAGCATACATTTTACAGTAAATTAGAGCAATTCACAATGCACTTGACTAAAATAACTACAGGTGGGATTTTTCAGTGCTGTAATAATATATGTATTTCATAATATTTGTATAAACCTACTTTTGCTGTAAATTCAGTAGTCACATACTTCATTAATCTTTCCCTTTGTCAATTTAATATATCATGTGATCAATAACACTGCCAGACAAGTTTTGATAATACAACAAAATGTATTTATTGTACAATAATAACACACTTATTCTAATATGCATAAGTTTCCAAAAGATGATCACTGGTCAAAAAGTAAATGACAGGGGAAATTTCACAATAAATCCTAAGTATGATAAAGCTTTGCAAACACTTAAAAAAAAAAAAGTCTCATTTCTTGGTTTCATGTTGAAAGGGTGTTCGTTGCGAATATTTAGATCTGGTGACAGCTGAATAAAAGTATTAATTTCTTTAAGTATAGTATAAAATGCTGTTTGAAATAGCTTTAGCATGTCAAAGTTCTAATAGTATTTCATTTCAACTCAGCAGATGTTTGCTTATTAAAGCAACTCAAAAATAACATGTAAATTACATCAGCTGAGGAAGGCACAGGTTAAGCTTAAGCCTCAAAATATCCAAAAAGTATGCAAAATAATTGCACATATATCTTGTAATCAACTACTTTTTGAATAAATACATAGTCATTGTCCAAATATATCTATTTTTTTATATTTTAGCTTGTTCTAACAAACATTCATCCGTATGTTCACACAATCGTGTCGTCTACAAAATGTAATACTCAACTGGATTTGCTTCAGGACTCAGACTTTACAATGGACATCAAATGACGACCAAACCAAAATTGTTTAATGTAAGTACCAAAAGTTTCCTAAATATCAAACATTGACATTTATTTATATAACCCCCTGAAATGCAGCTAACAATTCACCACAAGACACATTCAGTCAGCATAAACCATGTTTGGTCACCGTCATCCAGCTGAGAACTGCTGCTTTACACAGTCTCTATTACACTCTAAAAAAAAAGTTCTATATGGCACCAAAAATGGTTCTTGGCTCGTAATCATAGGGAACCTTTTTAAGTGCTATATAGCACCAATTTTGGTGCTTCAGTGGTTCTTCACCAGTTCTTTGACTATGGTGCTATATAGCACCAAAAGTGGTTCCTCTATGATTACGACGAAGAACCATTTTTGGTGCCATATAGAACCTTTTTTTTTAGAGTGTACTACATTTAAACACATAATCCTGGAGGGTGCAGATATCTCAAACAGTATCATATCGAACTAGAGAAAGCCTATAGAAAGCCCAGCAGCTACTGTGGGTTAATGGAAAATGTTGTGTGTAGGTTAGTGTTAACAGTAAAATGATATGTTCTCTAACTCAGAGTAATCGCTCCAAACATTTAGTCAAGCGCAAAAGCTCATACGATGCACACGCGCAACACTGGAATCCCCCTGAAAGCTATAGTAATTCAACTCCCCCTGGAGATGATGTCATTACACACATGAAGGGCAAAAAAGAAAATTGGTCCACACTAAAATCTCAACAAGTACAGAAATTGTCCCGTCATTTTTAAATCTGATAGTTTGTTTTCCAGTAAAAATATTGAATCTAAAAACAACACATTTACTTATATAAGAAAGTTGACTTTTCGTATTGAGAGAATATATCTTACATAATCTTTATATTTCTTAGCCCATTATTACACTATAAATGTGGTAACCTGCAATTGTTACCTTACAGAGCCAATTCAACCTTTAACCATAAAAATGTTGTTAGTATAAATTAAAGGTAACACTTTACAATAAGGTCCCATTAGTTAATGTTAACCAACAATGAGCAAAACATTGTCACATTATTTATTCATCTTTGTTAACGTTATTTAATAAAAAATACAACTGTTCATTGTAGTTCATGTAGACTCATTACATAATATTAACAGATACGACCTTTGATTTTAATAATGTATTCATACATTTTTAAATTAACATAACTAAGATTGATAGATAAAAAAGTATTTTCCTTGTTAGTTCATGTTACTAATGTCAACTAATGTAGTTAACTAATGTTAATAAATTAAGTTATTAATGTTGATTCAGTGATGCAAATAATATTTTTTATTTTATTTTAATAAAACCAGTTCATGTAGATGTTAATTTTTAGGTTACCCTTTTTCAGTGCAGAACATTTTTGGGGGGATCATTGCGTTTCGATCAGAAATGTTTCGAAATGTTTTTATTTCATTGAAATGAATGTGCTAGGTCTGTATTTTAGGGGAATTTATGGTATTGTTACATGTACATATTATATAAGGTCACACCAAATGTGGGCGGAAGTACCGCCCCATTGTTTAAAAGTGTGGAGAAGGAGGATTGTTCAAATTTTATTGTATGTTGAATGACATACTTATTATTTAATTTATCATTGTTTTACCTGTTTTGTTAAAAAAGCGTTTGTATTAGTCTTCAAACGTTCGCTTTGTAAACAATGGGGCGGTACTGCCCATGTTCGGCCTGACCTTTTCAACGTACATTACGTAATGCCTGGCTCGTTGCAGACCAGCACAAGACGATCAATTGTGGTTAAAAAATATATTATACATTTGAATTTTTTTTTAGAAAATGTATTTTTTACATTTGTATAAATATATATTTTCCAAAACGTGTTTTACTCAAAAATGTGAGAAAATCAAAACCATAAATCTAAACAAGTCTAAACATATCTCAAACAAATGAGCTTTCAGTAAGATTTTGTTTGGGCGCAGTACCAAAAGTTTCCACTAGATTAAATTTGTTTCCCATTAATTTCTAATGCGGTCATTCCGTGTGACTTTTTTTTTTCAGGACCATTTAGCTTTTGTGTTCACATAGCAAGTGCCAAACACTTTACCAAGTTCAAACACTGATTCAAAGAACCATTTTTGGTGCCATATAAAACCTTTATTTTAGAGTGTACTCTTTTGTAAAACTCTTTATGAGTAAGAACTTTTAAAAATGGTGAAAACTCACCTCAACAACATTTCCAGCCAACCAAATTATATTGCTGACTTCTCAGAAAATCTCAGAGACAGTTGTTATACTGTTGACAGCTCAACAGTGCTTTCAGATCTGTGCAGAAGGTATTCATGTCTCTCTAAAGATACTCCTGCAGAGTCTGTCATCACTTTCATTCTTCTTGTGGTAGATACCTTGATCCCTCAGGGGAGACCAGAGAGATGTAGGTTAGATAGAACAGATGTACCAGATTTGTTACAGGTGATATAAGGGTATCTTATGACATATGACACGGGTAATGTAAATGGTAATATGTTAGTCTGGATATAGAAAATAATGAATCCATGTTTTTATTATTATATGGCTTTTAATGCTCCCTTCAAATTGCAATACACTCCCAATTCCCTCTCTCTTACTCAGATGAAAGTAGGGAATGCAGTGAGCCAATGGCCAAGTATAGAGCTCCGACTGCACTCTATGAATTTGCCTGGCTCAGTGACAGCTTATATCCTGTCTGTGTGTGTGTGTGTGTGTGTGTGTGTGTGTGTGTGTGTGTGTGTGTGTGTGTGTGTGTGTGTGTGTGTGTGTGTGTGTGTGCGTGAGATGTTTGACTTGCCTAGAGGCTTGATTTTTGAGCATGGTTCAAGTTTATGAAAATCCCTGCTTGCCTTTCCTACCAAAGAAGGAGGTGGAGGAAAGCATTAATGTAACAACAAAACAATGGAGTAATAAAACGTAGGATATGTGTGCTGGAGGGGAGGGTGCTAGAGTGCGCTTTCCATTATGTTTTTTGAGTGATTGGTTGAGGCGATAATTCAGCAATACTGTAATGAGCTCTTTTCCCACCTTATATATTATGTCAAACAAGAAGAAAAACCATGGGGAGAACAGACAACTGTTGAACAAAACATTTGGCCTTTAACCTGCAGGCCAATAATGAAAACAGTAGCTAACTTTACCAAACACTTACTTCTATGTAAAATTGGCACAGTAAATGCTAAAAACAAACTGCATTAACCAGTTTAAACATCACATATGGGTTTAACCCTTTACACCCTGAAGGAATTTTTAACGATTTCATGTCTAAGTAAAAGTAAGGGCATATAACTCTACCATACAATGTAGTGTTAAGTTAATGGTCTCATTTGATGGAAAACTTTTAAAATTTGAAGAAAATAGAAAAAAAAAATATTTTAAAATCTCTGGTTACTCTCGTAACCTCTGTTCCGTCAGAGGAGGGAACAAGACAATGTGTAGCAATGCTATGGAGTTATCCCCCTCCTTCCACAAATACTGAAGCCGGATTGCATCACGCCGGAAATATTAACCGGCAAATGACGCACAAGCTAGGGGTGGAGCCCCCCACTATAAAGCTTGATGGTCACCGTCATTGAATCTTGTGGACTGCTCGAACAGGCAAGAATTGGAAGCGTTTGCATTTCAGGGGAGCACTCGTCAGCGAGAAGTAAAAGTAAAAGTAAAAGGGAGCACTCGTCAGCGAGAACTTGACTCCACGTTATCTTTCGACTCACATATTGGTCAGACAGTTAAATCATGCTTTTTCCACTTGCGAAATATTGTTCGTATCCACCGCTCCCTTAACTTAAACAATGCTGAAACTGTTATTCGCGCTTTTATAACCTCCAGATTGGACTATTGTAACGCCTTATACAGCGGCTTTCCCTAAGGCTATACATCGCCTCCAAATGGTGCAAAACTCTGCTGCTCGAGCCCTAACATTTAACAAAAAATCTGTAAACATCACTCCCATCCATTACTGGCTTCCTGTGGCCAGTCGCATCCATTTTAACTGTTAATTTTAGTCTATAAAGCCAGTCATGGCCCTGCACCACAATATCTTGCTGAGTTAGTCCAACCATATGTTCCTGCCCGGACCCTCAGATCCGGCAATGAAAACCTGCTTGTCTAACCCAAGTTAAAACGCTCTACTATGGGAGGAAGGGCTTTTAGTGTTATTGGCCCTAAATTAAGGAATAAGCTGCCCTCGAATATCCGTAACGCACCTACTCTCCAGACTTTTAAGTCCCAACTTAAAACTCATCTATTTTCTCTTCTCAGTAAATAATTATCTTTCTCGCAAATCCGCAAACAGACTCCAGATCAGCTGAATCATTTGCGGATTCAGCCTCCACTCACAGTAAATCAGGCCACCTCTGCAGCATATCTGCACCGCAGTTCTGACTGCCGGGACATAAGGGTTCCTGTCTCGAACTGCCTCTGTAGCGAACGTGAATGCGAATGAAAACCCCCTTGGTGGGTGATGTAAGACACCACTGTTGTGTTGTCCATTGGAATAAGGACATGGCGATCCTTTATGAAGCGCTGCAAAGCCAAAAATACTGCCTTCAGTTCTAACAGTTTATAGGACACTTTGACGTCCAAATGCCGCAGGCCATCTGCGGTCGCAAAGGACTCCCCAGCCCGTCAACGACGCATCTGTAGTGACCACTTTTCTGTTGACTACTCTTCCCATTGAGACCCATTGGTCATACATCGCTGTGTTGAACCAGAGGGCCAGCATCTGCATGTACCCACAAATCACTAGGACATGCTACACTTGTGTTTCCTCAACCCAGCACTTCATCATAATCTCTCCATTCAGCTCGGATCATCAACCATAACTCCGTCCAGGACAGCCAGGAACCTTGGAGTTGTGATTGATGATCAGCTAAAATTCACTGACCACATCACTGCAACATCCCGGTCCTGCAGATTTGCATTATACAACATTAGGAAGATTAGACCCTTCCTATCAGAGCAGGCCACACAACTCTTGGTCCAAGCTCTTGTTCTCTCCAGACTGGACTACTGTAATGCTCTTCTAGCAGGCCTTCCGGCATGCACTATCAAACCCTTGCAACTGATCCAGAATGCAGCGGCGAGGGTGATCTTTAACGAGCCGAAGAGAGCACACGTCACGCCTCTCTTCATCAATCTCCACTGGCTGCCAATAGCTGCTCGCATCAAATTCAAGACACTGGTACTCGCCTTCAAAGTAACCACTGGCTCTGCACCAATATACCTAAACTCGCTTGTTCAGACTTACACACCCTCCAGGAGCTTACGTTCTGCCAGTGAACGACGCCTTGTGGTGCCATACCAAAGAGGCATGAAATCACTCTCACAGACCTTTTCTTGGACCGCCCCCACCTGGTGGAATGACCTGCCTATCGCAATTCGAGCAGCCGAGTCTGTAGCCATTTTCAAAAAACGGCTAAAGACATGTCTTTTCCAGCAGCACCTGATCAATCAAGAATAGCACTTATCACTCTATTCATTCTCTGTCTGTCTAATTTATTTTAAAAAAATAAAAATTGTCCTGTGTGTTCTGTGTTAGATTAACTGAGACTTGTTACAGCACTTGCATATTGTTGCCCTTGACTGTTCTAGTTGCTTCTATTGCTCTCATTTGTACGTCGCTTTGGATAAAAGCGTCTGCTAAATGACTAAATGTAAATGTACGCGGCCACAGTTGAAACGGTCTCATGTGCAGAAGCCAGAGCTGGCGTTCTCTTCTGCACATTGATTGCCAGCCCGAGACACTTCAGATGGTCCAGAAGGTAACACTTGAGCTCATCCTGAGACTATAATAAACCAATCATACAGATAATACAGAATGAGTATTCCACTCTGCCTGAGAGGCTGCATTTACACACCTTGTAAAGGTTCTTGGAGCCAACGCTAGCCCGAATGGGAGAACTTTGAACTGATAAGCTCCTTCGAACGCAAATCTCAGAAAAAGTGCCTTTGTGTTGAGGGGCTAGCTGGATATGAAAATAGGTGTTCTTTATATCTACCGAGATAAACCAGTCCCCAGTTTATATGCAGAGGACTGCTTCACAGTTATCATTTTGAACAAAGCGGTTCAGCGGCCTCAAATCCAAAATAGGCCGAAGACAGCAACTGTACAGGCCACTCTCCATATGCTCCAGTGATACTGTTTCTATCACCTGCTTTGCCAGGAAAGAGTGAATATCTGCTCGCAAAACAGGTCTGGCATGACTGACATCACGCAACTGAAGCAGGATGGTCTGCGTGCAAAAAGAAGGGTATAAAAGTTAATGACCGTCTTCATCACCCATTCTGACCCTTCTGGAAGTGCGCACCACACATCTGAGTAGCGAGAGAGGGGTTGAGGCCCTCTATGAATTGTGCAATATTGACATCTTCTGCACAGGCCCATCCAGCGGTGCTTGTCAGGGGAATGATTGTGACCAGAGTGAGAGAGTGCACGGGGCTTGCACCCAGCAAAGCGCCTCTCAAAAGCAGGCACCAAAAGAAACCAGTTCGCGGGCATCATCCAACAGGCAGAAGCTGGACTCGGTGAAAGACACTGGGGGTGAAGGCAACGAGGCAGCGGTGCGCAGTTTAGGATTATGGAAATTCTGGTATGGAGGGCTTTGACTGTTATCTGCTCACAGAAGGAACAGTCAGACCCATCTAGTGCAGACTCTGCGTGGGCTCGGCCCAGACAGAAGACGCATGCATTGTGCACGTTGGGGAGCTTGATCGACCAACCACATGTGCAAGACTCTTTGAGAGACATCTTACTGGATCGCAGAAGGAGAATGATGCTTGCTTTGTGAAGGAGAAAGATTCTGACAGATTCTATATAGCGGGGGGCTCTGCCACTAGGTCGTGCAACTTTTTGTATTCTGCTAGTTGAGACATTTTCAACGATATAAGAGTAATTTTGTACGTACTTTTTTTACGCTATGAAAATGGAATACCTCCAATAGAAAGTTGTATTTGTTAACAGTAGTTGCGCTGTAAACTAACATAAAATGAATGAATGAGGAACAGCTGTATTTTTATTAACTAGCGTTAACAAAGATGAACAAATACAGTAACAAATTGCTAATGGTGAATTTGTTAGTTAATAAATTAACTAATGTTAAAGGGGTCATGAATTGAGAAATCCACCTTTCTTGAGCTTTTGATATATAAAAGGTCATGGTAATATAAGAATATCCTGTAAGTTTCAGAGCTGAAAACTTCCTTGTTAGTCAAAGAAAAGCTTTTATTGATACCAGGCCCAGCAAACGATCGATCTCAGAATTCCAGGATATTACGTCAGAGTGTAGTGAAGCACCGCCTCAACAGAAGAAGAACAACGCCTAATTCTGTAGCCCCGCCCACCGACTCGTGCCACTAACATGACAGCTAAGAGCAGCATAGAGCTAAACCACATCGAATTTCTAAGCAATAAACATACCACATAAGCTTTTCGGATTCCAATATTATGAATGCATGAACTTTATTTTTAATGAATATCCAGCTCACGTGGGGAAGACATCGCACATATGTTCATTTAAACACCGATTCTTTTGTAAATGAGGCTGGATTTGCAGAGAGGAGGAGATTACATGAACGAATGAAGCAACACCTAATGTGAGTAAAAAAATTTTTTTTATATGTGATAGTATTGCATAGTTTCAAATAGTATTGATTATGTGTACATGTCTGACTTAAGCACGTTGTCACAGGCTGGAGAATACTTTATTTGAGGTGTTCTTGGTTCATTATGGTGTTGATGTGCGTTGTTCACTCTCTTGACTTGATATTGAAGGGTGCGTGTGTACAGTTTGTGGTTATATTCATCGATCGGGCAGGCCAAGTAACGTTAATAAAAGAATAACATTCCAATCAATCGCGGGTGGATGAGCGATGAATCACTGTGTTTGTTTGATAAAGACATTTTGCGAGCCCTGGTTGTGGGCTGGGCGATTCATTCCGGATGACGTTTGCCACACGCTGTCAATGACAGGGGGAGCAGAAGCTCATTAAATATGCAAATCTTATCCAATCCTAGCCGTGGGCGTTTACTTCCAAGTCTTCAGTGCGGCACGCCCATCAAAACCGACCGTGTCCCGAGAGAGGCTCAAAACCACGGCAGAAAATAGCCTATTACTTATTCATTATGTTTTTGTATGTCATAAGTTGACCTCAGGCAACAGTATAATTTTTAAAAAAAAGCCAGTTCATGACCCCTTTAACAAATTAAACTGTATTGTTAAGTGTTACTGTATATTTGAATGTATTAATAAATGTTGAAATAAACCTTAATGCTTTCGAAGAATGCTTTTTCATTGTCAGTTCATATGAACTAATCTTAACAAATAAAACCTTATTATTATGTGTTACCAAAGTTTCTTTATAATTTTACAAATTGATTCAAAATGATACTTCAAATATTTGCACATCTCAAAGTTAAGGAGTATTCTAGCATATAAATGCCTAGTTCTGTCATGAAACTCTAGGCTGATGGGTCCTTAACACAAGCTGATGATAATTACAAAGTTAACTACTTGGCACAGCTGATTGGTCCATGTAGCATTTGCAGCCAATGAGCTTGCTGCTCAACATTTAACTGGCAGGTTCTCATTCTTTATAGCAGTTGGCAGCACGTTTTCCGAGTTCGTCTAAAACCCTCCACCTTCCCCAGGTCCACCTGTATAGATCTGATATGGGATAATTGATATAGGCTATTTGTGCAGCAGCAGCATGCCTTACATGCTCACAGCAGCATGTTGTGTATGTATTGGCAGTAGCAAGCTACTGTACACTCTTAAAAATAAAGATTCTTATAAGGTTATTTGGCGGGGTGTGTGGTTCCATGAAGAACCTTTAATATCCAAAGAGCCTTTCCATTGCACAAAAGGTTCTTTGTAGTGCAAAAAGGTTCTTTAGACTATAAAAAGGTTAGAAAAAATGGTTCTTTAAAGAACTTTGCACAAAACGGTTCTTCAGGGAACCAAAAATGGTTCTTCTATGGCATCATGTGAAAACCCCTTTTTGGTTCTTCCTGGCGTTTACCTTTATTTTTAAGGGTGTACTTGCTCTGCAGCAGCAGCAGCAGCAATAATAATAATCAGCAGCAGCAGAAATAATAATAATCAGCAGTAGCAGCAATCTACAACATAAATAATAAACAGCAGCAGCAATTCAGCAGCAAAGTTGCAGATCTATACCGCCAAGAGTAAATACGTTACCATTGTCATATCCATTACCATGCTAAAAATCTTCCTGATAGAAATGATTTCAAAGCTAAAAAGACATCAAAAGGCCCAAAACTCTCTTTAATTCTGAGATATCATCATTGCAGTGACAAATCTTTTACTTGAGATCTTTTAGTTGTTCCTGCTGAAACAGAGGTGGAGAAATAGTGAGCAGATTGGCTCCACACTCTTGGCATGTGTTGCAAATGCTGATAGTTTGCCAAAGTAGAAGCTTTAGTTTAGTGTTAATACTGATCTTCACAGACTTCCACTGTCTTCACTCACAGCTTCTGTTACAGACAGATGCAGATCAAAGCATTCTTTTCAGAATTTCTTGTTTATTTCACTCTAACAGGTTTGAGAATGTAGATGTTTTAGACAGGTTATGCTATGATGCATACTAAAGCTATGATAGAGAAAGCAGACATAGCAAAGGAGAAACTAGACAAAACTAACATTTATCAGCTTAATAGAAAAAAATATGTTGGGTTAAGATCTTCTGATGTGTGTGTGTGTGTGTGTGTGTGTGTGTGTGTGTGTGTGTGTGTGTGTGTGTGTGTGTGTGTGTGTGTGTGTGTGTGTGTGTGTGTGTGTGTGTGTGTGTGTGTGTGTGTGTGTGTGTTTTCACTCATTTTTATGCTTGTGGAATTAAATAGCTTTTATCCGTTCCCCTAGGACATGAAAGGACAAGCTAAATAGTGGGCAGAGGAATGCTAACCATCAGATCACATACTGATTAGCGCACACACACACACACACACACACACACACACACACACACATGCACACACGTTGGGTTTCCATGTTTAATGGAGACTTTCCATAGACGTAATGGTTTTTATACCGTACAAACTGTATATTCTATCCCCTAACCCGACCCCTAAACTTACCCATCACAGAAAACGTTCAGCATTTTTACATTAAAAACATCCTTTATATGATTTATAAGCTGTTTTCCTCATGGGGACAAAAATTAGTAGTTTTACTATCTTTGTGGGGACATCTGTTCCCCACAATCTGCTTAACAGGACCACACACACGTGATTGTGTGTGGATAAATAGGAAGCTTAAATTTGTATTTTGTATTTTAACCATGTTGTCTCTTCAGAAGTATTTTCCTTTAAATAAAGTAGTTGTTTCATACATTCCCTCAAATGTATCTGAAGGCAGGCACTGTAAAAGATGATGTTGTAGTTTAGTTGTTTCAATGTATTTTTTTTTTAAGTTGACAATTTGCAGTTTCTAAATTTGTTCATTCAGCTTAACATGTTACGTTTTCACTGTCTCAACTAGTTTGTAACTTAAGAGCATTTGCCGCCTCAACTCAAAAATATGTTGAATCAAATTAATAACACTATCACATTCTCAACATTTATCGCGAGATCTGGTGAAGCAAAAGACTGAAACAATCCGCCATTGTCAAGTAAAGTATTCTGTCCCAGCTCTTGACCGTCTGACCCAGCTTCTATCAGCATCCTTTATATACAAACAGGAAGAAGTTTGTGTTCCTGCCTCCACCGTCCTTTGTGTGAATTACTTCCTGTGTAGAACTGAGATTGTTGAGGTGTCTGCATGTGACACAGAGAGGCTGACATCACTGATCAATATTCAAGTGTGACCAAATGTCCTCTTTTTGGGGGGTGGGTGGAGGTTGGGTGGGCGGGCACTCCTAGAAAAAAACGAATAAGAAAGAAGAGAAGACAATTGAAAATCAAGCATTATAAATATTTATTAAAAAGTTATTTTTAACTTATATTCAGCAAGAACACATTAAAGTGGCAAAAGATTTACAGTGCATTCGGAAAGTATTCACAGCTTCACATTTTCAACATTTTGTTATGTTGCAGCTTTATTTCAAAATTAATTATTTTCCTTTAAATTCTACAAACAATACCCCATAATGACAGGTTGAAAGAAGTTTGTTTAAAATCTTTGCAAATGTATAAAAAATAAATAAAAAAATCACATGTATATATTCACAGCTTTTGCCATGACACTCAAAATTGAGCTCAGGTGTATCCTGTTTCCACTGATCATCCTTGGGATGTTTCTACAACTTGCTTGGAGTCCACCTGTGGTAAATTCAGTTGATTGGACATGATTTGGAAAGGCACACACCTGTCTATTAGGGGTGGCACGGTTCACAAAACCCACGGTTCGGTTCGTATCACGGTTTTAGGGTCACGGTTTTCGGGTTCTGTACGGTTCTTGTTGTTGTTGTTTTTTAACCGTTAACACTCCAGAAATTTACTTCAGCATATGGTATATATGGCCTAATCATCCACAATTTAGGATACAGTATTAAAAATTGTTATATCAAGTTGTTTCCTCACTGGCTGTCTACCGAGTTCGACACATTGGCGTAACATTTTTCATGTTAATCGTATTAATTTTGATCAGAACAATGCACTGTGGCTTTAATTCAGCTGACCTGAATAACACATTTCACCATGAAGTGTCCCGTGTGTTTCACAATCACCATATGACATCCAGCGCTGTGAAAACATAAAATACACGAAAACACAACACTGCCAGAAGTTTTTGCCCAAACTTCAAAGGCATGTTTAAATTATTAGAACTAGAAGCATATCTTAACTTTTAAATGTTACATTTATCATGTGAACTACTTATATACAACATATGCATGTGTGTATGAGACAGAGGGGAACACGGTCGCATTTGCAGCAGATATATGTTGCCCATCATAAATCAAAGCATGAGACAGACAGGGGTCGGAGGAGAACACCGGAAAATGTGACAGAATGGACTATATTTGCCTGTATTTGCAATCCACGAGCCGCGGTTCAGCTGCGCGACTCGCGAGACAAACACTGCCAGTGTGTGTCTGCGCAACGGGCATGCGCAGCGTGGCTCCCGCTCTCCGCACTGCATCTGCCCTGCTATACGATGCTAGCGCATCCTCCAACTCCGGGCAGCCTTCCTTATCTCTCCCACTTTCATTTCCACATGTGACGTGACCTGCAGCACTCCACTTTTACTTTACTGTATGTCCACACACACCTCTTATTTCGCGCGAAAAGGACACCCACTGTCTGAGGTAACATACGGGCACGAGGATACATTGCGCATGCGCGAACCATGCGACGCACACACTCCGAACCGAGACAAGCGAACCGAACGGTTCGGTTTTTTCCATGTACCGTGCCACCCCTACTGTCTATATAAGGTCTAACAGTTAACAGTCCATGTCAGAGCACAAACCAAGCCAAGAAGTCCAAGGAATTGTCTGTAGACCTCCGAGACAGGATTGTATCGAGGCATAGATCTGGGGAAGGATACAGAAATATTTCTGCAGCATTGAAGGTCCCAATGAGCACAGTGGCCTTCATCATCCATAAATGGAAGAAGTTTGGAACTATCAGGACTCTTCCTAGAGCTGGCCACCCGGCCAAACTGAGCGATCGGGGGAGAAGGGAGGGAGTCAGGGAGGTGACCAAGGACCCGATGGTCACTCTGACAGAGCTCCAGCGTTTCTCTGTGGAGAGAGGAGAACCTTCCAGAAGAACAGCCATCTCTGCAGCACTCCACCAATCAGGCCTGTATGGTAGAGTGGCCAGACGGAAGCCACAGTTTGCCAAAAGGCACCTGAAGGACTCTCAGACCATAAGAAACTAAATTGTCTGGTCTGATGAAACAAAGATTGAACTCTTTGGCCTGAATGGCAAGTGTCATGTCTGGAGGAAACCAGGCACTGCTCATCACCTGGCCAATACCATCCCTACAGTGAAGCGTGGTGGTGGCAGCATCATGCTGTGGGGATGTTTTTCAGCGGCAGGAACTGGGAGACTAGTCAGAATTGAGGGAAAGATGAATGCAGCAATGTACAGAGACATCCTTGATAAAAACCTGCTCCAGAGCGCTCTGGAGCTCAGACTGGGGTGAAGGTTCATCTTCCAACAGGACAGTGACCCTAAGCACACAGCCAAGATAACAAAGGAGTGGCTACAGGACAACTCTGTGAATGTCCTGGAGTGGCCCAGCCAGAGCCCAGACTTTAACCCGATTGAACATCTCTGGAAAGATCTGAAAATGGCAGTGCACCGACGCTCCCCATCCAACCTGATGGAGCTTGAGAGGTTGTGCAAAGAATAATGGGAGAAACTGCCCAGAAATAGGTGTGCCAAGCTTGTAGCATCATACTCAAAAAGACTTGAGGCTGTAATTGGTGCCAAAGGTGCTTCAACCAAGTATTGAGCAAAGGCTGTGAATATACACATGATTTCTTTCATTTTTATTTTTAATAAATTTGCAAAGATTTCAAACAAACTTCTTTCACGTTTTCATTATGGGGTATTGTTTGTAGAATTGAGGAAAATAATGAATTTAATCCATTTTGGAATAAGGACATGACAAAATTAGGAAAAAGTGAAGCACTGTGAATACTTTCCAGATGCACTGTACATTCCAAATAAATGCAGTTTTTTTTTTTTACTTTCTATTCATCAAAGCATCCTGGGAAAAAATAATTAGTTTCCACAAAAATATTTTCAACTGATAATAATAAGAAATGTTTCTTGAGCAGCAAATCATCATATCAGAATAATTTCTGAAGGATAATGTGACACTGAAGATTGGAGAAATTATGCTGAAAATTCAGCTTTGACATCACAGAAATAAATTACATTTTAAAACATATTCAAATGTAGCCATAGTGAGATATATTTAATAAATATTCAAAATATTCAAAATTCAAACAGACTTATAAATAAGAATTAGTTCTCATTTCACAAATGATAGAAATGATCTGTGTGTGTCTAGTACATTTGCGCTAGCTTGCATGGATGCATGCATATTTATCTTTGTCTTAAAGTAAGCCTGAGTCTGTGGGTGGATTTGCCAAAGGGAAGTCTTGAAGAGTGTATGTGTATGTGTGTGTGGCAACAACAACTTCTGCTACCAGCTGCTGTTCAGAAAAGTGACGACAGCTGTGTTATGACTGTGTGCCTGTGTGTGATGGCTATTTACAGAGCAGGACACCCAGAGAGGATAATGATGGCCTTCTGTGTGAGCTTGCATGTCTGTGAGCTGAAGATCAGCACTGACAAAAGATTGAGATGGACCGAAACAGAGATTGAGAGATTAAGGTCAATGATTCAGTGCTGTATGCCAACTATGCAGAAACAACCATCAGTAACAAAAATTACATTATTATATTTATTATTGCATCCAATGTCAACTTCAGAATCCAAGTAAATAATTGAACATCTATGTAATTTAGATAATTATCTTCGTTGTCAAAATACTTTCATAACATTTCATTACATTTTATATCAGGTAAATTTCAAGGGAGTTTTGCACAATCTAGCATCAATCTAAAATCAGGTATGAAAGACAAAAAACAACAAAAAAATTGGTGACATTGTTCATGGTAGAGTTTAGCGAAAAATTAAATGCATTTAATAATTTACTCACCCTCATGTCATACAAAATCTGTATTACTTTTTTCTTCTACAAAACACAAAAGAAATAATTTTGATCACACTGTATATTAGGTCTATATGTATTAACATTAAACAACGTATTTACTGTGGTATACATTTTGTTCTGGAAAATTCCCACATTTACTGCTAATGAGTTTGAGGTATGGTTAGGATTAGGATTATGGGTAAGAGTTTTGGGGTAAGGCTTTGGGTTACAGTTAAACAGTGAATTTAACAGTGGAAATAAAAATGTTAATTAAATGTAAGTACTTTAAACATAATTACAATGCACCAACAAGTATGTACAGTGAGGAAAATAAGTATTTGCAAGTTCTCCCACTTAGAAATCATGGAGGGGTCTGAAATTGTCATCGTAGGTGCATGTCCACTGTGAGAGACATAATCTAAAAAAAAAAATCCAGAAATCACAATGTATGATTTTTTAAACTATTTATTTGTATGATACAGCTGCAAATAAGTATTTGAACACCTGAGAAAATCAATGTTAATATTTGGTACAGTAGCCTTTGTTTGCAATTACAGAGGTCAAACGTTTCCTGTAGTTTTTCACCAGGTTTGCACACACTGCAGGAGGGATTTTGGCTCACTCCTCCACACAGATCTTCTCTAGATCAGTCAGGTTTCTGGCCTGTCGCTGAGAAAACACGGAGTTTGAGCTCCCTCCAAAGATTCTCTATTGGGTTTAGGTCTGGAGACTGGCTAGGCCACGCCAGAACCTTGATATGCTTCTTACAGAGCCACTCCTTGGTTATCCTGGCTGTGTGCTTCGGGTCATTGTCATGTTGGAAGACCCAGCCTCGACCCATCTTCAATGCTCTAACTGAGGGAAGGAGGTTGTTCCCTCAAAATCTCGCAATACATGGCCCCCGGACCGGTCATGCTTTCCTTAATACAGAGCAGTCGCCCTGTCCCATGTGCAGAAAAACACCCCCAAAGCATGATGCTACCACCCCCATGCTTCACAGTAGGGATGGTGTTCTTGGGATGGTACTCATCATTCTTCTTCCTCCAAACACATTTAGTGTAATTATGACCAAAAAGTTCTATTTTGGTCTCATCTGACCACATGACTTTCTCCCATGACTCCTCTGGATCATCCAAATGGTCATTGGCAAGACAGGCCTTGACATGTGCTGGTTTAAGCAGGGGAACCTTCCGTGCCATGCATGATTTCAAACCATGACGTCTTAGTGTATTACCAACAGTAACCTTGGAAACGGTGGTCCCAGCTCTTTTCAGGTCATTGACCAGCTCCTCCCGTGTAGTTCTGGGCTGATTTCTCACCTTTCTTAGGATCATTGAGACCCCACGAGGTGAGATCTTATATGGAGCCCCAGTCCGAGGGAGATTAACAGTCATGTTTAGCTTCTTCCATTTTCTAATGATTGCTCCAACAGTGGACCTTTTTTCACCAAGCTGCTTGGCAATTTCCCCGTAGCCCTTTCCAGCCTTGTGGAGGTGTACAATTTTGTCTCTTGTGTCTTTGGACAGCTCTTTGGTCTTGGCCATGTTAGTAGTTGGATTCTTACTGATTGTATGGGGTGGACAGGTGTCTTTATGCAGCTAACGACCTCAAACAGGTGCATCTAATTTAGGATAATCAATGGAGTGGAGGTGGACATTTTAAAGGCAGCTAACAGGTCTTTGAGGGTCAGAATTCTAGCTGATAGACAGGTGTTCAAATACTTATTTGCAGCTGTATCATGCAAATGAATAGTTAAAAAATCATATATTGTGATTTCTGGATTTTTTTTTTTAGATTAAGTCTCTCACAGTGGACATGCACCTACGATGACAATTTCAGACCCCTCCATGATTTCCAAGTGGGAGAACTTGCAAAATAGCAGGGTGTTCAAATACTTATTTTCCTCACTCTATGTACATAATAAATCAATTGTATCAAGTGTATAGTTAGATCTGCTCTGACTGATAGATCTGTATAGCCTTGGTGGTTCCAGGAAGATTTGTCTGCAAGGGTACTGTTTAAACACACAGTTACCTGACAAATACTTTTAAACCGAAATCCCTCCGATGCGAGGACGATACGTTTAGATATGCTCTGACAGATAGATATGCAACAAATGCCTTATTTTCAAATGATTTTCATTTGGGTGAACTAACCATTTATAAAAGATTATTTAAAATAGCTTTAAAGTTAGCATACTAAGCTTACACACAAAAATGCAGTTTGCATGGTGCCACCAGAAATGTTTGTTGTTTCATTCGTCCTCCTTGTTTAAGTTTAGTATAATGTAGCTGTTTCTTTAGGAAGAGCTTCTGTTTGATGTGACTGCAGTGCATTGTGGATATGTGCCCTATAGATTGGTGTGAGCTGACCTGGGGCGATGGTTTGGGCTCAGGGTGGAGCTGTAATGTGATTCCTCTCTCCATCATTTCAGGTAATGAGTTACAGCTCTGGGTCCTGACAGGCGAGTCACTTTGCGTCAGGATTTTAATAAGGCTTGTGAATGAGGCCTTTAACATGGCTCATCCTTAGGAATTTACAATCCTACTCCCACCCACACACGCTCGCTCACTGAAAGTAGAGTGGGAGAGACAAGGTGGCTAGCGTACAGTCGCGTAGTCCTGACAGAAAAATGTACCGCTGGAGGCAAAATGACGGCAGCAAGAGAGCCGTGTGTGAGTTTGACTCCGAGAGAGAGAGAGAGAGTGAGGGGGAGTTTTGCAGTTTTTGCCTTTGTCGTCTGCCTGTCTCGTGTGTGTGTGTGTGTGTGTGTGTATAATGTTGATGGGCTGTACATTTGCTCTGTAATTTCTCCCTCCCAGAGTAATCACTTCCATCTGGGACCTGCCCAGAGAGAGGCCCCAGATTGGAGGTGAGGGTTAGTCTTACACACACAGCATTACAGTATGAGTCTCTACTCTCAGCTCTCTGAAATGTAAAACTAGTTTAGTCTGACTGCTTGATTAAATGAGACCTGATACTTTATTTTTATAGGAAAAACATGAACTACAAGACGACAAGTTACAAATAGAAGGAGAAAGATAAATAATAAAGGAACAGGAAGTGAGCACAGGAAAAACAACCATGCACCCACCTCGAGACATTCATAAAAAAAATACTGTAGCAAACATGTAAAATGATATGAAGTTCAGCCTTACTGTACTTGCATTAGAGTTAACAACAATGTACTGCCATCTGCTGGTCATGACGTTATCTGTATCTCTCTGAAGTTTAATTTAATCCAAAGAGGCACCAAGCCTAGGGTTATCCTTAAAGTGCTCTTACTATGCTATTTTAAAGGCTCCTAATTTTGTTTTGGAGGTCTCCTACAACAGGTTTACATGCATCAAAGGTCATAAAACACTTTCATTTTCTCATAATATACAGGTGCTGGTCATATAATTAGAATATCATCAAAAAGTTGATTTATTTGACTAATTCCATTAAAAAGTGAAACTTGTATATTATATTCATTCATTACACACAGACTGATATATTTCAAATGTTTATTTCTTTAAATTTGGATGATTATACCTGACAACTAAGGAAAATCACAAATTCAGTATCTCAGAAAATTAGAATATTGTGAAAAGGTTCAATATTGAAGACACCTGGTGCCACACTCTAATCAACTAATTAACTCAAAACACCTGCAAAGGCCTTTAAATGGTCTCTCAGTCTAGTTCTGTAGGCTACATAATCATGGGGATGACTGCTGACTTGACAGTTGTCCAAAAGACGACCATTGACACCTTGCACAAGGAGGGCAAGACACAAAAGGTCATTGCAAAAGAGGCTGGCTGTTCACAGAGCTCTGTGTCCAAGCACATGAATAAAGAGGCGAAGGGAAGTAAAAGATGTGGTAGAAAAAAGTGTACAAGCAATAGGGATAACCGCACCCTGGAGAGGATTGTGAAACAAAACCCATTCAAAAATGTGGGGGAGATTCACAAAGAGTAGACTGCAGCTGGAGTCACTTGGAGCAAGACATGGGTTTCAGCTGTCGCATTCCTTGTGTCAAGCCACTCTTGAACAACAGACAGCGTCAGAAGCGTCTCGCCTGGGCTAAAGACAAAAAGGACTGGACTGCTGTTGAGTGGTCCAAAGTTATGTTCTCTGATGAAAGTAAATTTTGCATTTCCTTTGGAAATCAGGGTCCCAGAGTCTGGAGGAAGTAAGGAGAGGCACACAATCCACGTTGTTTGAGGTCCAGTGTAAAGTTTCCACAGTCAGTGATGGTTTGGGGTGCCATGTCATCTGCTGGTGTTGGTCCACTGTGTTTTCTGAGGTCCAAGGTCAAAGCAGCCGTATACCAGGAAGTTTTAGAGCACTTCATGCTTCCTACTGCTGACCAACTTTATGGAGATGCAGATTTTATTTTCCAACAGGACTTGGCACCTGCACACAGTGCCAAAGCAACCAGTACCTGGTTTAAGGACCATGGTATCCCTGTTCTTAATTGGCCAGCAAACTTGCCTGACCTTAACCCCATAGAAAATCTATGGGCTATTGTGAAGAGGAAGATGCGATATGCCAGACCCAACAATGCAGAAGAGCTGAAGGCCACTATCAGAGCAACCTGGGCTCTCATAACACCTGAGCAGTGCCACAGACTGATCGACTCCATGCCACGCCGCATTGCTGCAGTAATTCAGGCAAAAGGAGCCCCAACTAAGTATTGAGTGCTGTACATGCTCATACTTTTCATGTTCATACTTTTCAGTTGGCCAAGATTTCTAAAAATCCTTTCTTTGTATTGGTCTTAAGTAATATTCAAATTTTCTGAGATACTGAATTTGGGATTTTCCTTAGTTGTCAGTGATAATCATCAAAATTAAAAGTAATAAACATTTGAAATATATCAGTCTGTGTGTAATGAATTAATATAATATACAAGTTTCACTTTTTGAATGGAATTAGTAAAATAAAATCAACTTTTTGATGATATTCTAATTATATGACCAGCACCTGTACAATGCACATCACCACATTTTTCAATGATTCTCAAAAAAACTCGTCAGATAATTCAGTCCCTCTTTTCCGTGAGTCTACTCCGCTGCTACTCAGTCTGTTGTGATTGGTCTACTGCTTACAGTGCGTTTTGGAAGCTAAACGGCCATTACCATAACTGAACTTCAGCTCCGGAGGCTTCCTAAAGCTCAGCGATTGTACACACTGTAAAGACAGTGGGGTCGATTTGACCATATTAATCCCAGCGCAAGACCGATGATGGAACATTGGAAAAACGATATTCAACCCGAACCTCCATCAAAAGGACGACTTGAGTTTCTCAAAGATACATTACTCATTTTGAGGTACATTACGAGATGCTGCATCTGTAATTCCTCACCATCAAAATTAACAAGTGTGTGACCATCAACAAACCGATGTGTATGTTTCTAATTTATTACGGTGCACATGGGGGGCAGTATCAATAACAGCGCATACATTAGCCAAGAACTAACATTACTTAAAGTAGTAAGAACAACAGACAATTTGAATTAAAATACAAAATTTTAGTACTGGCCTACAGCTGCTTAGCAGAACTATTTCAGTAAGACAGTAACAATGTGAGTTAGCCGGTTACCAAGAGACCTACACAACACTACGTATTTTGAACACCCGGTAGAAAATCAATAATTATTCATACTTACAGGTAGTGATTCTGAGGAGCAAGCTGTTCCAAATAAACTGTGTACTAACCCATCTTTCAAGAGCGAACGCTTTGCGAATCCTGCGTTGAAGGGACGGTCAAGTTAGTACATAGTACATAGACGGGCATTATACAAATGTGTTAGCTAGTGATGTGTAGCCGTGACTGATTGGGATTTCTATTCTTTCTTTTGGGAGACAATAACTTTATTTATTGTGCACTTTCGACTTTGCAGAACGTTTACATACACAAACAGCGATATTACACACTGCATGAAAGGGAATATTCCAAAAACCACAACAGGGGCACTTTAACTAAAACTACAGCTAAAATGATTAAATAATTTTTGTTATTTGAAATAAAACTCAAACTCAATCATTATGTCCCAGAAAGAATTCCTCTTATTAAAATAAGTTTTCCTTTGTTCATTTTAAATTGTGCTGCAGTGTGGAAAAACAATTTATTTTAAAAGTACAAATATATATATATTTTCTTTCAAAATATACAATTATCCCCAATGCATAATAACTACAAAAAAAGTTTTTGAAATCGCTTTGAATGGAGTTCACACCGCAGGTCATATCAACTTCCAAGAAGTATTTCATCTCTTCACCACACATTTACAGAAAATCAAAGCAACATCAAAATGATCAAAGAGAAAATCTTTGTGTACTCAATTCCATATACCACAGGAAGTAAATATGCAACATTGCTTTGTTTGTGGTGAATGTCACTGAAGTGACAAACTTTGAGAAAATACGAGTAACTTCAGAGCATTTTTAGCACATGCCGACAGCTGTAGAGAATTACAGTGCCCTGGATGTTATCCAGATTCTGAGGACAAGTGTGAGGAAACATGTGAAATACAACTTAATTCACAATTTAAATAAACCACAGTGAATCATTGACTAGACACAGATGTGCTTCAATAAAATGACAACACGTCACCGTTTAAAATGGCCTTCAAAAACATCAGAAGTGTTGCATTTTTAGGTCACGAACAGATTCTAAATTTTTTAGTCATTAGTCATCTTTATTTATTTACATTAGCTATTCAGCCCATATACATCTAAAAAATCAATAAAAGCTACGTCCATAACAATCCGGAGGGTTTGATTTGTACATCAAGAACCACATCAGAGTTATATTTCACCCTTTAAACTGAGAAGGTTACAGGTCTTTGATGTATTAGCTCTCATGTTTTCATGTATTATTCCTCATTCTTTCCACTAGAGTGCACAAGATTCTCACGATCTTTCAAATTCAGGACTAGATCTGCAATATTCACAGGATTTTACATTGTTGTATCAGTTGATTACGGCAAAAACTGAAGCCCACTGTTTTTATACATTTAAATAATACATATTTCATGTTCATTTCACAAAACACTCTTTCATTAGTTCTTTTCATTCATGATCCAATAATAAATTATGTGTCTACAAGTTTTACATTGTTTCCATGTATTCTTTTTTAAGGTTGAGATCATTTTGGAATATTATTAGATAATAATGAACATTATTAATATAATTCATTCATCATTTTATATAATATAGTATTATATAATTATTAATTTGCACATATTCATTTACTTTGAAGCATAAAGTGAAACATTTTCATTCACAATAATTTTTTTAATGTATAGGAAATATGTGACGTGTGTCAAATATTTATTTGTCTGGTGCTTTGTTTTTTGTTTCCAGCTATTCACGGATTATTGTCCAGGATCTTCCTGTTTGCATTCCAACCACAACATGAACAGACCTTTGATGGGCTGATTGCACACCCCCTTAAACAGTTAGCGGAATTACTCCCTACCCCCCCAAAAAAGCTTGGGACTTCCTCTTGCTCTTGACAAGCCCATCTTTCAGTCATGTTACAGTGATTTAAAGATTTTTATTTTTTAGATTCGAATACACGTACAGTAACATTGTTTTTCGACATTATTGATTCCAAATGAGTCTGTTCACATGTTCAAGGTCTTTAGTGGATGTTTGGGTTTCTCTGTGGACTGGCATGTCCAAAGCAAACAGCTCCTCATCACACACCACTGCACACACACAAAGATGAGCGGGAGTTTTGTTCACTTTATCTGGTTTTCACATGGATTTTTGTTCATTACACTTGGCTTGGTTTAAAAGTTGTTTACTAAAAGCGGACACGTTACTCTATAATTCTAATAGCTGGTTAAGATCGACCCAACAAACATCCATAGCTCAAGATGTCTTATGTTTGGAAACATTTTCACACTGCAACAAAAGCCAATGACTGCTGAGATGTCAGTATGAACAGGTTTGCATGCCATCAGTGTTACAATTGTACATCAATGAAACATGCCCCATATCAGATAATGTCAGTCAAAAAAATCAAAGTAGAAACATGCTCATGTACTCTAGCGTTCAAATGTTTGAAGTCAGTAAACATTGAAAAACATAAAGAAAAAAAAAAAATATATATATATATATATATATTATTTCATTCAGCAACAATGCATTAAATTGATCAAAATTGCCATTTATGCTGTTCCAAAACTTTCTATTCGTCAAAAAAAAAAGAAGAGTTTTGAACAGCAAATCAGCATACCAGAATGATTTCTGAAGGATCACGTGACACTGAATATTGGAGTAATGATGCTGAAAATTCAGCTTTGCATCACAAGAATAAATTATATTTTAAAATATATATATAAAAAAACAGTTATTTTAAATTGTAATAATAATAATAATATATATATATTTATTTATTTATTTTTACTGTTTTTGATCAAATAAATACAGCCGTGAACTATTGCAGGATAAATGACACAGATTCAACAGTCTAAGCAGTTTTCAATGGAAACAAACACACAACCAAAGTTCAACTGATAACATGACTAATTACAGAGGGAAAAGGAATGGGGAATACCTGACCTTTGATTCGGTTTCTAGTCTGTTATTTGTGTATTTTATCTCTCTTTTCACACAAATAGATTCAAATAAACATCACTAACATGACACAATATACAGTTTACTTTTCTAAAGCATTAGTAAATATAACATACATATAACATGTTCTCTCTTATCACCCACTTTAAGTTTCTCTCTCTCTCACCATAGCCACAGTGTGAGAACAGGAACTGTGTTAAAGGTATACTGTGTGTTGAAATGGTGTGATAGTTGTGGGTGAGGTCTGTGGGGAGTCGAACCCAGCAACAGGACAATCTCCTGCAGACCGAATAATGAGGCTTCAGTGGCGGGGAGGAGTCAGAAGCTAAAGAGAGAATGCAGAGAACAAAACAAGGGGCAGAGCAGAGGACATGCGTGTGTAACAGAGATTCTGAGACAGGAAAATACGAGCCATCTGATAAGAAAGCTGGGAAATGACTTGGATTTTATGAAACTGGTTATACTGAGAGGAGAAATGAGTATCACTGATGGGAAGCCACGTTATGTGTCCACTTTCAGGATACAGCTGTCAGGCTCCCAGTCAAAGGGGGCCAGTGAACAAGGGTCCCGACCCACAAACATAGCTACAATCACCAGAGTCTTGAAGAAGGCTGAAGAGACATCCAGCGCAGGCAAGTCTGGAAACTTCTTGAATCTTGCATTTAAACATGTGTTTGTGAGTGTGTTTGTCAGTATTTGCATACTCCAGACAGCCTATTTGTGTTTCTGTAAATGGGTTTGGACAAGTTGGTTGGATGTTTGTCTTTAAAAACTTGTTGAGGTTGACATGATCTTTATTTGTGGTTAGATGCGTGATCTCTGCAGGAAGTATTGTTCTTAATTTAAAGAGTCGTCATGGTTAATAATCCGCATTTCATTTAGCAGTCATCAGAGAATGACAAGCACTGTGTTTTCACTTTCACTGCATTTGGATTGTAATCTCAGGTGATGGGGAGATCACTGCACAACTGCATTCAGCCAGATTTAGACGGGGAAATCCTGTACATTCGTATGTGCGACAGATATGACATCATATTATCTGTCTGAAAGTATTTGTTTTGGGTTTTTTTAATACCAGGCTGCATTCTGACAAGCATATTTACTTTTTAGAGTACTCCACTCCACCAGTTACTACATTGTAAATAAAATATTGTTGGTTTCATTTAAAGCAGGCTACCTGGTTTTGAGTTCATGTTTTTTAGTTCATTGAAATTACAAAATTTTGTTAATACAATGAAGGAGATCTGAACCACATTAATTATCTAAGTTGATTTGTCAAAATAACAAAAGTTGTGATAACATATCATGAAAATATTTTTGACAGCGTATTCTGATATATAAAGTGGGGTCCAAAATTCTGAATAGAATTTTCTAAATAGATAAAGTATTTAATTACAAACTATATTATATTTTATAACTATATTAAACTGTATTGAGTGAAACATTTAAATGAACGCAATGTGCATTTCAAAATATCACTTCCTGGTAAAAATACCGGATGGATCTATTTCTACTCGATCTAAACCTGTGGTTGTCAACATTTTCATATTGTGCAAAATAATATCCAACGACCCTTCATATTGGCCGTGATATTTTCTGCAGTAATTATATCAAAGCTGCTTTGTTTTCAAGCTTTTTATTAACAGAAACTGTGAATTAATTAACCACAATTATTCTTGTGATTCCAGAAGTTTCAAGAACTGTACATTATTTAACAAAACAATAGTTGTTGAAGGAAATAATAAAGGTTTGTTGAAGGTTTGCTAAGGCCCCCTCGTGGGCCCCGTCCCCCTGGTTGAGAACCATGGATCTAATCCATACAAGCAACTTTTGTTAGTGTAACCTAATTTGTCAGGTTCATTTAATAAGATTAAATAACATCTCTGAGAAGCATACAACCAGTAAATGTAGATGTTACTATATGAATTACATTTGAATCTCTTTTTTATTCCTTCTTAATGTTACATCCTAACTTTATTTCTGTTTCAAAGTAAGTGTTTCAAAATCCTAAACCTTTCTGTGTATTTCCAGGTTTAAATGGGTGTGGGTCCTATATTTTAAAGTGGTCTCAGACTTTTGAACCCCACTAAATCTTATCTGCCTCAGGATGCGAATTACTGACCAGGCAAGAGGTCACTATTGCCAGGAAATACCTTCCTTGCTAATTTGAACACCAAATTGTTTAGCGTTTCATGCACTGGCTTGTGTGGGACATGTACTGATGGTACTGCGCTCCTCTGAACTGCATTTTAACATGATTACACCACTAGAGTTTCCTTCCTTTCGTTTCTTAGATCTTATCACCTGATACATGACAGTCACACTCAAAGAATGAAACTAAAAACGTTTTAGTTTGTTCTTCTGAGAGTTCCCATTTTATTTTTCTGACGTAGTGTGTTCCCATAACAACCAGTAAAAATGCTTGTTTGCATGAACAAACAAGAATTACTTTAGGCCAGGTCAAAAGACAACGTGATCTACCTGGTCAGTGAGAACAAAAGTGTTTGGTCCATTGTTAAGACAGGACTAGAATGACTTGTTCTTTGAATCGAAAATACAAGTCATGTGTCCTTTGACTAAATGACATTAAAAAGACCAAATGAATTACATATACATGAGACACTGCTGTAGATCCAACTTCACAAAAATACAAAAAAGGCCATTCATCAACATTTAAAGCTACTATGTTCAAACATATCCTTTTGAGAGGTTTATTATATTATGCAAGGCTCCGCCCAATGCCTTGTATACAAGGTAAGTGGCGGTATTTTAAACAGAAACAGGTTTGTTGAAGGAGTGTCAGATGAAATCACAGTTTAGCTCATGACTGATTTCAATCTGCTCTTTCGAGTTAATTTGGTTAGTTATGTTGTTCATTTGTTGATCATTTTTTATTAACATTTTGATTAACTTCTGTTGCTTTTTTGCCATTCTTATGTGGCATGTAAAATAGGCACTGTTTCTAGACAGAAGGTGTGATGGCGAGGATGTTAACAGATACAGCAGCTGCTCACTGAAACACATCTCTTCATTTATACAAGCCTTGTTTCTTCCTGCGTGAACTTTATTGTTAAACACTACACATGACTCATAGGTCTAATAATAACCTCGTTTATTACTGCAAAACATTTTTCTTAATTAGTATTTTGATCGCATTTGCAGTAAAAATATCCTTAAAACAAGATACAATTGCATAAGATACGTTTTATGAGGCATTGAAATCGTGAATTATAACATTTGCATATTACTGCTTCAAATTAAACAAATTAGTAAATTACTAAAATACATAATATCCTATTTTTCCTCTTTCAACAGATTTAACAACATAACTGACAACTTAGTGGTAATGCATTAAACATGCTGACAACAATGTGCAGCTGGAACAGAACAGAGCAGAAGTGCAAGTGTTATATTTAAGCAATATCACACTCAAGAGTGCTGATATATTCAGACCAACAGCACAATTGTGATAGTAATATTGTTTTTATGCAATACGTCAATAAACAATTTATATTGAGAAACGTACATTTTTAACACAATATTGGTAGCTACTTTTGTTTCACCAACCAAAATACTTCCAATTGACGCCAGAGTCTCTGAACAACACTCAGCAGTGGCGTTCCTTAATGAATGAGTGCTTTTTAACTAACCTGTTGAGTAAATGATTCAATGATTTACTCATAAAATGAGGTGTGTTCGACTTCAAGTGTATGAAATCAAAGTACCCCGAGAGTGGTTCGAAAGCATACAGAGCCATCTGCTCTCTAATCGCTCTCACTGTACCTGTGCGGAGACGCTTCACATTTTTAAGTACCTGAATGAATGCTTTTGAATGAATCGGTTGAGTGAACGATTCAATGATTTACTTAAATTTTTTAGTACCTGAGTGAACCAGTGTGTTTGAATGAATCGGCTAAATTAATGATATAATGACTCACTCATGAAGACAGTCACTTGCCCCCTACTGGTGTAAGGATGTAACCAACAGAAAGCATTGCTGATAAATCCCCACTACTAATACACAGACTGACTGGAACACACAAGTTCAAGCGGTGTGATACAAACAGTCCCAGTGCTTTTGGATCAAATTTGAGAACCTTACTTCAATGTTGTATAATACATATATGTAGCTAATCTCATTCTACTTTCCTCTGTCAAGCTAGAGAGTGGTAAACACAGCCATACAAGGGGTCTGGATCCACCTCTTTTCACTGAACCCCTCGAGGACTGTATAGTGGATGAAGGAAATGACATCACACTGAAAGGGACTATCACAGGGAGCCAGCCAATCAACGTTTCCTGGCTTCATAATGGTGAGTCCAGTTTTTTTTCTGAATACTGATGTAGCTACGAGTCTGATTAAGAATATGTACTCTATAGATTGAAGATATAATTATGTTTTCGAATGCAAGTTCATGATTCTTAATTTTAAGTTTGTAAATTGAAATTGTTAAGTAAATTTAAAAAAGAAATGGCGAGTCATTTCATTTACATATACTTTATATGTATACTATATTTCCAAAAGTTTTGGGACACCCCTCCAAATCATTGAATTCAGGTGTTTCAATCACTTCCATGGCCAAATGTGTATAAAAATCAAGCACCTAGGCATGCAGACGCTTCTACAAACATTTGTGAAAGAATGGGTCGCTCTCAGGAGCTCAGTGAATTCAAGCGTGGTACTGTGATAGGTTGCCACCTGTGTAATAAATCCATTTGTGAATAATAATTTCCTCAATACCAAATATCCACGGTCAACTGTTAGTGGTATTATAACAAAGTGGAAGCAATTGGGAACAACAGCAACTCAGCCACAAAGTAGTAGGCCACGTAAAATCACAGAGTGGAGTTAGCGCATGCTGAGGCGCACAGTTCGTAGAAGTCGGCAACATTCTGGATGCAGTGGTGTAAAGCACACCACCACTAGACTCTAGAGCAGTGGAGACGTGACGAATCACGCTTCTCTGTCTGGTACTTGCTTGACTGCATTGTGCCAAGTGTAAAGTTTGAAGGAGGGGGGATTATGATGTGGGGTTGTTTTTCAGGGGTTGGGCTTGGCCCCTTAGTTCCAGTGAAAGGAACTCTTAATGCTTCAGCATACCAAGACATTTTGGACAATTTCATGCTCCCAACTTTGTGGGAACAGTTTGGGGATGACCCCTTCCTGATCCAACAAGACTTGGATGAGCAAGTTTGGTATTGAGGAACTTGACTGGCCTGCACAGTCCTGACCTCAACCCGATAGAACACCTTTGGGATGAATGAGAGCAGAGACTGCGAGCCAGGCCGTTTCGCCCAACATCAGTGCCTGCAAATGTCTGTCTTTTCTTAATACCACAAAGTCACCCCTTCTCTCCTTGGTTTCCCTTTTTCTGTCCATTTGTACCATAACCATTTCAGGTGAGTCTGTGCTGTTTGGTAAATCCTCATTTGTGGGAGGAGAGGTGAGCTTGTTAGTTAAGGAATGTCTCCCGGAGGATGCTGGGGCTTACACATGTGTGGCCGAAAACACAGCAGGAAAAACATCCAGCAGTGCAGCAGTGTGTGTGAGAGGCAAGTATGTACTCAAATTCAACTTTAGTCTAAAGTGTGTACTGTAGTGTATAAGTTCTACAAAAGCATTGAATGTCTATTTAAAAGTATGGGTTTGCTAAAATGGATTGGAGGCAGTTAACATTACTACAGTAGCACTGTAAGAGGTAGAAGGGTGCAGGTGTTTCAGTTTACATCATATACAGAAGTGTGTATTGACAGGATTATTAATTACCTTCTCTAATGTAATTTGTTTTTTTCTCTCTCTCTTATTTTATTTACTCCCCTTTTGTTCCTCATTCTAACAAAACAACTGTAGACTATGAAACAATTGCTGGGATCCATAAAAACATGGCACAAACGTCTCACTCACATCCTAATTCCTCTCATCCTCACACTCCTGACATGGTGAACGGGGTCTTAAACTCAACTCAGAACGTCCCGGATGACATCAGTGTTTTTGAAGGCCCACAGTTGCCTCAGACAGGAAGTCCTATAACAAGCTGTCCGGCACTCAAAAGAGGTATGTCATAAACAATGGCCCTACCCATAAAGCATTTAAGTATAGGAAATGTCATTTAATACATGGATTATTTTAAGATTTCATGTCATTATCATTAGGGTGGTGTCACTTCCTAAACTACGTCTAAAACTATTTAAAAAAGCACTTTAATTATCACATTAGAAATCCAATTATTCCATGTCATGATTATAAATAGCTCATATATTACATGCTCAGTATATTATTATTCATAACTTATATTGATTAGTTAATGCATTAGCTAACATGAATCAACAATGAACAATATATTCTTAAAGCATTTATTCATTTTTGTTAATGTTAGTAAAAATATAATTGTTCATTGTTCATGTTAGTTTACAGTGCATTACCTAATGTAACAAATACAACTTTTTATTTTAATAAATGTTAATACATGCTGACATCAGCATGAACTAAGATTAACAAATGCTGCAGAAGTAATTTTCATTGTTAGTTGATGTTAACTAATGTAATTAATGTAACAAATAAAACCTGTAAAGTGTAACCATAAATATACAAATATAAAATGACTTTCCCTGACTGGTTAACTTATTATAACTAATGGTTTTGTCATCTTAAGCATTTGACCTATTTAATCTATTGAATATTTTCTTAGACACGCACACTTGATCATTTGACTCCTCCCTTATATGATAGGCAAAGCTTAAGCTATCCATGCTCTTTAACACAAATGCACCCACGCTCACACATACCTGATCCTTTACATATTTGTGTGTTGTTTTTGTTTCATGTGACAGAGGTGCTTGTCAAAAGGAGAAGCAGCTCAGGTACAGGTAAGACCACCATTGAATCTGTCATCCACTTTCAATTCTACTTTTGCACATTTTTGCTGCTTGGCAAAAGATTTACTTGTTCTTATCCTTTTTTCTTTATACCATAACTTAACAGACTTTTGTTACATTCTTCTATATTTCAGTGAAGACCTTTTCTTTCCTTCCTCATTCCTCGAGAGCCATTTGATCTATGGCCTCCCACACTCACGCCTGCTTTGCTTTTCCTAATATTCTAAAAACACCATGTCTTTTAAAGCCTTTTTTATGGAATTGCAAGTTAAAGTGTAACCACTGTGACCTGCTTCAAAAAGGAGCGACTGTTTCACTCTGCTGATCTTAACTTCCAGATGGTCTGGCTCCTCCAGGAGCTGTTAGTATTGTATACAGAATAACAGAAAGCTGAATACAGTCTTTTGTGTCCTGGCTACTAATGTTTATCTTAAGCATGACTTTATTCTTTTTAAATACTGTAATCCTTGTTATCCACAGCAATATTCTTCGATAAAGCTTAACATTAAACATCAACTTAGATTGTGTATTTATACCTTGCAGACAGATAATCAGTTTAAGAAGCCCAAATACTTAACAGACTGAGGTATAAAAATAGGAATTTGTCAGTTTATAAGCATCACTTCAACATTTTCTTTGGTACTTCTGTTTGTAAAAGGGCAGGGCACTGAAGCACTGAATGATGGGAGTTTCTTTTAGTCTTTCATGTAAAGCACGCAGCTATCTGTGGTAGCATGAGGTCAGATCAGGCTTTTATCAAGGCAGTCAAGTTTATTTGAGTGTGTTGATTTGAATAATTGCAGTTTGGTGGCAGAGCAAAACGCCTGTAAAACTTTTATCTTAATATCTGAACTGGGTGAGGAATGCGTCATCTGCTTTTCTGCTAGAATAATGTTTTGTGTGAAAGCCACTCAGCCAAAATGGTTTGAATGTACACTACAATTATTTGTAAATGAATAAATGATATGTATAATTAAATTACAAATAATTGCAGTTGTATATAGATATTTTTCAAATGAGACAGTGTTTACAATTGCCTTGTCTATTTGTATTCATAATACAATATAATATGATATAATAAAGGAGACAATTGTAAGCATATTAGAATTGATATTAAATTTATATATAAATCTAAGAAGTAAAAGACTTAAGCAAAAGTCACCCTTATCTCTCCATTTAATCTCATTGCGGTCTAGGAGAAACAATTGAGACAATAAAGAGGTCTCATTTGTGATTTAATTTCTTATGGGCTGGTGTTTACAGCACCTGTGCAGTTTGTAGATCCATTCGATCGGCTGGAGGTGCATGTTGGAGAGACGGCCCGTTTGACGTGTGTGTTCAAAGGCAGCTGTCCTGTTGCATCTTGCTGGGTCTGTAACAAAAAAGAGGTAAATAAGCACTCACACTAACATAACACGATCCAGACATGTTGCATTCTACAGGTCCCCCTGTTTGGGTGCATAATGATCTGTCTTTCTGAAGGTGGTGGAAAGCTCCAGGTTTCATATAGAGTCCTGTGATGAAAGCAGTTCTCTGGTGATCTCTGAAGCTCTTCCTGAGGACTCTGGACGTTACACAATATTTGTGAGAGATCGCAAAAGTTCAGCCCAACACACAGTGACCCTGAATGTTATTGGTAAGGTCAGACAACCCCCACATTGAGTTGTTATTTGGGTTGTGATCCTCTTTTTTTAGTTCAGATCTATTACTGCAATGTGTACGCTGTTTTGGTTCTGTTTTCCCTGTTCCTGTTTTCTTGTGTGCTTGTGTCCCCTCCATGTAAGGTGACCTATGCGGAGCTAATCGCCCCTATTAGGGATGTCACGGTACCAAAATTCCAGTAGTCGGTACCAATACCATAAAAATTTTACGGTACTCAATACCAATTTCGGTACCACAGCTAAATGTTTTTTTTTGTCCATTTTTTTTTTACTATCTAAAAAAAATTAATTTAATGTATTAAGTTTATTATTTATGATGATAATCATTATAAGTAAATAATACATAAACATTTAAAGGCTGTATGCTGTTTAAAAGTAGGCTAAACATTGTTTATAAAAAAAGATCAAGTGAAAAAAAAATCAACAATCTAGGCAGAATTATTATTATTAGTAGAGACGTAGCTAAATCTACTGTAGGCTACAACAGTAGCCCAATACATTCTGACAATTAATTTTTTTTTAAACAGAACTTTTATTTTGACGGGTTGCCGTGAAGACCTTTGAGTGTCTGGGTTCATGATATGACAGTTTTCTCCAATGAAAGTATGCGTTCGTGTCCTTATAGCGACACACGGCAGAGACTACAACAAAGACAGCGAGCGTGTCACGCGCGCGTGCGTGCGTGCGTGCGTGTGTGTGTGTGTGTGTGTGTGTGTGTGTGTGGGCGCGCGTCATTCACACAGAGACGCAGAACATGCAGGAGTAATATTTAAATAGTATTATGCAGTTTAATATTTACAGACACTAGTATATATTCGGCTTCAGTCTGGAGCCCTGCGCTTAGATAAACACGGAAGCGACTGAACGCAGCTGCGAGTACCGCGGGAGTCGGTATACCGGTACTACAGAAATGCTGGTATCGTCAATTTCAGTATCGACTTGGTACCGAAGTACCGGTACTTGTGACATCCCTAGCCCCTATAAACTCATTCACTATTCTCTACATTACTCAACTAATATAGTCCACTTGAAGGAGTAAATAAAAACGAGCTAGTGAATTCAAACACTGAGTGCGCCGGAAGGGCTGCTGCTTTTGCATATTTTGTGTATGCTATTTAATAATCATTTGAAACTTAGCTAACTTAAATAGTGCCCTATTTAAGGGTATATGGGGCAATTTCGGACACAGCCCTAGCTCCTAGTATGTACCAGTTTGTTCCCTTAGTTACTGATTAAATTCACCTGTTGTTTATTTAGTAACCTCATTACTCCCTATGTATTTAAGATCATACTTCTCCCCAGTGTTTTGTCTTGAGTTAACATTGTTCTTAGATTATTATTCCTGTATTCTCCTGAGTGTCAGTTAAATTAAAGAATATATATACTGAATTCTTCATCATAGTGTTTGCTAACCAGCAAATCGTAACAATTACGGTAAAACATTTTCTATGACTAACATGATTTTCATTTCTAATTTAAATAAATGTTGATATTTGAGGGATTTGAAGACGAGAATTTCTAGGTTGTGTAACTGTACAGAGACTGGATAAAATAAAATTATAAGATAATAAAATTGAATAATCCCATTAAAATGTAAAAACTTTTATCAACAAAACAATAAAAAAATAAAAAATTATATATATATATATACATATATATATATATATATATATATATACATATACACATACGTATACGTATGTGTATATATATATATATATATATATATATATATATATATATATATACACATATGTATACGTATATGTATATATATATATATATATATATATATATATATATATATATATATATATATATATATATATATATATATATATATATATATATATATATATATATATATATATATATATATATATATATATATATATACACATATATACAGTGAGGAAAATAAGTATTTGAACACACTGCTATTTTGCAAGTTCTCCCACTTAGAAATCATGGAGGGGTTTGAAAATGTCCACTGTGAGAGACATAATCTAAAAAAAAAAATCAGAAATCACAATGTATGATTTTTTTTTACTATTTATGTGTATGATACAGCTGCAAATAAGTATTTGAACACCTGAGAAAATCAATGTTAATATTTGGTACAGTAGCCTTTGTTTGCAATTACAGAGGTCAAACGTTTCCTGTAGTTTTTCACCAGGTTTGCACACACTGCAGGAGGGATTTTGGCCCACTCCTCCACACAGATCTTCTCTAGATCAGTCAGGTTTCTGGCCTGTCGCTGAGAAACACGGAGTTTGAGCTCCCTACAAAGATTCTCTATTGGGTTTAGGTCTGGAGACTGGCTAGGCCTCGCCAGAACCTTGATATGCTTCTTACAGAGCCACTCCTTGGTTATCCTGGCTGTGTGCTTCGGGTCATTGTCATGTTGGAAGACCCAGCCTCGACCCATCTTCAATGCTCTAACTGAGGGAAGGAGGTTGTTCCCCAAAATCTTAAGACGGGCCTTGACATGTGCTGGTTTAAGCAGGGGAACCTTTCCGTGCCATGCATGATTTCAAACCATGACGTGACGTCTTAGTGTATTACCAACAGTAACCTTGGAAACGGTGGTCCCAGCTCTTTTCAGGTCATTGACCAGCTCCTCCCGTGTAGTTCTGGGCTGATTTCTCACCTTTCTTAGGATCATTGAGACCCCACGAGGTGAGATCTTGCATGGAGCCCCAGTCCGAGGGAGATTGACAGTCATGTTTAGCTTCCTCCATTTTCTAATGATTGCTCCAACAGTGGACCTTTTTTCACCAAGCTGCTTGGCAATTTCCCTGTAGCCCTTTCCAGCCTTGTGGAGGTGTACAATTTTGTCTCTAGTGTCTTTGGACAGGTCTTTGGTCTTGGCCATGTTAGTAGTTGGATTCTTACTGATTGTATGGGGTGGACAGGTGTCTTTATGCAGCTAACGACCTCAAACAGGCGAATCTAATTTAGGATAATAAATGGAGTGGATGCAGACTAACAGGTCTTTGAGGGTCAGAATTCTAGCTGATAGACAGGTGTTCAAATACTTATTTGCAGCTGTATCATACAAATAAATAGTTAAAATATCATATATTGTGATTTCTGGATTTTTTTTTATTTTTTATTTTTAGACAATTTCAGACCCCTCCATGATTTCTAAGTGGGAGAACTTGCAAAATAGCAGGGTGTTCAAATACTTATTTTCCTCACTGTGTATATATATATATATATATATATATATATATATATATATATATATATATATATATATATATATATATATATATATATATATATATATATATATATAAACATTGTTTTACTTTCTGACTCTTTTATTAAGACACATTTTGTTCATGTCAAATGGAGTAACCATACTAAAATATTCCTGATATATTTAAGCCTAAAATGTATTTTTACCTTAACAAAAACTCTTTTTATTAAGGAAATTTAGAATAATTTAATAAAATTTTCATAGAAAATGGTACAAACATTTGATGATGTGATATGTATTTATGTGTGTTTTATCCAGACCTGCCCCAGCCTCCTGCCTCCTGTCCCGTGGTGTGCGTTCTCTCCCCTCACTCTCTGGTTTTGTCCTGGTCTGGGCCATCTTACGATGGTGGCAGCGCTGTGACGGAATACGTGGTCGAGATTTGTGAAAGCCCTGGTGAGACTGACCACTGGAAAGAGCTCACAGCCCAGTGCAAGAGCACCTCACTCAGGGTGACCTCAGGACTCCAGCCTCAGGGAGAATACAGCTTCCGGGTCAGGGCCTGTAACGCTGTGGGCATCAGCGAACCAAGCCAAGAGTCCCAGCCAATCAGGATGGACAACCCAGGTGAGGTTTTCCTGAAATAAAATAATAGTTTGATAGATTTTTTGTGATCTTCTATGCAGGATCAATTGTTCTTTAAATGCAGCACCTTACTGGCTTGTCATTTTAAGCTAATATTTTCCCACAATTTATGGGAACACGGTTCAGTAACCAGATTGTAAACAGGAAGAAGGCATTTAAAGTCATTACCGAAGGGAATGCAATCTAAGGGTTGAGGTTTTGAGTTGAGGTCCCACGGTGAATGAAGCCATGTTGTCTTTCAAAGGAGAGCCCTGTGACGAGAAACCAGTGGAGTATGTGAATGTGACCATCAACACCGAGAATAAACTTTCTGACCACTATAATGTCCTGGAAAAGCTAGGAGTGTAAGTATCCTTATCTAACACACACATTAAGCAGGCCTCATAGCTCTCGTCCACAAGACAAACACAGGAGTGTGTACATGTCCATACAGGCATACTTGCATAAAAAAGAGAAAACAACCCATATACTGTACTTCATCCTGATTCTTAGAAAAATGCCTAGATAAATGGTCGTGTTTATACAAAGACGCTGACTCGAAAAGAAAAATAAGACGGGTTAAGTTAGAGTCAAGGTTGGTACATTTTCAGTGGAAATTGCATCATCCCTCATAACCTGTAATTCATATATTTAAGAGGTGATAAACATAAATGTTTTCCCGAAGCCCATAAAATACTGATTTAAGGCAAACTATCAAATTCACTTAATTCTCAAGAACTGGATAAATGAGAAGTTAGGATATTGAGAAATAATTATTTATTAAATGTCACAAACTTTGGGTTTATATGCATGATTTCATGATCCAATTCTGAATCTTTCCTAGAGGGAAGTTTGGCCAGGTGTTTCGGATGACCCATAAGGAGACGGGTCGTGTATGTGCTGGGAAGTTTTACAAAGGCCGGCGGACAAAGGAGAGAGAAGCTGCGAGGAAAGAAATAGAGCTAATGAACTTATTACACCATCCAAAACTGGTGCAGTGTCTCGCCGCATATGATAACAAGACTGAGATGGTCATGGTGATGGAATAGTGAGTATCTTGCAAGTTGGTGTTTTGAAGAGTGAAAGGTTTTTAGAACAATATGCAGATTGCAGAACAAATGAGAAACGCCAACAGGTTCAATGCATTAACTTCAATAGCAACAATAGTTTGACCACTATAGTGTTTTGGCACCTAACAGGTTAATCTGTGTCTGTATGTGCAGTGTTGCTGGTGGGGAGCTGTTTGAGCGTATTGTGGATGATAGTTTTGAGCACACAGAAGTGTCTAGTGTGGGCTATATGCGTCAGATTCTGGAGGGGGTTCAGTATATGCACCAGCAAAAAATCATCCACCTGGACCTCAAACCTGAGAACATCGTCTGTGTGGACAGAACCGGGTTTCGGATCAAAATCATTGACTTTGGACTCGCTAGCAAGCTGGGTAAGAATTTACTGACAATACGGTCAACAAATACATTTGTGTATAATAAAGTATAATAACAAAATAAAGTTTAAAAATATAATGAAATATATAAATACAACAGGTTAAAATATTATCCCACTTAAATATTGTTAATATAAGTAACCATATAAAATAAAATATAATAAATGATAATATTAGCTATAGATGACAGTTTTTCCGCCATTAAAACTAAATGGACATTGATTTCATATTTCTAACAAAAAATTTACTATTGTTTTTAGACATATACCATGTTTTATCTGGACATGAGCGATGGCAATACCATGGTATTTGTCGTAGTAATCTTTCAGTACTATGGTATATAGCAAAGTACCATGGTATGTTGTTGATACACAGTACTTTTTGCTAGGGATCTCTGAGTGAAATGTTTGCAGGGTTAATATTGGTAATTAAAACTACAACTAAACATTAAAAACATTTTTGTTAATTCAAATAAAGACGAAATAAAATAAAATATAAACATTAGAAGAAGAAAACAATTATTTCAGTTAGCTGTCAAGGTCAAATTAACTTTAAGTAAAATACAATTATAATTACAAGATAATAATTACTGAAACTAAACAAAAAAAAATATTTTTTCATATTTAAAAACTAATAAAAAAATCACTAAAACTGAAGAAAAAAATACAAAAAAGCTAATTCAAAATATGAGTAAAATCTATACAAGAATATAAATAACTCTGTATGTATGTTATGTACCTTAGATCCCAACACACCTCTGAAGGTGATGCACGGCACTCCAGAATTTGTTGCTCCAGAGGTTATCAACTTTGAGCCTGTCGGTCCGGCCACTGACATGTGGAGCATTGGTGTCATCTGCTACATCCTGTGAGCTCAAACACTGCCAGTCACTTAGGCGCTCGTTGCCCCCTTGTGGTGAATAATGCCATTACATTTAATCTGAATCTGATTTTGTCCTCCTGTAGTTTGAGCGGTGAATCTCCATTCCAGGGTGATAGTGACACAGAGACTCTGGCTCACGTGACAGCAGCGGAATGGAAGTTTGACGAGGAGAGCTTTGAAGATATCTCCGACCTGGCAAAGGATTTCATTAGCTCTCTGCTCAGCAAAGATGTCAGGTGCTTTAGACTTCCCTCAAACACATCATACAGATGCGTCCACACAGATTCATAACTGTGCGTTGAACCCTCTGACAGGCGTAGGATGTCATGTGAAGACGCCTTGGCTCATGCCTGGTTGGCATGTACGTGTGTAGACAACACCAGCAGCGCCACCAAAAACCTTTCCAAAGACAAGATGAAGAAATTCCTCACTAGGCAGAAGTGGAAGGTAATCACGGAGTTGGCTTATTTTTTGTATTTATTGTTATTTGGTTAGCTGAACAACACCTAGTCAGGTAAGTGAGTAACAAGCACTTTAAAGATTGACTGATTTCAGGCAGAATAAATGAATAGTCCCTTAAAGGGATAGTTCACCAAAAATGAAAATTCTGTCTTCATTTACTCACCCTCAAGTTGCTCCAACCTGTATGAGTTTCTTTGTTCTGCTGAACACAAAATAAGATATTTAGAAGAATGTTTGTAACCAAGGAGATAGAGCAACCATTGACCACCATAGTAGGGGGAAAAAATTACTCTGTCTGGTGGGTTCCCAACATTCTTCTAAATATCTTCTATTGTGTTCAGCAGAACAAAGAAACTCATACAGGTTTGGAACAACTTGAGGGGGAGTAAATTATGACAGAATTTTCATTTTGAAAAATTTAAATTCTGTCATCATTTACATCATTTCCAAACCTGTATGAATTTATTTCTTCTGCTGAACACAAAAGAAGTCGTTTTAAAGAATATGGGTCCCATCAACTGTTTGGTTACCAACATTCTTCAAAAAAAGATAGAAACTCATAGAGGTTTGGAACAACTTGAGGGTGAGTAGTAAATGATGACAGAATTTTCATTTTTTTTGGGAAATGGGATGGGAGGAAAAAATATATTCCAATGCTTGTGTGTTCAGTGTTTACTCGCAAATGTTTTGCGTTCAACAAAGATTTTTCTAGAATGATTCAAACATATCAGGGTGCTTGTGAGTCTTTTTGACCAAATAATTTAAACAGCTGACTCATAAGAGTCATATGTTAGTGAACTGGACTCTTTGTTTGCATTGGACTGCATTGTTTTAACAAACTTTCATTATCGTCGTGTTTCTCTGATTTTAGAAAACAGGCAAAGCTTTGCTGGCTCTGAAGAGGATGGCTATCTTGTCTAAACCAGAGGCTTCTGCAAGCTTGAGCCCTGTAGACGGTGAGAAAGAAAGCAAACAAACAAAAAATCAATGTGCAAGTGTGTAAAATACCATAACGCACAATGTCAGCATTTGTGACATCTCTGCCAACTGTGTCTCGCTGAAGATGTTAAATGCTCTTTTTTAATGCAGCGATGGATGATTTCACAGTTCAGTTTCTTGCTATTATGTGTTATAGAAACAGATAAAGCAATGCAGTCTCTGGAGCTGAAGCTTCAGCGTAAACCTGAGTTCAGTAAGACTCTATCTGACCTGACCGTCCCGCAGGGCACCAGCGCCCAACTCTCCTGTTTCATCACAGGTTAGGACACACCGCTGGACTTTCTCCATAGACATCAAAGTCTCTCATGAAGTCACAGCTTCTTCTCTTTGTGTTTCAGGTTACCCTGACCCTGAGGTGGTGTGGTTGAGGGATGGTGAGCTGCTGGAGTTGCAGGATGGGTGTGTGACGGTGGACTATGAGGAGAATGGCAGCTGTACACTCACCCTAGAGAACATCTCTCTCCACCACAGTGGCCAGTATTCCTGCAAAGCCACTAATGCACTCGGGGAGGCGCTGTGCTCTGCTACACTCACTGTAAAATAAACATGGATTCATAATAGCACACATAAAACAACCATAAATACACACCAGAGATTAAAATATACTGATATGATAATATACTTGTTAAAAAACATTTGGAATTGATGTTATTGTCATTTATTATTATTTATGTTTATGAGATTATTGAACGGTTTAATATGAATATAATAACATCCCTGACGGATTAATATCAATGAGCTATTTTTAGCAATGTATATGACCTCTCAAAACAAAAAACATTTCAATTCTCATTTATACATTTATTTACACACAGCTTAATTTCTATCAGAGTCTGTTTGCGTTTAAATAGATTTTTGAGAACTCACCCTATCTAAATTCACCCCATTTGTTTTATAAATGTATGTTAAAGACGATTTACTGCAAGCCCACATAAATCTGCCTTTATTTTTGAGTGCAATTCCCACATCTCAAAATGCAATAAATGTATGGATTAAATCAAGTTTCCGCCCCACATTCTTTTCTTTTATCGATTATCCATTTCATTTGGATGTACATCACAATACAAAAGAAGTGATCTGTCACTATTTCCGTTTCATTGCAACTTTAATATATGGTATCAAATATATTACATTATGCTGTTATTAATATCCAACCAGGCTGTTCGCAAAGTTTAGAGACACGTGATAAAAATGCAGATTTCATAATAATAAATGCAGTTTCGTATTTTAGTAAGAATATCATTGGCATTCTAATACACACACTAATCTGAGCCTGAGCTTGTTTTAACGTTTGCAGTCTGTGGATAGTCTTTCCATTCATTTGAATCTCCGCTATTGTTATTAACTTTATTGGAATCCTTAAAACTACTCTCTGCTCTGATCACAAATTTGGTAACCAAAAGTATATGCACTGATCTCAATGTTAAGGAAACCTTAGACACATTTGCTGGGTTGATGAAACATGTTACTGATGGTGCACGTGCCATTTTGACAAAGTAAAGCCATTTTGTGGTCATTCGACACCAGCCATTTGCACATAAGGTTGACGTGTCCATATCAGTAACACTAAATGTTGCAGTCTCTTGTGACCAAAGTATTTGCCTGAAATGAAGGAGTACATCTACTAGGCTTTTAAAAGCCACATTTTGTGAGAATTCTGGTCATTCAATAGGCATCAGACAAACAAATTAAACCATTTTCATATATATATATATATATAGAGAGAGAGAGAGAGAGAGAGAGAGAGAGAGAGAGAGAGAGAGAGAGAGAGAGAGAGAGAGATGTATTATGGGATGGTTATTATGTATGAGAAATGGGTTTTCAACAGGCTGCATTTCAGAATAGTAAAACATAATCCAGTAATAAACAGAATTTTTCCCTCTTTAGTGCATCATGGTCATTTTCCTACAATTTGCATCTGCGATGTACAGGGAAGAATGTTGAATGTTTCATGTTGAACTCCGTGTGTGGGTGACCTAAAAGTATAGGCAGATAAGAACAAGACAGAAGAAAGTCTGTCAATGCTGTATATTTTTCTTGCTGTATATTGTCCCCAGGTCATGTTCTTGACCCAACCTGAGGTCAAAGGCAAAGAAGAAGAAGGTCAACATAACCAAAAGATGTGCTTTCTGGCTCATTCTGAACATGGTAACACTTTAGAATAATGGTCCGCCATTAATAGGTAACTATGCAGGAAGTAATGCAGGACTAATGAGTAGTACTACATTAACACTTCAGCTGCTACTACTACTAACTAATATAGAAAAAAACTAATCAGTAAGTAATATCGAATTTAGGAGATAGTTCCTTGTTAAGTAATCAACACTTACTGAGTGAGATTAGTCTCATTAATAACTATTAACTAACTGACAAATTATAAAGAATATTACTGTGTGTCTGAGACATTTTTTACTCTGAATAAATTCATAAAACGCATCTCTAGCTACTCAAGGGTTACCTAGTCACTATGCAGGAACTACTAGTGATCTGGACCATTATTTTAAAAGATGGTTTTTCACTTTAAAATAATGGTCCAGATGAAGAGTGACTAGGTAATTGAGTAATTACTGATGCATTTGATGACTTTATTCAGAGTAAAGAAGGACAATCTTCTAGAGCTACTAGTGATCTGGACCATTATTTTAAAATGAAAAACGATCGAGTAGTTCCTGCATAATGACTAGGTAACACTTGAGTAATAGTGATGCATTTTATGACCACATTGAGAGTAAAGAAAGACAATTTCTCACATCTCAGACACGTTAATGTTGTGATTAGTAATTCATTAGTAATTCTTTATAATTTGTCATATAAATTAGCTATTAGTTCTTAGTGATGCCAATCCCATTCAGTAATTATTGATTACCTAATAAGGGACTATCTTAGTCCTGAATTTGATATACTGATTATTCTAAAGTGTTACCCTGAACATCTTTCAAACAATGCTGACTTGTAGCTATCTTGCAGTACCTTCCAGTGACAATCCCTTTGATTTTTCACTAATAAGTTGGTTGCATGCAGGTGTATTTTTCTGGTCTGGGAATTGTACTGACACCAGATTTACTAGATGTTTTACTATAGTAATTTGTGGTAAAACCACGGTAGTGAATTTGTGTTTTGTTTAAGATTCTGGTGGCCTAAGTAGGCTTTTTGACTTGTAATACTGGTCTTTTCAGCAGGTTTGTACAGAGTTCATGATACGGGGGCGTTCCCTCATTGTACCAATTTGTTCCTTTGTTTTAATTAAAGGGATAATTCACTCAAAATTGATTTATTCATCCTCATGTCATCCCAAACCTATAAAACTTAAATCTTCAAAACACAAATTAAGATATTTAATGAAAATGAGGTACACCTTTGTACCTAAAGAGTACATGAATTAGTACATGAATGGTACAAATTACAACTTTTTTTAAGAGTACCATCCCAATGACAGCTTTTGTACCATTGTTCCCTGAGAGTGTATGAATTCTGTTCATCATATAAACTTATCAAGCCTCTTCACAAGACTTGAATTAAACCACTCAGTTTATACAGATTTATTTTACAACGCCTAAGGTTTGGTTACCTGGAATGGAATTTTTAAATGGACAGAAACTCATTAAAAATACCTTAGTTTATGTTTTGAAGATTAACATACAGGTTTGGAATGACATGAGGGTAAGTAAATTATGATTTATTATGAACTATAATTGGCCAGAAGGGAACAAATTAGTACAACACAGCCACGACAAACATGTCATGCGCGGGGCTCTGTGGGTTTGTCACTTTAAATCAAATGATTTTGCTTGAAACAGGTGTATGTTCCAAGGCAAAAAAGTGGGAAATAAGCTGGTTTTGCAAATGGGTCATTTGACCTTGTTAATGCAAATATATCACAGATAATGGATGACAGAGACATCAATAACAAGCAGACGCCGTACTATAAATATCCACCCCCCACATCAAGAAACATTAGACCTTCCTTCTCTCACACAGACAAAGAATGGAGATGTGGACAACAAACACTTCATCTTCTCAAGATGGGAATTTCTCCAACGTTTCATCCCACGTCCAGCTCTGCTTAGGATCGTACAACACGATCCTTGATATCCTAATGCTCGTTTTCAATTTTCCAATAGCCCTCTATGTGGTTGTGGAATTAGTTTTGAAACAATGTGCTACACTTTCAAGGCCAGGAAACTCGCCTACCTCTTCCCAGAGCGAACTCCTCTTTCTTCATCTAGCCTGCTGCCATTTGCTCTATTACGCCCGAGTTCTGCTGAACATCGCCCAGAACCTGGGTGGAGTGACTGGAATCGGACCGGAATACGTCACAGCCTTCCACGGCTGCAGTTTGATTGGAACATCCTTATTCTTCACTGGCATGTCTATAGACTTGTATGTAGCTGTGGCTCATCCTGTAGCGTATGTGAACCAAAAAGCTTCCAAAAAGCAAACACACACACATATATTCTGTACATTGGTTTGGATGTACACCGTCACCCTAGGAATAGTTACGGTCATTTTTAATATGACAATGTACCATCCGTTGATTATGGGTTCTTATTGTGCAGCAGTCCCTGTGAGTTTAATCTTTTGTGCAGTTGTACTGTTCATCTTACACCCCACTGGATCAGGAAAGGGCAGTCAGACGTCAAGACCAGACAAAATCAAACAGACTGCTATTCGGTTCATGCTGAACAGCTTGATTACATTATTACTTTACTTACTGCCTCACATCTGCATATGGATCTACATATCAGTAAAGGCTGACTGGCTACATCTGCCATGTCAAGCTCTACCTCTACCTCTGATGCTTACAGTCCAGATTGCTGAGTTTGTGACACCCCTGATCTTCTTTCATAGCACAGGAAAACTGTATGGGATGGCTAAACGTTGTTCAACTATATGTTGCAACATTGGCAGTTGAAGTAGAAGTGGAAAAACTGGATCCACTTTCTGTGAGTCATAACTCTTGCATCCCTCCATCCGCAGTAATAGACAAAGAAGACAATAACTTTAAAATTAATCCAGTGAGTGAAACTTGGCTATGTTTGAACAGAAGAACATTTCAACTTGTGCACTAACTAAATATTTGTTGTTTAGAGCAGGGGTTTTCAAACTTTTTGTGTGTGTGGACCACTAGTTGTAATCAAGAAATTTCGCGGACCACCTCATAATACACATAATAAAATATATGTCTACACACAGACCTACCTGAATTAATCCGCACCTCTAAATAGGCTTACTAGCACTAAAACTATAACTGGTCATCACATCAGTATAACAGGCTTGTTAAAAGAAAGTTTACTGTATACAACGGCTGCCACATATTTATTTTATTTATTTACTCAAGTGCATAATCGGGTTAATTTAAACAACAGGCTTATTTTGCAATGGAGTATGAAATCTATACAGTAATAAGAACACTTGGATATAGTCAACATTTCAAAACCTTTGGCAAATTTAAGGGATTATTAGAGTTATTATTTAAAGTTTACAAGTCCTCAAAAAGTGAGGCACTGAACTTGAACGTCACGGCCGAGCGCCACTAGCCTATTTTAGTAATCGCACAATAACTTCGACAATTTAATTAAAATTTTATATCAATATAGGCCTACATATTCTTTTTACTTTTTATTTTTATGGGAATTTCCTGGTAAAATGAAGGTAAAAAAAATTATTTTGCCTTTCCACGGACCACCTGCAGTACCCTCACGGACCACTAGTGGTCCGCAGACCACAGTTTGGGAATGGCTGGTTTAGAGTACACACTTGATGTCATGCATATAGCGCGATAAAGGTTTGTCAAATCCACATTTTTCCTTGTCGCTACAGGTGGAAAACAATAAATAAACCTGACTTTGAAAATTATGTCTTGTAAACATAGAACTTGATAGTTTGGACAAAGATATCTGAATAAGTTTGAGTTGGTATGATTTTGTTTGTTTGTTTGTTTAAAGAAGTCTGTATGTTCACCAAGGCTGCATTTATTTGCTCAAATCTACAGTAAAAACAGCAAAATTGTGAAACATCATTACTATTTAAAATAACTATTGTAATATATTTTTCAAATGTCATTTACTACAGTGAGGGCAAAGCTGAATTTTCAGCATTCATTTCACCAGTCTTCTACATGATCCTTCAGAAATTGTTCTGATATGATGATTTGCTGCTCAAGAAACATTTCTTATTAGCAATGCTGAAAATAGTTAACAGTTAATATTGTTGTGGTAAAAAAGGGTTTACTTGATAAATAGACATTTCGAAAGAACAGCATTTCAAATAGAAACCTTTTTGTACACTTTACTGTCACTTTTGATCAATTTAGTGCATCCCTTCTGAATAAAATTATTAATTTCTATCAAAAAGTATTACTGACCCCAAACTATTAAGCAGTAGTGTATGTATCTGGAAAACTGAAGCACACATCTACAGACTTCACTAATAAACATCTAGAATTTAGGTTTAAAAAAACGAATTGTAAATAGACAATTTGTATTTTCAGATGATCTAATAAGTCAACCTTTTTTCAGCATTTCTAAACAGCTTTGTGCCTTCTCTAGTTCGCATTTTAATTGGTCCATCAGTGCCAAATAATAAAGTAATGAATTGGTGTATTTAAATGTATAAACAAATGTGGTCAAAAAGCTTTTTATTATTTATTCAATTTAACAAAATTATGTTTAAAATAGCTTTATATGCTCATTACACTGCAGGGTCAACTACATAAATACATTTAGATCGAGACAATAAGAAAGATGTTTTTAGAGAATGTTTTATTTAGTTTAGCGTCTCAACAAATGTTACAGAAAAAATGGATTACAGTCAATGTCCACTGATAAACATGATTTAAGCTCATGGATGCCCTGACTGACTATTAACTAAATGATAAATTAAAATTTCACCTCTGTTAAATACATATAAAGGAGTTTGTGCTGCCTTGACAGTGACAATTCACAGTGGGCCTTTGCTCATAAAAAAGAAAGAGACTGAAAGAAATGACAGTGTGCCTATTACTCGTCTATAAAAGGCTTGCAATCGTTAGAAATAGGGGTAAGGAAGCACTGTAGTACAAAAAAAAGTCGCTTTCCTACTCACCCAGTTCCTTTTAAAAACACTCCCTGAATTCACTATTAGAAGAAGCATAGCTGAAACTTTCACGCGATGAAGTAGAAATAAATGCACAGGTCCTCTCTACAAAGCTTTGGAGGGTTCACACTGAACTCCAGGAGACAAGTGAACTGGAAAAGGTTGGCTAAAGTCAAGTGGCATGTTTGTTTGATGAGGCCCAAAAGGTCCAGTTTATTATAGCAAAGTCCACATAAAAGGACCCTATTGCAATTAAAAACTGCCAAGCATTTATGTAGAAAACGCATGCTTTAAATGACTGCTACATTAAAACATGTTCAAACTGACCATCTCCAATCCAGTTGTCTTTTAAAGATCAGATTTACTTATTCACAACCAGCTGCTTTCTCCTGATTGGACAGAGTGTTTCTATGGGTGCGATAGCAGCCAATCAAATGACGTGCAAGTTCATGTAGAAGAGTGTATATTAGCAGGTGTGGAAGTAGTGGATTCTCGTGTGTCTCTCACATGGCTTTCACTTTGATCTGCTTCATTTTCATCTGCTTCTTCTCCAGCTTCTTCTGCTCACGACGTTGGGCGGCTTCCTGAATTACAGAGGGAAGATATTTTGTATCGATGCAGATAATGGCACAATAAGAGAAAATATCTGCTTTTTAATGCACACACCTCCAGGCGGCGCTGTCTCTCAGGATCCTCCTCATTCATGATCCTCTCCTTCTCCGCTCTCTTCTTCTCTTCGCGGCGCGTCTGAGCGGCCTCCTGCCGTTGAGCGTGAGTCTGCTTCAGGAAGTTCTCCTCCACGCGAGCACGGTTCCTGTCTGCTTTCTGCTTCCCCTAAACACCCAGATAAAGCTTCACATTATCTCCCTTTACTAATTCAACATGTTGTTATGCACATTGTGCGCATGCACTCACCTCTCTGTTGAGGCGGAGCTTCTTGACCTTGTCAATGCTGTAGATCACCATGTTCATCAGAGGCAGCAGACTGTCCATATCTTTGGGAGACGTGTTACCCATTCCAGGCACTGTAAAAGTACAGCACAGCACATAAATACACTGATAAACGAGGAACGTTTCATTGTCATGCAAATACAGAAAATTGCCATTTGTGGATTAGGAATTTCACACACCGTTAAATGTAAACAGCAGTGTTTTCTTGGTCTCGGGCAGCTTTAAGGGCTGACCTTCCCTAAAAATTATTTAGAAACCATTAGCATTAACATTTATTAACCAGTAAGAGCTCCTCCAACATAATGGAAGAATAACAAGAATAAGGCTTTTTGAATGAATTTGACTCACTCTTGCATAACTTTTGGACCAGAGAATTGGTCCGAAAAATGGATGGACTCAATCTTGTCAGCATGACTGTTGAGGTAATGTACCATCTGAAAACAGAACAATAAAAAATCAAGTTAAAGTACTGACTCGTGACATTGAGAAGTGAAGATGGATGAATATACATTTCAAGCAGTGTTTTTTTTAGTAATGCTTATATACTATTTTGGTTTAATTATTTTAAATTAGCTCCGTTTTCATTTCAATGTTTCAGTAATTTAGTGGTTTTTGGCTTGATTTGGATTAGTTTTTTTAATCTATATTTAGCTTGAACATTTAATTTCAGTACATAAACGTAGTTAATATTTCTGTTTCATTTAAGTTTTTCCATTTAATATGAACTTTTTTTTAAGCTTTATTTCAATTAACAAAAACTATTTTTAATAGTTTTGTCTCATGACTGGGAGACTGTTGTTCAGCTCTCACCTTGTTGTCCATCACTCCATCCGTGACCTCTCCCATCTCTGATAAAATGGACAGAGATTCTGGGATGCCATATTTTGTCCCTGATTTGGGCTTATCACCGCAGAACTCACTCTGTAAAGAGGCCGAGAACAAATAAAGTTAGCCCAGACCAGTTCCTGGCAACATTAAAACTACAAAATAAATACAGCAACTAGTGTAGTTCAAATTGCGAACAAACAAACTGTATATGTAAAGAATCACACAAAAAAGAGAGCTATTGTTTGAATCAGTCTGACAAATATTTCTCTAAATGAACTTACTGAATCCATCAGTGGGAATTTTTTTTTTATTATTAATGCTGACTGGTTGTTCATATAACAATTTGTGGTTAAAAGACACACATTTGCAGTTTATAAAATAAAATACATTTTTTAAGCACATGTAATACTTCCAAATATTACCGTATGTTGGATCAAATAAATGCAGCCGTGATGAGACTTTTCACAAACACACAAAAAAACTACCAACCTCAAACTTTTGATCGATAGCGTTATCGATCAAAAGTTTATTTGGAAGCATTACATTTTAAAATGACTAATGTTAGAGTAAAAGTACTGATTATTCATTTCTGCCCCCAAACTTTTGAACATTAGCGTACATACTATTCTATTTTATATAAAATGTGTAAATCCTTTATGACTAACCAGGTCCTGCATCTCTTTCTGCATTCGTGCCATGGCCTTCCGACTCCCCACGGCAAACACAAACGTGTCCATGTCCTCATCATTCAGTGTCACTTTAACTTGCTGCGTAAAATGAAGAGCGAGACTAAGAGAATCAGCATTTTGAACATCCATTTGAGATACTATTTGTAATCAGTCTATGTTAATACATCAGAGTTTGTGTGTGCATACCACTTGATCACCGACTGGTCTCATCATCCTGGCCAGCACATTCAGCAGGTCCTGTCTTTTCAGAAACTGCAGAACCACAACAACAAAACTGATATTGACTCAAAATAAGAGATCGAAAACACACAGTTTGATCGAACACACATGCTACCTTAAGCTGAATCAGCATCCCCTCACAGCAAACACGTCCTGAGCACCACAGGTTATAGATGTGCTCATTTTCCTGGTTCAGCTTCCCTGTACTGGTGGCCTCCTTACTGGTACCATCATCCCCTAAAAATAAAGACACATTCGAGAGTCAGAGAAAAACAGGCTCGGATAACACGCCATAAAAAGAAGAAACAAAGTGGAGCGAGAGTTACTTACCCACAAGGGCAAAGTTGCTCTCGAGAAGTTCTCTGTGGGAATTGAACCAGGCCTGGGCGAGCCGGCTGTTCTTGTTTTTGCCAATTATGTAGTTCATAATATAGGCAAGAAGACCGGTGACCATCAAGATCTCCATGTAGTAACTCTCCCAGCTGTTCTGCAGGTGTGCTGGGACCTGTAACATACATACATACACACAGTCAGCTGAGGAAACCAGAAGTGGCTGTGAAGGTCAAATGCATTTTTGTACCTCTCTGTATATAAGAGTGTCTTTGAATGAAGGGTTGGACTTCTCGTAGCCCTCAAACTCCTCATTGTCAAATTTGCTGTACATGTCTTGATCCTGTAACAATGATCAGATTAGATTCAATCATTCATTCACTTGGAATTGTGAAAGGTGATAAGAATGGCTTTTCACATCTTTACCTGTGCATCGCCATCTTCAAACTCATCTTGGCCATCTTCGTTCTCCACCGTGGCCTCGTCTTCGTCATCCTCTATTGGTGTGGATGAGGGGGCTGGCCGTGGGGGTGGCTCCTTCTCCACATCAACTGCTGGGTCCTCATTGACATCCTCAAACTCTGCAAAGTCATTGTCATCAAACTCAGCAATGTCCTCCCCATCATCAAAGTCATCATTGTAGCGCCCCCTAGTGTCCGGCAGGGCCAGCAGGAGCAGCAGGGCTGGGAGGAGGAAGACCAGGTGCCTCATGGCTCAACCTAAATCGACAACAAAAAATTTTATCAGTTACATTTCTGTTCAAAAAGGTTTGGACATGTTTTTTTGGTTGTTTTTTTATGCTTACCAAGGCTGCATTTATTTACAGTAAAGAAAACTATGGAGAGCCGCACGTGACATATGTATAATCGAAAAAATATGTATATCGTATATCTAAACCGTCAGCATATTTTACTAATTTGTTCCCTCCTTTTAAGTAAATCGAGCACACAAAATAATTGTTCCCTCGTTTTACTAAATCATGGCCACATGTAATTTGTTCCTAGTCTTACTTAAATCCAAACAAGGGAACGAAGAAGAACAATGTGGCCATGATTTAATACAATAAAAAAGAAAAAGTGAATTCTTAATGGTACCCCTTTTGCTGCCAAAACAGCCCTGCCAGCATGGACTCCACTAGACCGCTGAAGCGGTGCTGTGGTACAAGATGTTAGCAGCAGATCCTTTAAAAGGATTAGTTCACTTCAAAATGAAAATTTCCTGATAATTTACTCACCCCCATCTCATCCAATAGGTTCATGTCTTTCTTTTTTCAGTCGAAAAGAAATTACATTCCAGGATTTTTCTCCATATAATGGACTTCTATGGCAACCAACGGATTGAAGGTCCAAATCAATGCGGTTTCAAAAGGCTCTGCACGATCCCAGATGAGGAATAGGGTCTTATTTAGTAAAAAGATCGGCCATTTTAAAAAAAGAATAAAAATGTATATACACTTTTTAAACTAAATTTCTCTGCGCCACGCCCCCGGATTACGCAATCACATCGGAAAGGTCACGCTAGACGAAGGCAGAAGTACCGCCCCCGTGTTTACAAAGCGCACGTGCGAAGACTGATACAAACGTTACAAATTTTAGCAACAACAAAAAAAGAGGGTAAAACAACAATGTCGGAAGATTTTGAAGTTGGGAGTTTTTTTGGAGGGGCAAAGGGTGGTTGTATTAGTCTCCGCACATTGGCTTGGAGCGGAACTTTCGCCTATGTCTAGCGTGACCTTTCCAATGTGATTTACGCAATCCATTGCGTGTCGCAGAGCAGCACAAGAAGAGCAATTTAGGTTAAGAAGTATATACTTTCTTTTTTTTGAAAATGGCCGATGGTTTCGCTAGATAAGACTCTATTCCTCGTCTGGGATCGTGCAGACCCCTCTGAAGCCCTTCGAAACGGCATTGATTTGGACCTTCAACCCGGTGGTTGCCATCAAAGTCTATTATGTGGAGAAAAATCCTGGAATGTTTTCCTCACTTAAACACCACTTCCACCAACTTAATTTCTTTTCGACTGAAGAAAGAAAGACAAACATCTTGGATAAGATGGGGGTGAGTAAAATTTTTATTTTGAAGTGAACTAATCCTTTAAGTTCTGTAAGTTGCGAGGTGGGGCCTCCATGGATCAGACTTATTTGTTCAGCACATCCCGCAGATGCTCAATTGGATTGAGATCCAAGTCAACACCTCAAACTCGTTGTTGTGCTCCTCAAACCGTCATTGAACCATTTTTTTAATGTGTGGCAGGGCGCATTATCCTGCAGAAAGAGGCCACAGCCACCAGGAAATACCGTTTCCATGAAAGGGTGTACATGGTCTTCAACAATGCTTAGGTATGTGGTACGCAACGCAATGCACACGCACCTGGCCATCCACGTGATGTAAAAGAAAACGTGATTTATCAGACCAGGACACCTTCTTCCATTGCTTCATGGTCCAGTTCTGATGCTCACGTGCCCACTGTTGGCACTTTCGGTGGTGGACAGGGGTCATCAATGAGCCTTGGCTGCCCATGACCCTGTCGCTGGTTCACCACTGTTCCTTGGACCACTTTTGATGGACACTGACCAGTGCAGACCGGGAACACCCCACAAGAACTGCAGTTTTGGAGATGCTCTGACCCAGTCCTCAAGCCATCACCATTTTGGCCCTTGTCAAACTCGCTCAAATCCTTACTCTTGCCAATTTTTCCTGCTTCTAAAACATCGACTTTGAGGACAAAATGTTCACTTGCTGCCTAATATATCCCACCCACTAACAGGTGCCGTGCCAATAATCAGTGTTATTCACTTCACCTGTCAGTGGTCATAATGTTATCCCTGATCAGTGTATTTGTCCATGTCATGTGCATGGCTCCGTATAAAACTAATGTTCTTTTAAATTGTAATAATATTTCACAATATTACCATTTTAAAATGTAATATATTTTTAATGGTAAAGCTGAATTTTCAGCAGCCATTGTTCCACACTTTGGTGTCACGTGATCCTTGGCAATAATTTTAATATGGTGATGTGTGCTCAAAAAACAATTCTTCATATTTAAAATAAAAATCTTTTGTTGCATTATAAATGTCTTTACTGTCACTTTTGATTAATTAGAAATATACAGAATAAAAGCAAAACTTTTAAACAGTGGTATATCCTACCTTATTTGTTGGTACAGACTAACATGAATGTTAATACAGTAAACGAACACAGAGTAAATGACAATAGCATAAGATGGCCCTATGGATTATGGAGTGTATATCCAAAACATGTCCCCCTCAGTGATGCCTACAGTATAAATGCTGTATGCTATAGTCAGCTGTAGAATAGACAAACACAACTTGAATGTTTGGTTCTCATCTAATACCAAGAAAACTAATGTTTACACAGTAAATGAGTCAGGCCTAAAAACACATTTACCTGTCATATCTCATATTAAACTAAAAAAAAAGACTTGTAAAGGAAATTAAAGCAATTCCTCACACGCATAAAGGAAAAAGCTATTGCAGGTTATTTTAACAGTACTGCATGTATGGCATTATTAACAGATACTAGTAATGATTCATCCATCAGTGTGAATAAATGAATGATAAACAGTGCAGTAAACACACTTATAATGGAATGAATAATCATTTCAAATGGGCCCCAAGGATCATTAACATATGCAAAGTGGTTCAATGGATTTGAAAGTAAAACAGGGAGAAACCGACAAAGCTCCAGCAGGAAGGGGGAGGTCAGTCAGTCTTTTGAGAGTCTTATTGTCAAGGCCTCAGATGTTGAAAAGAGCGTCTTTTAATTGGCTGAAAGTCTTTATTAAATCACATGGCAAAGCCTGATTGGCCATACTCTAAGCTGATTAACTCTTTTCCTATGTACTTTATAAACACTAACCATTTTATAAGATTATGCACAAGCACAACCCAAGTTATCTATAAAAATCTAATCATATTTCATATGTGAGGCTATATTCGTAAAATAAGCCTAAAATACTAAATGAAAAAACTAAATGCATGTTACACATAAAAAAAACTGATGAATTTATTAACAAGGGCTTTTTGGGCCCCATAGCCTACAATTAATTTCTGCCCTGGGTTTGAGTCCATATTCAGAATAACTGACAGTATAATAGGCATCCAAACCACGATGTGTAAATCCTGACATAATATAATCCTGACGCTAATTTAGCTTCTGCCAAGACGAGTCTGCAAGCAGCTTGTAATGTCAGTTAACAGCTCCAACCGGGTGTCATGTCTCTCATGATGCTCTCATCTTGCTCCACCTGTTACAAGGCTGGTATTGGAACAAGTAACCTTACTCCAAATAGTAAACCCTAGAGTCAGTTGACCGGATTGTTATTAAATTGTAACCCAGTTTAACCTCTAAACTCGGAACAACTCGTCGTACCAGCCCCGAATCCTCACTAAAACTAAAACTTTTTAGCTAAACTACTAAAAAACAAACAAAATACCAGACATTTTCTGTGGGTGTCGTGTCAGGTAAATCTGGCAAATCTACAAATCGAATGAGAAAAAGCTCTTCGGACCTGTCTCTCCCCCACCCCCCATGAGTCCTACTCCATGATAGCTCATTAGCTCGCTAGCTGTGGCCGCTACGCGATCCACCTCAGAAACCCCACGCGACATTTCTGCGCCACTGTGGCTGCGTCGATCATTTCACTTCACCGGTTTAATGCGAAAAGTCATCGATAACGGCAAAAATCACGCAGACGTACCTGTAAATATTGGCGTTTCCTTCAGTGGCTAACAGTGTGTGACAGCAGCTGTACCCCTGACAGGAGAGGAGAGGGTCATCTGACAGACTCTACCCACAATGCTCTGCGAAAAGAGAGGGGCGTTTATGGTGCGCGGCACAAGCAAAACCTAAAATTTGGATAATGATACGTTTAGAAACAAATACTATAATTATCTTAAGGATAACTAGTTTAGAATCATTAAAATGTTTATCCTGCTTTTTAAGGAAAATATTCCGTTTTGATTTGAAGTAGATTTTGTGGATTCTGCTTAAAAAAGCCTGAAATCATTGAACATTTATTTAATATTTTTTCTCACATTGCAGTTCTGCCAGGATATTTACATCTGGCTAAATATTGGTACTGAAATTCCTACAACTAAATGCATTTCATGTTTTGGTTTATGCAGATGAGTGTTATTACTATGGGTAAACATCATATACATAAAGTCAAATAGAATAAGCGTGAACCCTCTTTAACTTGTTTTTAAAAAAATATATGTAATATTTAAATGTTTACTATCCATAAAATACTTATCCAAAGATAATCAACTCCTGAATTATATAAAGTCATGCATGATTTTTTTTTTTGTACATGCTTCAGTTTTTTTCTCCTTGCAACCTCCCTTATATGTCTGAAGATTATGCTTTTGATTATTGTACTGAATATGCTAGTGTTTTTTTATACACATTATGTATTCTTATTTTTTATTCCATTTTTAATCTCGGGCATCCATATTTGTTTTACAAATATATGGCCATTGTTTTACAGTTGCTTAGTGTGAGTTATGGAATCCGCTCTTTATTTTAGATATTTGGGCTTTTAAATCTTGTTCTTTTGGATGTTTATATATATATAAAAAAATATATATATATATATATATATATATATATATATATATATATATATATATATATATATATATATATATATATATATATATATATATATTTTTTTTTTTTTTTTTTTTTTTTTTTTTTTATCTATCTCTTGAGCTACAGTTTATATCTATTGTACACTTCGTTGCTTTTCAGGGCTGAAGGGAACGGGTGAAATTTTAGAAAAACCTGCCCTATATGATGTGAAGTAAAATTGTCAACTAGCAACATAGATCTATAAATAACCCCTAGCGCTCAGCCCCCATTTTCTATGAGGGACTTTTATTTTGAAACACGCACATCCTCCTCAGAACAGACCAAATGCGCCTTTGAGCGGTCGGGCCTATTTAGGGCTGTCTAAAGTTAGAATTAAAGCCGTTGGGACTAAGCAAAACCATGGGCCTTTAACAACTCACAATCTTGAATATTTGATGTTAATCTGTGTGTTTGACTAAGTCGGTTTTGTGTCGTCGCAGAGCGCAGCTCTTCGTTTTCGCGGCCGTTGCGGAGGGAGATTATGACATTCTCTTTGTCTCTCGCTGCACAAACCCGCGACCATATTTCTTGCTGAAAGAGCCTCGCGGTGCAAACCTAGCTTTTCGTAACGACTTAATTCTTACTGGTTTTCACCGACCTGATCCAGGGGTTGAAACATGTCGTTGCACGGTAAACGAAAAGAGATCTACAAATACGAGGCGCCATGGACCGTCTATGCCATGAACTGGAGCGTCAGACCCGACAAGCGCTTTAGGCTGGCGCTCGGCAGCTTCGTCGAGGAATACAACAACAAGGTAAACCGCTCTTTGACGCCAATAGATCCCAGAGATCATTATATCTCTACTCTGTTCTGTGGTCTTATGGCTGCTAACATCCTATCATGTAGAAAAGTGTACTTGAAAATCTATAATAACATGGTGGATGCTGCAGCTCAACGGAATTGAATTAAGTCATCCAGTGACAGTGTCTGCCATGGATGACATCCATAGAGCACACACGTATTTCTTGGACAGAAGTCATAAGTGTTTTGCTTGATTGCTTAAAAATAACTAACCAAACTGTTATTTGTATCTTGTTTGTGGTTTGACAGCTGTCAGAAACTTGTGCATCATGAATCCAGTAGATTCATTGTGATGTGGATATTGTTACATCAGCTGTTTGTTTGTGATGTTCAGGTCCAGCTGGTGGGTCTTGAGGAGGAGAGCTCAGAGTTTGTATGCAGGAACACTTTCGATCATCCGTACCCCACCACCAAGATCATGTGGATCCCTGACACCAAGGGCGTCTATCCAGACCTGCTGGCCACCAGTGGAGACTATCTGCGCATATGGAGGGTACGCAGAGGGTTATACATCAGATTGTAGTAATGATTGACTGCACTTCAAGACAACATGAGATGAAAATGGACCCCATTTAATTATTAATGCATGTCCCTGGTCTTACTGTGAACATTCATTGATGCACAGCACATTAGGGCCACATTTTATATTAAGTGGCTTTATCTACTATGTTCTAACATTTATATAATCATTTGATACAACACACTTATTGTGTACATACATTTTACATTGTAATTTTATTTTGACTCTTGCATTACAACTTAAACAACCCTTTAACCTATCCCTAACCTTACCCGTATCCCACCTTAATAGCAGCAAAAGTGTTTTACAATAGAACACGAGCACAATAAGTACATTGTACCTAGCAATTTGTTTAATGCAAGTACATAGTAGACACCCCTAATGTAAAGTGGGACCAAAAAAAGTTGTATAAAAATGACTTAATTATTTCCTTTTCCTCTTATACAACTTTCCTTTTCCACGTACGTAACATGTTCTATAGCCAAATAGCTCTTTAGGCATCGTTGTGGCAAACTTTCATTAAGTCTGACTTCATTCTGGAATGTAACAGACTTTTATTTCAGAGTGAAACAATATTCAGCAAAACATTTACAGAAGTTGCAAATCACATTACACATTGACTTATGTGACACTGAAATGTCTTATGATTTTAAGATCGATTATTGAATTTAAAGTGAACATGAAATTAAATGTTCACAACCCATTTTACTTCTATTTTGTGGGGCTTTATTGGTCAGGACTTGATTGAATCCATATGTAACTGATTTCTTGGTGAAATGTCTCATATTTCAAATAAATGTGCCCTGATGAATTGTTCACAATAAGACCAGGAATGTGTATTAATAAAGTAAATAGACAAATTTAGCTTTAGCTTTAATACTGTGAAACCGTGCTGTAGGAACATAAACTCAGTACACTTAAATGAAGTAAGTGAACTGTCTGTATCTTGTTGTCAGGTGAATGACACAGAGACTCGTCTGGAGTGTCTCCTGAATAATAACAAGAACTCTGATTTCTGCGCACCTCTGACCTCTTTTGACTGGAATGAAGTGGACCCCAATCTTCTGGGTAAGAGAACATGTCTGTTTGGCTGTTGTGTTATTATAGTAAAACTATTTAAAACCAATTCCATTAATAAATGTTGTCTTGGTAACTAACTGAAATAAGGTTGAAGTACTACAATTATTAAAACTCTAAGCTAAATAGACCCTTTTCACATTTCCGGGTTTCTCAGAAGCGGAAGTCGTCATAGTTGGGTTAACTTTTATAGCAGTGAATGAGAGAATACATTAAATAACTGAACTCCTGAGTGATTTCACAACTTTCAAAAAGAGGAAAAAATGGAGTGAGATTGATAACGGCATTGAAAAGAAAGATATACATTTTTACCATCACTCCCATAGACGCTGTATTAGAAACACCCTCACAGCAGCGGTAACTTATTTTTTGTAAATTGATGCAAAATTAATAAATGTACATGCATAAAAAAAATAAAAATTGAAATACAAAAAACTTTGCAGGATTTACGATATTGATGACCGTTAAAACGCGTCATCATAGTCTGTGAAAAGGGTCCATAGAAATAATAATAATATACAAGCTAATATAAATGACACAAGCACATAACTAAATTGCTAAAATTAAATGAAAACTGAAAATGTAAAAATAAAAGCTGCCATAATAGTATATCTCTCTCATTAACCATTTCTGTCGTATTTGACTCTTGGTGATTCTATGGCCATTGACATGCACGAGACTGTCCATGAATTGGAAACGTTTGGCAATGTTTTATTACGGGGTAGGTTGCCAAGTCTTTCCTCAACCCTCCCCATTACATGGCTTTGGACACACACACACACTCACACTCACACGTGTGTTCACACCAACAGCCAATTTGGCATGTCCCAACCAGAGAAAGGTCCACATAGAACTCCAACAAACTCCACATAGAAAGGACTCATGGCTCGAACTGGGGACCTTCTCGCTGTGAGGCGACATTGCTGCCCACTGAGCGACCAATAGTATATAAATAATAGGGGTGGTTAATCTGTCTGATTTCCCGATTCGATTCGATTACGATTATTGAAGTCCCGATTCGATTACAGTCGATTTTCGATTATTAACGATTCTCGATTAGCGATTATTGATTTTCCATTTCACAACAGTAAACGAAAATACACTACAAAGTGATTGCAGTATAAAAAAAAAGTCAGCTACTGAATTACTTAACTCTTTTATTGAGTAACAACAACTCAAAGCACTTGTCGTGTAGTTACACAGAAATGAATACATCACATTGTGTTGTGACTCATCAAGTTGAACTAAACAATAACAAATAAATGAAAGGCTTATTTCCTTTAGGAAGTAGATCAGAACCAACATACTGTAGAAATTGGACAATTTTCTTCTAGAAAGACAACGTGTTCAGGTGGAGGAAGACTGCAGGTTGCAGTCGAAACATGTCAAGGTAAAGAAGAAGTTTTTTCTCCAAACACCATGTCTTTCTAGAAGAAAATTGTCCAATTTAATCATTAAGAAGACAAAATGAACATTTTTGAACAACTTACTGTAGCTTCAGCTTATATACTGTACTGTAGAACACAGTGACAAAATGTCAAGAGTGATGGATGCGGTGCGCGCGTGAGGGGGGCGGGAACGCGTGGAACGCTCGAGCTCCTCTCGTTCGTTTCCTGACGTGAGAAAGACAAAAGGGGAAAAAACGACAGAAGAAAAGGGTTCGTGTCGGAGGAGTGTCGAGGCCCGTTCGGTTCCGTGAGCGGGAGCCGCGAGTCGGAGCGGCGGTGTTTCCAGCATCAGTCCGGCTGTGTGTGTGTGTGTGTGTGTGTGAGATCCGCTCATCGCGTCCTCAGGATCGCCTTAATTCCCGCGAATGTGCGCGTCGATGTGTGTCGCTCATAAATCTGCGGATTGAAGGCGTTTATTCGGTGTTTGTGCGCAAATCTGAGCCGTGCTAACGCGCTAATGTGCCTGAGCTCAAAAGGAGGCGAGGCAGGAGGATTTCTAGAGTGTTCCCTCAGAATCATCTCAGCATTAAAGCATTAACGACAGATTTACATTCATCTAATGAACACACACACACACACACACGGTGGTAGAGTCAGGTTTAGATAAATAAAAAAATCGATTTTTGAAAATGTAATGATCGATTCATGCTCGTCCATAACATACTCGCGATTAATCGATAATCGATTTTTTTCACCACCCCTAATAAATAACTGGTGTTTGGGAGAAAATGTATTTTTGGCTCTCAAAAGATCATCAGGTTGGCATCATGTATGTGTGCGTTTTCTGTTTTTTTTCAGGCACCTCTAGTATTGATACCACCTGCACGATCTGGGGTTTGGAGACAGGACAGGTTCTGGGAAGAGTCAACCTGGTGTCAGGCCATGTCAAAACACAGCTAATCGCTCATGACAAGGAGGTGAGTAAAAACTCGCCTTAGGACTTCAGATTCTTATCTTTTAACTGGCTGGCCATTTTCTATCACTCTACATTTGTGTTACCGTCTTGGTATAAATCAATCATTGTTATTGGCTTTAAGGTGTATGACATCGCGTTCAGCCGTGCGGGTGGCGGTCGTGATATGTTTGCGTCTGTGGGAGCCGACGGATCCGTGCGCATGTTTGATCTGCGGCACCTGGAGCACAGCACCATCATCTATGAGGACCCTCAACACCACCCGCTGCTGCGCCTGTGCTGGAACAAACAGGACCCCAACTACTTGGCCACTATGGCCATGGATGGCATGGAGGTTGCTCTTTTAGTACCTTTTACTTTATTAGCACATTTGTCCTCATCTTTTCTCATGTCCCTCACTTTACTGTTGTATTATTGTCAGGTGGTGATTCTGGATGTGCGTGTGCCGTGCACGCCAGTGGCTCGGCTCAATAATCATCGTGCCTGTGTGAACGGCATCGCATGGGCGCCACACTCCTCCTGCCACATATGTACAGCAGGTTAGAAACCAGCCCGTTCACATACACTACAACGTGTGTGTGTGTGTGTGTATATATATATATATATATATATATATATATATATATAATATAATATGTATATATATAAATATATGTATAAATTTATATATTTTTGAAAGAATGATAGAAGTCTCTTATGCTCACACACACACACACATATATATACATATATATATGTGTGTGTGTGAGCATAAGAGACTTCTATCATTCTTTCAAAAACATAAAAAATAATAATGTTTCCAAACTTTTGACCGGTACTCTAGCTGTGTGTTTTTTTTTTAATATATATATATATATATAATATATTAGGGGTGTGATGAGATTAAAATGAGATTTCTTGTCGAGGTGGAAAGCTGTCTCGCATCATATTGTCATGACGGAGTGTTAGGGTGAAGTTAGAATAGAATATGCCACGGCAACGTTTACATTACGCCTCCACTGTCGTTTAGTTTTTTTATAGAAATAAAAACAATTTAATTCCAGTGGATAAAGGTCGCATCAATCCAATAAGCTCATCCAACACAAGCTGTTCGAGCCGTACATAGTGCGCAGCACTGACCATGTGACGAGAAGACTGACAGGACCGTGGCTGAGGATTCGTTGCGCAACAGAAGCGTCAGACAAGTGTCTTGTCGTTTAAAATGATCCCTGTTCACAGATCGCATGATCACGAAACCAGAGCACACATTCAGACGCGGTTTCAATACGTTAGCGCTGTTTGAAAGCGACTCCCTGAGGCATGCAAATAACTCCTAATAAGAAAACTATCTTAGGCTGGGCTGTGTAGTTAACCGTATCTTAGCTCAGTATTAGGGATGCACTGATGATTTTTTGGGGCCGATACATATTTTAACAAACAATTATTGGCAGATACTGATATTTGTCACTTGCCCTCTTATTTGAATTTTTGTCATTAAAATAGATAGTGTTTTGATCATGTTTTAAATCAGCAAATAATCTTGGATTATGCAGCAGACATTTTACAGCTCAGTGCCAGTTCATTAATAAACCATCGGTTTGTTATATTGGCCTTTTTCATGCTATAGCCGACATGCCGACGGTTGTAAATTGATCAAAAATTGGTCAATAAATATCGACTGCCATTTCATCGGTGCATCTCTACTCAGTATCATGCTTCAAGAAAAATTCGGTCTCTATTTGCTCTTTGGATATTGAGATTATGGTTGCACTTATTGTTTGCACTTAATATCTATGGTCAATTTGTGGAAAATAGTTCAGTTAGGAGGTCAGAAGTTGTAGAAGCTCATAAATCATGTGCAGTTTTAAGGTCTGAAGAGACAATCATACAGGAGAAAAGCCAGTCAGTTGAGTTTGTGGCAAAACCTTTTCCAGTGCTTGAGTATTGTTGTTTTTTACTGCATTTGATAATTCATATTCAGAAAGTAGAACTGAAATGACATTCATTGCAAGTTGATTAGTTAAAAATTTTTTCTATTTTTCTAGTCATGTATTTCATCATTGAGGATTTCTTAAATATACTATGTAAAAATCTTGTCTCGTCTTGTGAGCTAAGTGTCTCGTCACACTCCTAAAATATATACACACACATCAAGCCAGCATTTATTTGATCAAAAATTAGGGATGCACCGATATCATTTTCTCAGAACCGATCAGATACCAAAAATTCTGAGTATCGGCCGATTCCAATACCAGCACAGTTTTGTTTAAAAATTCAATGTAGAATTTCTATACCTCAGTGTGTTGAACTAATAATCAGTCTTTTGTGTGTTAAACACAATCAACTAAATACTAAACTTCATTATAAAGAAAAACAACATATTACAAAATATATAATCACAATCTATGATAAAAATTCTACTATAAACTAGATGGTGGATAAACTAGATTAGTGGATAATTCAGCAGCAAAAGTTAATCTAGGAAAAGCGTGAGTGCACAATAATATAGGTGAATGGTGAATTTTTATTTTTTGTATTATCCTTGAGAAATAATTGAATGTCAGTTCTGTTATCCTTATTGTTAAAGGTTTAGTTCACCCAAAAATGAAAATAATGTCATTTTATTCCTCACCCTCATGCCGTTCCACACCCGTAAGACCTCCGTTCATCTTCTGAACACAAATGAAGATATTTTTGTTGAAATCTGAAGGCTCAGTGAGGCCACCATAGGCATCAATGTAATTTACACACTCAAGATCCATTAATGTACTAAACACATATTTAAATCAGTCCATGTGAGTACAGTGGTTCAATATTAATATTATAAAGCGGCAAAAAAACTAAATAACGACTTCGTATAGTGACAGGGTTTCCGCGGAGTCATAAAAAGTCATAAAAAGTCTTAAATTTAATAATACAAATTTTAGGCCATAAAAAGTCATAAAAACATCCGGATTTTCCATACATGGTCATAAATTACATTTAGCCACGTCTTAAATTTATATGCTCATTCGTTCATTGGTTCTACCATCGCCTTTTCCCCCTGAAAATGTGCTGGCGGTGGCATTCATTCGTTTCGCCTGTTGTAGTTCTGTCTGAGGAATCTGGGTGGTATCACAGCGCTCCAGGTGCATGCGGCAGTGAGTGCAGCAAACAGACTTGTCGGAATGGACTTTAACAGAAACCTGCGCAAACTCACAAGAGTCTCCTCAGCTTATTACTGTATATGTCGTTGAGTCACTGCTTAGTTTTACTGAAATTATGGCTGGGCATTAAACGATACCGGAACAAAACTCATTTGAACCGTGCGCCACATGGACCATTTATCCGCTCGGCTCAAAGTCCAAACGGCAGCGCAGCGCGTTTACTCTGATCGGTCTCGGTCACAAGATCCAGTGAGAATCGCTTGAATTCAGCGAAGAACACAAATGTCTCAGTGATTTAAACCAGTTTAAAGGCAGATGAAACAGCGCTGACAAACAGGAGAAACGCTCTGCGCAACAATACAGTTAGAAGGCGTTTCCATCAACAAATCCCCATCATTTACCATGGGTTTACTGTAACGTTAGCTTAGTAATATTAACTGCACTGTGAAATGTGGGATATACATATTGAATTGAATCGTATTTTATTATTAATGTAGACAATGTATTAAAGGACTAATGGAATATAATTAAAGTATTTAATGTATTTAGGATACTATTGTTTTTCATACATTTCATGAAAATACGTGCCATCAAAGTCAGGCAACACAAACCTGTTTCAAGACTTGAAACAATATCCTCCATTAGCACATGCAGAAAATAAGAAATTAATTTTCCAATACAGGTATTTATTTTGTTAAGGACAAATGACAAATGTTTGAATGTTTTACCTCAGATTTTTGAAATGTTCTGACAATAAAGAGTAGTTTAAAACCACAATTAATGCTCTGGTTTCTACAATTTTCATTTACGAACAAAAATCTGCCTTTAAACTTGAAAGAAATAAAGATTTGACATTTATCGTGATAATTATCGATATTGACAGATATATTAGGATAATTGTTTAGTGTTGTTCCTGTTATTGATACTTAGGAAAAGGGAGCCTTCAGTTTGTTACTCTTAAGAAAATGGAACCTTTAAATAATGAAACTTTTAAAGAAACTACTTTTAAACTACTTTTAAAGAAAGTCAATAAAAAAAAATCTTTTTTGAAAGGAAGTTATTTTTCCTAATTCGTTTAGGTCATAAATTTAAATCATAATGGTCATAAAAAGGTCTTAAAAAGTCTTAAATTTGACTGACTAAACCCTGCAGAAACCCTGAGTGATAACCGATTTCAAAACACTACTTCATGAAGCTTCGGAGCAGAAACGAATCAGCGAGTCGATTCAGCGGTTCGGAGCGCCAAAGTCACATGATTTCAGCAGTTTGACCGGTTTTACACGCAATCCAAATCATGATGCGACTCGCTGATTCGTTTCCGCTTCGAAATATTCTCGTCGCTTTAAATTATGAATATTGAACCACTGTACTCGCATGGACTGATTTAAATATGTGTTTAGTACATTAATGGATCTTGAGTGTGTAAATTACATTGATGCCTATGGTGGCCTCACTGAGCCTTCGGATTTCAACAAAAATATCTTCATTTGTGTTCAGAAGATGAACGGAGGTTTACAAGATACAGACAGTGATTCCGTCTCTATTCCATTATAGTTGTGGTGTGGACTCTGCTATCTTTTATATTTAGAACGATTTTTAGAACTAAACCATTATAGTTATCGTCCTTGGTGTGAATGGGCCTTAAAGGGATAGTTCACCCAAAAATAAAAATTGTCATCGTTTACTCACCCTCAAGTTGTTCCAAACCTGTATGAATTTCTTCTGCTGAACACAGATGAAGATATTTTGAAGAATATGGGGAAATAAACAGTTGATGGACCCCATTGACTTCCATAGTAGGGGAAAAAATACTTCAACTGTTTGGTTACCGACATTCTTCAAATTATCATCTTTTGTGTTCAGCAGAAGAAAGAAACTCATACAGGTTTGGAACAACTTGAGGGGGAGTGAATGATGACAGAATTTTAATTTTGGGGTGAACTATCCCTTTAAGACTGTAGCAGCCGTGACAGTGCTGTTTCATTATAAGTCTTCTTTACCTGGCCCCCCTTTTCTTTTAAATCCCACTGTAGCGGACGATCACCAGGCTTTGATTTGGGACATCCAGCAGATGCCGCGGGCCATCGAGGACCCCATCCTGGCCTACACGGCCGAGGGAGAGATCAACAACGTACAGTGGGCCTCCACTCAGCCTGACTGGATCGCCATTTGCTACAACAACTGTCTGGAGATCCTGAGGGTGTAGAGCCGAGGCTAAAAGTGCCCCTCTGCCTCCCGCGTGGGGCATTGCTGGAAAAGGGTCTTTAATAAAGCAGAGACTTGTTTTTCTAAGTTCCTGAGGTCTAGAGGTTTCAAGCGGGAAACAATATGAACGGGCCTATGGGAACAACAGTCTGAACAATGTGTGTGCAACTTTTGTCTGGGAGAATGAGACTGTGTGAATGAGTATCTGTGTTCCCGCACAATATATTGGTCTGTTTTCCTACCTGCTGGTGTCCCATTATGGGATCTTAAACACAACTGTAATTACTATGATTCATGGCCATTTGTGTAGGGAGAGATACATGTTTATTCAGTTTGACCGGTAAAAAAAAACATTTAAAAAATAAATAAAATAAAAGCAAGTAGCATTGTAAAGATTTGCCAACATGGACATACAAAACAACCGTTTTATTAAGATGTAATTACTTGCTTCAAAGATTGATACAGTTTTAAAGAGCCTCTGAACTTCAGTTCCTGCTTTTCATTTCAGGAAGGTGCCATTTTTTTGTAGCCTTGGGAACTGTTAAATACCGTAGTATGGGGATAAAATGCTTGACGTCACTACAAAACATTTACAATTGTTCTTCAGACGTGCTCACGACTCAACTAGCGGTTAGTTTACGTCAGTGTTTGAGCAAAATGTCTTTTCATTTAAAGATCACTAATTGTGAGAAAGCTCCCGTCATATCCCACAACCCCCACCCCCCGGTATTTTTGAAAATAAGTCAGTCCCCTTTCAGCATGCTTGTGCTTGAAGTGAAATGTGTACTGTATACATATATAAATATTATGTACAAGGTAGGACAAAGGTGTCACTTTTCCAGAAAGATTTTGCATCGCGAGTCATTTGCTCTGTTCATGAAATTGTTCTGTTGTTATGCAAATATGATGTAGTAGTAACACCACTCGTCTCGGTCGAGACCGAAGTCAAAAGTGAGTTTGCAAGGCTGTTTGGGATCCTCACACTCTTAGATGGAGTGTTTATATGTAAGTAGTCCTGTGTGTGTCCAGCCATGATGCTTTTCTATTAATAAACTCAATTAATAAACTCTTGTTCTTTCATAAAGCTTTCAGTTGTAATTCATCATGACTAACATTTAGGGATGCGCAATATTTCAGTGCCATATTAGTGGATATTACAGATTTGGTTAGATATTGGATATTTGATCAAGCATGCTCATTTTGATTGATTTTCATTTCTATCATCTAACGCTTAGTTTATAAACGGTAATAATTTAATAACAGTGTTAAACGTAATCTTAGGCTAATTATATACATTTATTTCCATTTTAAATACTGTTCAGTAGAATGTTGTAATGCCTGAATTCACTTATAGCATTTAAAACTTTAATATATATATATATATATATATATATATATATATATATATATATATATAAAATGTGTGTAATATAAGTTATCTTTAAAACTAAAACTTATAAAATTATATATTTTTTTATTAAATTAAATTATTATTAACTATAAGTAAACCAACTTAAAAAAAAACTTGTGCCTTGGCAACTAAATGAAATAAGTTAAGGCCGAAGTACTAAAATTTAAATAAAACTAAATAGAATATTACAAAAAAAAAAAAAAAATACACATGAAATCACTAAAACATACTACAAATGTCAATGCTAATCCACAATATTAATATACTATAATAGTATATTACAAAAAGTACTGTTTATAACTTGAAAATAACTATAAGTTTGACTGTTTTCTTATCAGTGCATCTCTAGTAAAAAACAGACCAACGAAAATAAGGACAAAGAATATTCACAGCTTAAACCCAGTGCAACATTATTACTCCTTTATAAATAACATTTAATCTAAAAAATAATAACAGTTGTGTGCTTTTGGAAACCTTCGCAGTCCAACAAAGGTTTCCAGTCATTGTACATACATTCATCTGCTTACATTGCAGAGGTGAAATAAACTTTACACTGATTTCATCTTGAAAAGCGAATTACAAAAGCAGTCCTTCACTTTCCAATCAGAACGTCAAGAATTCAAGAGAAAATCCTCAGAGACACGTCGAAAGTCTAAATCCACACACAGTCACACCACCTGACAGCAGTTAAGACAACCACTTCAGTGAGACAAATAGCATTTCATGACCCTGAATTCATGCCCATTTGGTTACTATGAATCCAAATATACAAAGATTCATTTTTGTGCCAGTCATTTGATTTAGTAATACATTAGATTTGGGTTAAACACCTAACCTGACACATATATATAATTTTATATATATATATATATATATATATATATATATATATATATATATATATATATATATATATATATATATATATATATATATATATATATATATATATATATAAAATAGTTTATAATTAGAAAATCTATACATTGAAAAGAAAATTTAGCATGTTTGCAATATCAGTACACACAAGCAATTCATTATACTTTTAAAGCTCAAGTGTGTGTGTCATATTTGTCCTGGTTTGAGTGATGCTGCTGCCTCAGAGGATCTGCCTCTATATAACAGCTGACACAAGAAGACAGGATGAAGTTTAGTATGTAAAGACAAATCTCAAACCAGGCAAACAAATTATTACACGATGGTGTCAAGTGATCATAATGTAGCATCTTTCTTTTTGATCTTGTCTTTATCGCCCACTGTGCTTCTCTTCATATTCGATAACGAACAAGTTGAGAGGTGTTACCAAATACTCTCGCATCAGCGGGGAAAAAATCCTGCTCTTAATGAGAAGGGATATGAGACAAAACAGCTCAGAGATTCAGAGAAATCTACAGTCACCGTTTTTGGATTCGTTTTCTCTACTGGACGCCCTTGTAACTAATGAGTGACATGAATACATTTATTGCACAAGTGCAATATTGAGCTGATTTAAAAAAAGGGAAACCATGAAAATGTGGTATATAATCGTCTTAGAACGGACAGTAGTCTGTTTTCGGCCTCTAGCTTCCAGGCAAGACTGGATCGGACAAGTGCCTCTGGATTTCAGGTGATCCCTCCAGTGTGCTTGGACTCTCCAGACTGTCCGGGAGCGATGGGAAGCGCAGGCTTCTACACAGCAGTCCCGGGGGCTGTAGATGAGGCTCTGCTGTGGGCACAGCCAGCTCTGTCTCTGGGGACATGGACATGGTGTCATTGGAGGCAACTGTCAGATGGATCCCACTAGACAAAGAGTCTGGAGACTTCTCTTTGAAGCTGTCCAAGTCAGGGCTCTGTGTAATGTGAAAAACAGGTCCGGTTCAATACAGACGTGCTGTGCAACATGCTCACGACAAAGATTAGTCTATCTGACAAGCATCTCAGTTGGCGACAGTCGCTACATTAGCAAAGTCTGAAAGAGGATTGTCATATTGGGGAGTCATCAAAAACCTTTTACTGTTTCCTCCTTATTGCAGATCGACTTTTAAGATGCGTTTTACAAACCCACATGTAAATATCACACCCTCCCTCTCTCATTGCTCACATGACAACCTACCTTACCAGGCGATGTACTTTCAGTGATCTGTAAAGAGGGCATAGTGTTGTGCGTTGCTGAAGTGTACAGGCTGGTGGGGTGAGCGGGGTGGGTCAGCGGTTCTGGGGAAACTGCGCTGTAGGCGGGGGGTACAGGTGCCATCTGCCTCTGCAGCAACTGCAGGATCACATTTATATCAGCGGTCATCCTGGTCTCCAGTCTTTAGAGAGAGAGAGACAGGGGTTGTAAAGCAAATGCAGACCTTGCATGTAAAGCTAGTTTTTTCTCTGGATGTTGGACCTGTTGAGCTGTGACTGCAGCAGCTCCAGACGGGCTTGCAGTTGGTTCGGTCTGTCCTCAACACAGGGGCTGTGATGGTGGTAGCAGGCCTGCACTGCAGAGGAATGTCTCTGGCTCTCGGAGTACTGACTGGCCCTGCGGTCGGGCAAATAGCCGTATAACCCCGACACATTCAGAGGAGCTGCTGTATGGATGAAGAATGAGTGGAAAAACCATGAGGAATAAAGACGGAGAACACCAAAATGATTAGAAAACTATGGAAGCTCGTTTCCGCCAGTGAATAAAACACTTTAAAAGATCATTTTCATCTTTTAAAGATTTCAGCAATTTTCACAATTGCTAGTTTATATCTCACAATTCTGACTCTTCTCAACTGCGAGAGAAAAAAAGTCATAATTCTGAGATAAAAAGTCGCAATTACCTTTTTTATTCTGTGGCGGAAACAAGCTTCCATAGAAAACTGTCACAAATTTGCAGATAAAAAAACAATAGCAAAATATCAATTTGAATACTTATACCAAGTACAAAACATACATACTGCACTGGCTATGGTAAAGTTGGTATGAAATGAAAATTCACCTTTTTTCTAAATGCATGTTATAGATCTTATCCATGCATTTAGATTTTTACATTTCTTGACCTCATAGTTTTTAATAAAAATATGACTCGATCGTCCTTCTGAAATGACAGACTTCTCTCTGGTGATGTATGCTGGACTTCTCCAATCAATTAGTCTGCTTAAACCCCGCCCCTTTCTTACAATCGACTGCAAACTCTGAATCAGATCTGCCTCCATCCAATCAACAACCAACTAAGTTCCCTCCCTACATTTTTTCTTTTTCAATAATTCGTTTCACTCAGATGTACGTCACAATACAGAAGAAAAGATCTGTCTACTTCTATTATATTTCAATTTGAAAGGTATATTCTATCATTTGTCTTCCAAGAAAAGATTTTGCATATAAATAAATGTCATATCAGTTGCCTTATAAGAATAAAAGCTGTTTTATTTGACTTCGCTTCATAGGATCACATGATCAGATGAATTCCACCTGCTCTACATGATTTGAGCTGTATTCGATTTCGTGCAAACCAGACTCAGGTGTGTTCGACATCGGCTGCGGCCGGATTCAACTGATCGGCGAGAGTAGCCGCGTGCAGGCGGGGAGGAGCTGCAAACGGAGACGTGAAGTCGGACACTTTCTGCTTCCCGTGTGACGCTCGCGCTGTGTTTGCATACTTTATCAGCTGAAGTTAAATAAATGCAATATTTGGCAATACACAGATATTTCAGAGACATTATTGTCATGTTATACTTTATGTACTGCTTAATACAGCGTGTGTTTGTACATGAATAGAGTTCAACATATAAGCCTACACTATCAATGAAGTGGGGTCTACGTTTTTAATCAGTTTTATTTTAATAAACATGACAATATAACATCGCGACTACATGATAGAGGTTTTACTGTTATAAAAAACAGATTTGTGCGCATTAATGGAGCTGAAGGTTTCAGAATAATGCGGTGAATCCAGCCAATCGAGGAACAGCTGTGTCGTCATCAGAGTCCGTGTAGCCTCTTGCAGCTGCTCTGGAGAAACTGCACCGGCTGTATTAACCGACTGCTCTCGAATCACTCTCGCGGCACTTTGTTGAGATACGTCACTGTCACGTGGCGTCGGCGCTGCCTCAAGTCGGACAAAATTTCTAACCGGCATGCACTGCTTCAAGTCAGCCGCCGATCGGTCTGCGCATCGCTGGGTGAAGTCGAACAAGCCTATTGTCTCTACCTCATGGGTCTCAAACTCACGGCCCACGTGGCCCCCTACTTGACATCAAAGTTTAGTGTTAGTGTGGTCCGCGCGTTGTTCTGAAAAGCACCTTTTTGCTGAGTCGTTGCTTGTGCGAGCCTGCCACGCTTGCTGCCTCCTTTGTGTTCGTGTGTGTGAGCGAGAGTTGCCTCGCCCCTCCCTCATGCAGTATAATTGGTTGACACCGTGTGATTGACAGGAACAGAATGTGAGGCTGATCACAGTCGAAACGAATGTGGTCTAACAGCGCTCGTCAATGTCAAAATTATTGAGATGGCCAATCAAATCAAAGTAGGCGGGGTTTACATTCTATTTTGGCTCGTGCACAGTCTTCACAGAGCGCGTCAATCTTCTATCACTTGAAGCCTTGTTTATACTCGACGCGTCTGCAAGAGCACGAGGGTGCGCGCGGCAAAAATGTCAACGCGGAGTGGGTGGTCGTGCGCGTTGGGTGCGCAAGACCCCATTTAGCCTGACGGCAGCGCATTTTTTGTAAAAGCGCGCGCAACTCCGCATCCGAAGATGAACGAGTTCTAGGCGAATCTAGCCGAGCATGACGTCTCAGCACACCGGCACCCAGTTTGCACATACAAATGAGGTGCTTATATTTACAAAATGAGTCTACAAAAGCAGAAATAAGCCCTTTTAAATAACGATCCATGTTTAATTAAAAAAAAAAATCACGAAACTAAATAAAAATGTTTAGTGAAATTCGGAAATATTTAAGAGATTGTTCATTTAGTTGTATACATGTGTGCATATCTTTTGTTCTCATGTCACAAGTAATATCAAGGTTTACTGAGTTTTACACAATCCTTTTGTAGTGTGGTTTTTGGTGAAGCGTACTAAAATAAATAGCATCACCCGAGTACACTTCTTCTCGACGCTTTTTCCTGATGGTTTATAAAACAATTACTCCGAGTTGCCCTCTGTCGTTCCAAAGAATAGCACAACGGCGAGCGCGTCAAGTATAAACGCCTCGTCCGTTTGGGGAGGAGCGCGCGCAGTCAGCGGAGGCTCGCGCTGCGGAGCCAGGCGAAAGTATAAACAAGGCTTAATGCCACCGTTGCGGAGAGAGACTCTATTCTTTCCGGTGAAATCACAAAACAAAATGCTCTTAATATTAAACGGTTTACAAAAATTCTATCACCAGACCACTAGTGAATTCAAATGTTAACCGCGGATTCACTTTATTCACTCATGCAAAGAATCTCGGGACTAATAATATATTTGACGCAAATGAATGCAAACAGTCCCAAAAAGATTATTTCCCAACTAGAATTAGACCTAGAATTTCGTTCACAGTTCTGTTTGACCTGGTTACGGCCTTGCTTTGAATCAGTCTATTATTTAAAATAAAATTAAAATCATTCATTGTTTCATTATTACATAATGATTTAATTTCTATAGGCTATATTTTAAAAAATAGAGTAGGCAAGAGAAGCCTGTGTTCTGAAGAACCGTTCATGTTCAGAAGGAAAGTTCAAATTCAGAGTTTATGTTCAGAAGAAACACTCATGTTGAAGAACTGTTAATAATAAAGATTGAGAAGATTGGATCAGTTGTGCTCCTTTTTTTGTGGAATACTTTATGTGGCCCAGCCTGACCCAGAGTCTACCTCCAGCGGCCCCCAGGTAAATTGAGTTTGAGACCCCTGCTCTACCTAATTTTTTACATTATTTTAATTCGCAAGAGAGCATTATCCTTTTAGCAGCACTCACCATACATTTTATTTCCGAACTGTTGCACATAAACATGCCTGAACCAGCTTACTAAAATGTTTATCTGTTTTGGAGAAAATTGTACATGATTTTTAGCACCACTTACTGGTCATTTCACTTTGAAACTGCCGCAAAATGTTCAAGAAGCAATTGCAACCCCTCCTGTTCGGACCACCCGCTCCAAGCAGGACTCGAACCCGGGTCCGCCGGCATGAGAGTCGGATGCTCTAACAAGGAGGCTAAAGGCTGCAACCCCTAGCGTCAGTCGCTAGAGCATCTCTTGAGATCAGAGGAGTGAGGTTTACTCACACAGCGACTACTAGCTGACTTCCGTTACACAATATAATATTATTTTTTGCAAAAATGTCACCACAGGAACATATTTTTTATGAGCCGGGGTTGATATTATGTTCAGTGTACTATGATTCAAGAAGCACCAATCTTTATCCTGCTACCTGTGTACATATGTGCTCCTCCCAGTGGTTCACCAATGGCAGAAGCTGTGCTGTTGCCCGGGGGCAGACAGCTGACTGCAGAATGGGAGTATTCCTGCATCTCTGTCCCTGGCGAGTACATCTCTCCTCGGCCGGACACCAGGGGCTTCATGTCCTCCTCACTGGACAGGGAAGCAGCACTGGCATTGCTGCATAACTCATCCCATTGTGAGAGCGGTATTGCCCCCCGATGGTTCCCCATAGGGGAACAGGACTGGACTGGGTACGTGTCCATTCCATCTCGGTCCATCCCATCTGGGTGATGTAAGAGAGAAGTTAAAGTTCAGAATAGTAAAGTTCTGCAGCAAAATCATTTGTGTGGCCCTCGTAGACTAGATAGGCACCATTACCAGGCCGATTTCGCTGTAGGGGGTTCCTCCGATGTCTGGGCCGGCGGTACCCACAGTCTGAGTCCTCGCTTGGGGTTTGATGCATGATTCTGTCTGCCTGATACACACAAGCCTCAGTAACTCACATAATTACAGAACACGTACAGAAACATGAAGACTTGCTATCATCCAATTTATTTTCTCGGTGTTGTGTGTTTGAGTGGCTTACATCTCGAAGGTTGAACGTGATTTCCAGGTTGCTCCAGAAGTTGTCAGAGAAATCGGGGTACATGTCCAACACTTCCAGCAGGTCATCTCTCAGAATCTTGTGCAGATCACAGTATGTCAGAGCCCTCACGTCTGCACTTGATTTCCCTGGCCTGGCGTATAGACTGATGGGCTCCCCAAAAATATCATTCTTACCTACAGTGAAAACAGAACGACAGGCAGGAGGTTAGAATAATTCGAAAAGAATAGAAATATAGAAAGAAGACCATCACAGTGTAGGTTTCGTGTAATGCTTACAATACTACATCCCAAAAAAAGTTCAACCGGATATGTTCTGTTTTATAATCATGGTGTTATAGTTTTCCTGTTTGCCTACGTTCCCTATTAGTTTCCATAGTCTCTAATTAATTACCCACCTGTTCCCTGTTCTGTTAATGATCTCCCTTGTGTATGTAAGCCCTTAGTTTGCCTCTAATCTTTGTCTTTCGATCACTTTCTGTGTGTAGGGCTTATTTTCCTGTAGTCTTTTCACTGCTGACAATATAAAAGCCATTTTTGGGCTTAAATTGTAATACTATTTCAAAATAGTATTGTTTTACTGTATTTATGATCAAATAAATGCAGTCTTGGTAAGCATAAGATACTTCTTTAAAACAAAATATATAAAAAAGCAAATAAGATCCAGTTACGTGAACCTTCTGTGCAAAACTGAAACAATAAATGCGTAGTTGCATTTAAACTTTAATTTTCCAAGCTTAAGTGAGTAGAAATAAATGAAGAATGAAGCAAAAGATAAAGACAGAATTGGAAAGGTTTTCAAACCTAAAATGGCCACGACCACATCCTCTCTCAAGATCTCTATGGAGCCGCGGGAGATGAAATATAGTGCGGTCAATACGTCTCCACTGTGCACCAGAGTGTCACCGGGTGGGGCATGGGTGGTCTTAAAACGCATGGCCAGAGCACGTAGACAACCCTTGCTCGCCCCCCGGAATGCCTTACAGTTCTGCAGCAGACTGCGGTTCAGATGCAGACAGATGTCAGCCTGCAGACACTCCGGAAAACCCTTTAACACCTGCAGCAAGACATGGGAGGAACGCTAAATTGAAGACATGTAATATTTTCACATTTGAATTAAAACAATTTTAAAGATTTTATAGAATTAAACCCCAGAAACTGACCAGCCCTCACCATACTGTAGATGGTGTATACAAGTAATTTGATGTAATGCTGCAGGTTGATTTGAAGAGTGTGTGTGTGTGTAACTCACAGCGTTCATGTCGATGCCATTAGTATAGGACCAGGCATGCTGGAAGTACTCTTCCAGTCGTTGCCGAAGGCCTCCTGGGATCTGATGGAACCTGATGAACTCTTTCACACGGAGCATCTGAGTGTGGTAGCGAGCTGTGCCAGAATACAACCTCTGAATTATAGCTGACACATTGCCAAAGATACTGGCATACATCAGGGCTGGAAAGAAAGAACAACAAATACTATCATCCGCAAAGAGAATGGTACAAACAGTACTTATTACTGTACTTTTTACTGTATTTATTTGTTTATAATATATGCACTACCGTTCAAAAGTTTGTTTGTTTTTTAAGATGTTTCTGAAAGTTTCCGAAATGTTTCTGAAAGTCTCTTATGCTCACCAAGGCTGCATTTGTTTGTAAAGTAAAATATACAGTAATAATATACTGTATAAACAGTATATAAACAGTAAAAATATACTGAAAAAAAAAATAAACAGTAAAATATACTGCTTAATATTTTTGTGGAAACAGGTTTCAGGATTCTTAGATGATCAGAAAGATGATCAGTATTGATTTGATATTATAACATTATAAATGTTATATTTTGTAACATTATAAATGTCTTGACTAATTTTTGATCAATTTAATGAGTTTTTACTAAATAAAAGTACTTATTTCTTTAAAAGAAATGTTAAGCTTTAGTTGTCATGTCTAATATAGATAATGAATGTAGTGCACTTACAGCCAATGAGCATGACACAAATGGAGAAAATCTTCTCAGGGTTGGTGTTAGGAGAGACATTTCCGAATCCCACACTGGTCAAACTACTGAAGGTGAAGTACAGTGCAGTTACATATTTATCCTTGATGGAGGGGCCAGAGAAGGTGTCACTGTCATTGTAGCGCTTGCCAATTTGGTCGGCCAGGTTGTCCAGCCAGCCGATCTTCATGCCTCCGATACGGGCAGAGCTGGTGCGCTCCACATTGCCAATGGCGTACCAGATGCATGCCAGCCAGTGGGCGATGAGGGCAAAGGTGCACATGAGGAGGAAGAGAACTGCCGCGCCATACTCAGAGTAACGGTCCAGTTTTCTGGCTACTCGCACCAATCTCAGCAGCCGCGCAGTCTTTAGAAGGCCAATCAGAGTGGTAGTTTGAGGCTGGAAGGAGGAGTTTGAGAGGATTAGTTTGCAATACACAACAATCACTCTTATTTGTATTTTTTCTGCATGATTGTGGCAGAATGGTATTTATGACCTCCTTTCTTCCATGGCACACATAAGTGGAATCTCTGAAGAAGTCCTTGCCACTTCTGTACATGTAATGAAAGTGAACAAGTAAGCCTATCAAATAGTCGCCACCGTAAGACTATCAAGAACTCTTCTGAACTGATTGGATAGCTTTATGGAAGGAACAAATAACGATTCATTCACCAATAATCTTTTCTCCACTGAGCTGTGAACTGCAGTGTTATGGAGTCAGTAAGTTGAACAAATCATTCAGACCAGTTGTATGAACCAGACCAAACGTCAAGACTCAAAAGAATGATTCATTCACATATTGGACATTACTACCACTCTCATGAACTCCTGACTAGGGCTGATATCAGGGTTTGAGACCTACATTTTGGATACAAATCTATCATATGGCTTAAGAAGACTTTTAATAAAGCTCACAACTCACATGGGGGTGAGGAAATAATGACCGACTATCACTTTGAGAGCTGGTAAGTACTTAAAAGATCATTATTTTCAAGAACAATGTAGTCATTGTGAATTTTAAAATATAAATCTAAAAATGCTTCCAGTGTGTTCATATGCAAATTCATACTTTCATAAAAAATTTAAAAAAATCAGACTATGGTTTTCATGAGCAAAAATGGCAGATTTCAAATGACATACTTCTAGACTACATTATTGTAAGAAGTAAGCAATAAGTATGAATTATTAACATATGAACATACTAATTTTTTAAATGACTGTTGTTTCATCATTATAGAAGAATATATGTCACTAAATCATTCAGCATAAGAAACACAATCAATATGCGATCAATATTCTAGATGTTTCATTGACTAGTCTGAGTGGTTCTACTAAAAGTAGAATGTTTAACAATCGTACTGTTCGTACATTTGAAATATCACTGCACCTGGTTAGCACATAACAATCCTCACCTCATCTGAACCTGATCTGAAAATGAGCAGGTCGAAGGGAATTGCAGCCACAATGTCTATGAGGAACCAACCCTTGAAGTAATGCTGAGCGATGCGAGCGGGATTGCTGACAACCTCATCGTTGTGATTGACATAAGTGGTCCTGAAATTGATGAGGATGTCGATAATGAACATTACATCCACCACCAGGTCCACTACGTTGAGGGGGTTGCAGGTGTAGCCGCAGGTGCGCCTCCTCTCGTCCTCCTGCTCGTTGAGGAGAAAGGCAGCCGAGTAGGGCGTGAAGACGGCAGTGTAGAGCACCAAGAGTAGGATGATCCAGTCCCATACTGCTTTGAACGGGCTGTAGTGGAGGATGGTCCACTTGTGGATGCGTGGAGCTTGAAGCTTGTACTCAGGAAGCACATCTGCCCCGAGTGATAGTACCTGGGAAGAAAAGGGGACATGTTCAGAGGGGTATCTTTAATTGAAATTCCATGGATGCAAAGGGTCAAGGTTAGCATGGACAGTTCACCGACATTTTTGCTGGCAGATTTCATAACTACGCCTTCTGGCCAGTGTTATTATTGTTACCGAAAACTAAAACTATCAAAACATTTTTGTTAATCGAAATAAAGCTGAAATAAAATAAAAAGGAAAATATTAGTTGAAAACCTTAAACTAAATGAAAATTAGAACGAACTGAAATCAGTTAAAGCACTAAAACGAGTAACTGAAATAAAAGGAAATGAAAATAAAATACTAATAAAAAAACAAATAAATGACAAAAGCATTAATAAGTGTAACAAAATTACTTAAATTAAATTAAAATGAAAACTAAAAATAAAAGCTAATTTAAAATATCAATAAAAAACATATCATATAAATAATACTAAAATGACACTCAAAATTAGCTGTGTATTCTGACACAAGGCAATATATAAGCATGACATTGGTGACAATGTTGTGAACACAGAATGACTCAGCAGAATGAATCAGTCCTCAAAACGAATGCAATCATACAAACAAACATGCCTACTACAAGGTGAAGTCTATGAGTGACAGTATAAAATGTCAGAATATACCTCAATAGACCCACACAGGAGAAGATACAATGAACACTAGATGATATCTTGCTTGACATCAAAAAAGACATTTTGAACTGTATTTGCTTTGAACTGTATTGTATTAACCCAGAGCACGAAAACACCTGCAGACATCTCATCTTTCATGCTTTGTTCTTCAAGATATACACCACCTCTTCCTCTTGACATGTGCCATTATTAAAAGGAAGGGCAGCAGCCATGTCCTACAGACCAGATCCAATTTTAAAGGGCACGGACTGAAAAACGCGCCACAGGGGGTCTGTCTCTGAGCCGAGTGTATGTTGAAGTGGTGTAAATGTGATGGTATAGGAGAATGATTTTTCCAACTATGTATTCTGCCATTTCATTCACTAAATACAGTTTTGTGAAAGATATTTTTCACACACACAAATAAAAATAAAAAAACACAATAGAATTATGACATAAGTCTGTATGATCAGCTTTTGAAGTCACACAATAGCTCTGTGTGAGGAACAGAGCCATTTTAAATCAGCACCACGTGGCAGCACCACGACAGATGAAAGCAAAGCTGTCAGGGATAGACTTGCTATGTTTTCAATGGCATCCGCTGTAAAAAAGCTGTATAAAGCTCCTAGATACCCTTCTACTTTTTTTAGCCTTCAAGTTTTTTTCCAGAGAATTTCTTAGAAAGATATTTTTGCAGTGTTTCGTCAGCAGAACAATAAAAAAAAACCTTTAAATAACAGTACAACCCACAAGAGAGGTATGTCACAGTCTATCCCTCATAGCCTCGCTTTCATTCCCAACAAATATGGCGCTGATGCCTGTGAATAAGGTCTATGGCACAGCCACAGGTTTGACGTCATGACTTGCACTACCGAGAGGCTTTGCAATGTGGTCTGGATCAGTTCATCAATACACATCCTCTGACACGTCAGAACAGACTCCAGCTTTCCATTACCTCCCTCGACTCTGATCAAAGATCAATCACCGGCCATGGCTCTTTTAAAACAAGGGCTCTAAAAGCTGGAGGTTCATAGAGATGCCGTTTTGGCTCTTAAAAGAAGCATTTCTTTTTTTGCAGTGTGAAAGAACTTTTAGGTTATTTTTCCATTTTAAAGAGCCTTTTGTGCAATAGAACATTTCCATGGATGTTAAAGGTACTTCATGGAACCATACGGCAATAAAGAGTCTTTATTTTTAAGAAAGAGACAAAAATCCCCCAAATAAATGACAAAAACAAAACTAAGACATTGTGCAACAAGTATTTTTTTTAATGTCTAACACATTATGTCAACAAGCATAGCTGGGCTAGATATGTAACTGCTGAACTATTTCACACTGAGACCTATTTCCTGCTAGAGCTTTTCCCCAACAGAAAATCACTCCTTTAATACACCATTAGCAGCCCATGATTACTGCTCGCACAGACAACCATGGCAACCACTGGCTGCCATGGAAACTACAAGTTGATCAGAGAAGAACATCAGTCATGTGGAAAAAGTTGGTAGATTCGAAAGAGTTCTTTTGGGATGGGGGGAAAAAAATATTTTTTTCTCCAGCAAAAAGCAGTAAATGAATGGTTGTCGTGATATTGCAAATGCTATGTTTAAACATTGATAATAAGATCTCAAACCTTGTATTATGCATTTTAGTTTTCCTTTCTTTTTCTTTTACACAAATTTCAGAACACATGACAACCTAATGCAAATCACAGCCTTTCACTGTCAAGGAAGTAATGGAAGATGTGAAGAGGCATGTCTTTTTCTTATTTTTTAGATTGTTTGAATCTAATTCAGGGCTTTTACTTTTATTAAGCATTTAAGGGCTCAGAATTGCCTTTGTTTAAGCATGAATGGATTCATTTAAGCAAATAACAGCTTTGAATAAAGGTTTAATGTAATCACCTGCCACCACTTACCAACTACTCAAGCTGAAATCAACTTAATATGAAAAAAGAAACTTAATATGATAAATGTCTTAGTTCATTAGCCATATCACACGCCATTAAATGAGAAGGTACCTCTGAAACGTCTGCATGTTCATTCATTAAATCTTTCTGAATATAACATGTATGTGCATTCTGCATAATCTGCAATCTGTACTGACCGGTACGACAATGAGAGGCTCCTTGTCCATGTTGTCCAAGGTGTTATGCTGACTCACAACATCCACTGCAAAACTGTTTCCTCAGAAAGAGAAGAAACTCCACAGTCTCTAGCTCCAAAAAGACATGTCATCTTTACCACACACATACTGTACAAACACACCTGATCGAAAGAGAAAAAGAAAGCAGAACTGGATAGATGGACGATGCCTCTGAATCCAAGGGAACAAAAAGATGGATTGCTGAACAAACAGGCTAAACTGCCTAAATGCAACAATTTACAGGGAAAAAAAAATCGACGGGAATGGGAGTGGTCAGGGAGGGTGTGGAACATTTCCAACAGGTCAAACCAAATGAGAACTAAATAGGCTGAAAGAGTCTCCCGCACTGATTGTCAAAGTTTGGTAATGGTAGAAAGAATTGTTATCGGTGCATCCGCAGGTCCCATAGCTTTCTTCAGTTTTTCACCATGCTAGTTAAAAATAAAGATAAATAAATATATATTTGTGATAAGATCTTCATGGTCTGGTTGTGATTCCGTGTGCAGACAGCACCTGCCATTTATCTTGCGTAAGTAATATGAAAAAATGTGTGTATTTTTTCCAGGAACTTATTCCAGAAGTACTAGAAAGCAGTTCGAAAATGAAAATGTATCAATAACAAGCTAATAGGCCAGCGCTTATGAAGACTGCTACTGTTCCTGCACAGTATCTATAGTTTAACATACAGTATATGTATTAAGGCCAGAGTAAACACAGGTTTAACAACAACATGGATAGATCCTCATTAGGATGGTTTGATTAATGTAACAATGATATCAAGCAACTATGGTATTTGGTTTGAAAAAAAATCGCAGCTTAAACAGCTTTAAAAGCCACAACTGCTAGTTGTAATAAAAATGAATCAGATTCCCTCACACCCTGAACAGATGATTTAGTATAGATCTATAACTTTTCATCTAAATCACTACTGAATAAAATGACAAAGGAACTATTAACAGTCATGTGGCTAATGTCAAATCCTTTATGCTGTTGAAACTAAGGGTTCAAGTTCTAGCTCGTAAAAACAGCAAGGATGATGTACAGATTACAGCACTGCAGGCCTATTACAACAAGCAGATACATGTAAAAGATAATATATGGTCATTACTGAAAATAAATCCCAACATGGTGATCAGGACCCTGACGCAAAGAGGAGAAGTCTATTTGGTCTTAATGCTTAAACGCTGCCTGTACATTAAATGGCTACTCACCAAATAAATAAATAAATAAATAGGCATAAAATATTAATTTGAAGTATATTCTATTATTTTTATTTGCACAGCTATGTAGGTTACAGGTATCTCGGGTAAGCACAGATATATAGTGTTTCCATGGGCAACAGTCATTATTCAGAAATATTTAACTGCTGAATGCCACGACTGGCCAATCAGAATGAACTATTCCAGAGAGTCTCTTCTCTATTATAGAAGTGTCTATTTACACAAAGCGCAAATAGATTTTGACTAACTCTGCCCACCACATATCAGATATTTTACTTTTAGTTCAAATAGCATTTTACCTACCTATTAATATTTGCAACTAGTGTAAATAAGACACTATGTGTAGCTTTTTTTTGATGCAAACGGTATCTATCACTATTTACACAGTGTAAACATCATCTACCTTTTTTTTTTTTTCTTTTTTTTTTTTTACATTGTAAATAGCCATTGCCAAAAGTTGTTCAGAAAGTCTCTTATCTGTTTTGGCAGTTTCATCTGTCATCACAGATAAAAATGGACTTTCAATATCCTTGATTTTTTACTGAGCTAATAATATTTCCTATACACTGTAAAAAAAATAAAAGAAAAAAGAAAAAGAAGAAGAACCGTGGATGATTAAATTACATTAAACTGACTTTAAAAAATGAGTTGAATCTTGTATAACTTGAAAATGGCTTAACTTATTTTGATAACTTATTTTGTCATAACTTATTGATCATCATTAATCTTTTTTACTCAAGGGGACCAGATTACAGATTTTGCAATTAATGAGCGCGTTTACATGAAAGTTTTAAACCCATAATGCTTAATAAGCCATGTGTGGTCACGTAAGCACGTTAAATCCGCTTTCCATGATCAGAATAAGGTTATAAATGGCTTAAGAATAAACTGATCGGCACAGCTAGATATTTGCCCATTACCCCAGCATATAAACAGCTTAACCTGCGTTATTTTGGTTTATTGAAGTCTGCATTTGTGATATGTAACACCCTTACTGCATATTTAAGAGGATCAAACCAGAGTGTTTCGCTGTAGGAGAGGAAGAAAATACACTATATGTTGCCAAAAGTATTGGGACACCCCTCAAAATCACTGAATTCAGGTGTTCCAATCACCTCCATGGCCACAGGTGTATAAAATCAAGCACCAAGGCATGCAGACGCTTCTACAAACATTTGTGAAAGAATGGGTCGCTCTCAGGAGCTCAGTGAATTCAAGCGTGGTACCATGATAGGTTGCCACCTGTGCAATAAGTCCATTTCTTCCAAATTTCCTCACCACTAAATATTCTACGCTCAACTGTTATTGGTATTTTGACAAAGTGGAAGCAATTGGGACCAACAGCAACTCAGCCACGAAGTGGTAGGCCACGAAAATCAGAGTGGGGTTAGCACACCCTGGGTACACAGTGCGCAGAAGTCGTCAACTTTCTGTAGAGTCAATAGCTACAGACCTCTAAACTTCATGTGGCCTTCAGATTAGCTCAAGAACAGTGCGTAGAGAGCTTCATGGAATGGGTTTCCATAGCGACCAGTTGCATCCAATCCTTACATCACCAAGTGCAATGCAAAGCATTGGATGCAGTGGTGTAAAGCACGCCGCCACTGGACTCTCGAGCAGTGGAGAATCACGCTCCTCTGTCTCGCAATCCGATGGACGAGTCTGGGTTTGGAGGTTGCCAGGAGAACTATACTTACCTGACTGCATTTTGCCAAGTGTAAAGTTTGGTGGAGGGGGGATTATGGTGTGGGGTTGTTTTTCAGGTGTTGGGCTTGGCCCCTTAGTTCCAGTGAAAGGAACTCTTAATGCTTCAGCATACCAAGACATTTTGGTTAATTTCATGCTCCCAACTTTGTGGGAACAGTTTTGGGATGGCTCCTTCCTGTTCCAACATGACTGCGCACCAGTGCACAAAGCAAGGTCCATAAAGACATGGATGAGCGAGTTTGATGTGGAGGAACTTGACTGGCCTGCACCTCAACTCCTGGCCTCCTGACCTCAACCCAATAGAACACCTTTGGGATGAATTAGAGCGGAGACTGTGAGTCAGGCCTTCTCGTAAAGGCAGGCATCCTTAAACTTTTGGCAATATAGTGTATATTGTACACTATGACACTTTCATGACCCAAAAAATGACAAAATGTGTTCCCATCTTATGCAATGAGAAGTGGTATTGTCGTAGATACTGCAAACAAGAAAATCAGGCTATTTCAATAAAGTTATCAGTGTATTTGTGTGCATGTAAATATGCTCATTGTGTGGGCATCTGGTCTCCATACAATAGTCAAAATCTTTCCCCACACACACACACATACACACACACACTGAATTAAATGTGGCAAAAAGAAGCCAGCAACCCTGAACAGTGGTTATGAACAGCTCACACATACTATACTACAGCATAATTTTTCAGTCAGGACTAAAATGCTCATTTTCATCAAAACACAAATATGTCCATCCTCAATAATGAAGATCAATCTAATGCAAATATGTTCAGATTTAATACACTGTGCATATTTTATATACATTTTGTAACTGTATCAACATTTACTCATCATTACTCTGTGGAGTCACAGTCCTCTCTTATCAGTCTGCACATGTCAGTGGACACACAAACACAAACACGCTGTGTGAGCGCACATTCAAATCCATGTGCTGGTGAAATCCTAATGACAGAAGGTGCTCACATGCACATACACGAATTCACTGGAGCGAGATATCTGTGCTTATTGATATAATCTAACACTCTGTTTCATAATGATGGAACCAGGCAAATCCATTGCCACTGTCTGCACACTGAGCACAGCCACAAACTCGGTGTGACACACACAAAGATACTCAAAAGTAAAACATACACTGTGCAAAACTTCACTAACAGTTTATATTGTAGCTAAGGTCAATGTAACATTTCTATGATGAGTCTTTTGGCACTATTTATTGTTTGTATTAACAAATAATAATAAAAAATCTAAAAGGTTTTAACACGCAACGTTGCGCTTCAACAAGTAAAACAAAAACGTGACGAACGGAGATAAGAAAGGAAAAACAAAGTAATGCAAAATGAAAGGATGTATTCACATGATACCACAGCAGACTAAACTAAAACAATGGGGAAGGGCAACAAGATAAAGCAAAAAATAAAAATAAAACAAACTAAAACAAAAGCAACAAACACTGTGAATGGCAATAAAAAACTAAACATCAAAAATGGAAAAACAAACAAAAGTAAAATACAGAGATGTAACTACAAACCACTGCTATAAATAAAATGAACATATGGTGAACGGCACAAAGACAAAACAAAGAAATAAAGACAAACTAAGGCAAAATAAAAGCCCTCTGCTACAAATAAAATGAACATACGGTGAACGGCACGAAGACAAAACAAAGAAATAAAGACAAACAAACTATAAGGCTAAATAAAAGGACATTGTCCTCAGGCAAAAACATGTCTCAGTCTGCATATGTCTCACAAGTCAAAAAGTCAACAGAGTCTGATACTGAAACAACACCATTAACAGTGATCTATGTGTGTGGCATCAGCTGTCAGTCAAATCCATCCAGGTCCTGACCTTTTTTTTCAACCAGGTGTGGGAGGTGAAAATCAAGCAGAGTAAAAGAGAAACGCAAAGCAGCGAAGGTAAGAAAAAAAAAGAGTGGATGAAGGAGATAAATAAAGGTCAAGGCAAGTCTGGTACTTACAGGCTTAAGTTTCTGTTTCAAGCTCATGATGGCATTCTCTGAGCAGTGCTGAGACAGACACACAGAGCACTGACACAGGGAAACACCGCCCTTCCACGCTCGCTCTCTTTTTCCTCATGGACACAAACACACGCACACACACACATATACTAATAAAGGTGTGGAACGGACAACAGCCATCCTATTTGCATGAAGATTAGACTGCGTAGACATAATATGGATGTGATGCAGGCATTACAAAAGATGTATTTCACACACAGACTGTTTGCACTTATGTGCACACACAACCTTTATTCTGTGTTCTGAAACTCATTTTGTACTCATCTTTTAATAGTTTTATTATTAAAACATATTCTAGTGTAAAATATAAATGGAAATCTCAATTTCAATCTAAAATTTTTAATTTTGTAAAGAAAGCTAATTGGTTGAGGGTGTAAATGATGCGCATGTATTGATCAGTTTCACTGTAACTACACTTTAGATGCTTGGCACTGATATAAATGCATATGCATGTCAATAAATGTCAATGCATTTGCCCTCTGCAGCAGGACTGTGGCATGCTTATGTCACATGCCTATTTACACTTACACTTATTTTTAGAGAAATTATTAAATAAATGATGCCGCATTGCTTCTTGATGAGTTTTACTGGATTTAACTGAAGTAAAAGCAGGAAAACAGGAACCTAATTTTCCCTGTCCTTCCAGATTTTTTTTTTATACACTAGCATTTAAAAGTTTGGGGTCAGTAAGACTTTTTAATTAAAAAGAAAAGAAAAGAAAAGACTTTTATTCAGCAAGGAAGCATTCAATTGATCAAAAGTGACAGTAAAAATTTCCATTTCAAATAAACGCTGTTCTTTTGAAAAGAAAAAAATATTACACAATGCCACAAAATATTAAGCAATGATTTCTGAAGGATCATTTGACAATAAAGACTGGGGTAATGATGCTGAAAATTCAGCTTTGATATCACAGAGATAAATGACATTTTAAAATATATTGAAACAGAAAAATGATATTTTACTGTTTTTGATTGTATTTGTGATCAAACAAATGCAGCCTTGGTGTGCATACTTTTGAGACTTCTTTAAAAAACAAACACACAAACAAACAAAAAAATCTTAAAGTAAGAGGAGACACAGGAAACAACGATAATAGGAGAGAGAAAAGCAGGACCGAGAAAGGACCTTGAGCCAGGACTTGAACTTGGATCGCCCAAGGCGCATCTGTGCCATATGTCAGAGCTGCCCAATGGCTCCAACCGACTAAAGAACTTTTCCATGACCTCGCTAATATTTCTAGGTTTTTTTTCTTGTAGGACCCCACAATCTACAAAATTCATGATCATATTTCATTCAAACGTTAATGCCCCTCACATGCGAACCAGTCTACTAAAAACAGTACAGCTGGTCACATAACTAGGAACGTCATGTTATACAGACAAATCAATAGCAACAAAGATCAATGCAGATGATAATTTCCCTTCTTGCTCAGTGTCAAATCGAAGTCCAATTATCAAGCCAGGAATTGTCTGTTCTACCTCAGGACGTAATGTCAAACGCAGACTGCACATATGCCTTAATACCGTAACATTAAGCAAATGCTCAACTGGTCATACAAAAGCTTGCCACATTGGCATCTTAAAAGTGGCTTAGTGAACATGCTAAATAATGTATTAAAAGAAAAGCAAAATGCCACAAAATGTGAGGGTTTGGCTTAGGGGTAGGGGATAGAACAAACAATAGAAGTTGTGTAATAAAAAAAAAGATTTGTGTGAATATTAGATGAAAATCATAAAAGAGAACAGAAAGAGAAAGAGCAGGCAGAAACAGACTGAGAGAGAATGAGAGAGTAGCCATGTTTGCATGCACACTTTTGACAGATGTGTGTGTGCGAGTAGAGAAACAGACAGTCAGTGTATCTTTGGCCCCTGTTACTGCCCTCTACTTCCATTAGCCCTAGAAGCCAAGGTCACCAGCAGAGAGCAACCCCCCCCCCCCCCCCCCCCCCCCCCCCACACACACACACACACACACAGTCATTCACACACGGGTTATGCTCACCCAAATTAAAATGCCCGTAATATTTTCACAATTAATTTTAAACAACAGCATGATCAACAAATGTCAAAAGGCCAAATGTCATCCCAAACCTGTATGACTATCTATCTTCTGTGAAACATGAAAGAGTGAGAGATTTTGAGAAATATCTCAGTGTTATTTTTGTCCATAAAATGGAAGTCAATAGTCACCAAAACTGTTTGCTTAAGAACATTTTTCAAAATATTCTCTGTGTTCCACTGAAGAAAAAAAAAGTTTGGAACAACATTAGGGTGAGTGAATGATGACAGACTTTTTTGTTTTGTTTTTAAAGAACCAACCCTTTAAATAATAGTTTGTTAACTTACGCAAATATATCAGGATAGTTATAAGTGGAGGCTTAAAGAAAATATAAATAAAAACTATTATTAAAGAATGGGGAAGAACGTTCAGTTTACCTGTTGGAATGTGTCATCATATGCCTCATTAAAAACTAATACAGATACACACACAAACAATGGTTTTTATACCGTACAAACCGTATTTTCTATCCCCCTACACTGCCCCTATCCCTAAACTTAACCCTCACAGGAGACTGTGCAGTTTACATTCTGTGAAAAAAACACATTCTGTGTGATTTATAAGCATTTTGAAAAGTGAGGACATGGGGAACGTCCTCATATTTCACCCTCTTTTTGTAATACCTATGTCATACCCATGTCATTATACACATTTGTGTCCTGATATTACACAAAAACATGCCCCCACACACACACACACACACACACACAGGCTTTATGATTGGAATGTGCAAGCTGGCAGTAGATTTGTCGGCATGATTGATTTTTCCACTGGTAGGACAACACACAGTCTCCCACGTGTGTCCATGGAGCGAGACGTCACCAATACAATCTCTTTGTCTCCGTCATTTTCACTGATTCTTCTCGACTTTCTCTGCTGTACTGCACCCCTCTTTTTAGTACTCTGCACTCTTTATCTCTAAACTCTGAAGACAATCTTTCAAGTTTTTAAACCATGGCACGAGGATCCCACACAATCTTCACAGTCATTATGAGAAGCATAATGTACAGTAACTTGAACACATGAGCATGTATTCCAGTACACCCAATTCACAGCAATAATCACACATAAAACATAGGGGTTGTAAAAGTGTGTCGGCGTATGTCAGTTCCCTACACAACAGCCCAATAAGCACTGCCCACATCAGCACAGGACTCAGTGGTCCCCTGTAAATAGGTCACTAACTGCTTGTGTGGCGATGTGGAGATGTTACAAAATAGTAAATCATGTAGATGATGTCATCAACCTTTTCACTGGCTGATGAAGATGGGTGAAAGCTTTTGTGATGTCAACTAGTGCAACTCACACAGTTATTGTGTGTATATAGACGTTTGCATATTTTTAAATGTATATTTCCATGGGACTGGAACAACAAAGTTAATGTAGTACATTCAATTAAATTAAATTAAATCTGTAAGGCCTGTAAAACCCTCAAATGTCAAGACTGTGTAAACCTTCAGATAAGGTTTTTTCAAGCTATCATCAGTTTGTCTTGACATATTTTCCTTTTCTAGTTTAAAATTGACTCAATTTAGTCACTTACATTTTTGATCAACTTTTGTGATTGCAAAATAAATTGAGAGATCTAGAGTATTATATTGAATACATTTCTATATTTATATTTTTACTCATCTACCATAATAATGTCTTTATTTAAATTTTTATGTGTGATATTTTCCCAGCTAATATTAACTATCGTTCAAACGTTTGGGGTCAGTACGGTTTTGTTTTTTGTTTTTTTCAAAGAAATTCATTATTTTATTCCGCAAGGATGCATTACATTTACCAAAAGAGACTGTAAAGACATTGACATTGTTACAAAATATTTATATTTCAAACAACTGATGTTCTTTCATTCTAACATTCTATTTATCAAAGAATCCTGAAAAAAAAATGATCACGATTTATACAAAAACTTAATAAAGTTATGTTTCTAGAGCAGCAAAATCATCATATTAGAATGATTTCTGAAGGATCATGTGACACTAAAGACTGGAGTAATGTTGCTGAAAATTCAGCTTTGCCAAAACACAAATAAATTCAAAACACTCAAATAGACAACCGTTACTTTAAATTGTAATAACATTTCACAATATTACTGTTTTACTATATTTTTCAAATAAATTCAGCCAAAAGAGCATAAGGGATTTTCAAAAACAGTATAAAATCTTATCGAACAGTCGTGTATCATAATATAAGTATTATAATATATGATAACTGCAAATAATTTGATAAGTTAATCGGTATATTGCACCTAACATTTTTTTAATTAGAATATAAATGATTATAATTGTAACTTGATTTACAGCCCTAATTTTCACTTTACTAAGGTTTCTACAAATTACTTGGCTATTGTTTTGTTTTTTTTAAATGACAAAGATGTGTATAGCAACAATATCATACATAAATCATAGGGTATAAATAAATCAAATAAATAAAATAGAAAAATCACTAGGCCTCACTAAGGGAACACAAAGAAAAGGAACAAATGACTGAATCAGTCAAGAATACATTTGCATGAAAATGTGTATGAACTACATTGCTGTGCTGTCAAGTACTTTTTCATATTACCTGCGTGACTTGAGTGACCTTTTCTGAGACGTTCTGTGTGCGGTCTTTAATCTTGCTGGGTGCTATGATCTCGATCTCTGTGGGGGAAGGTGGTCTGAGACGGTCCGAGCCAAAGGATATTGTCACCTGAGGGATGTGGCCAATGGCGCGGTGCCGCATCAAATCAGAGTCTGAGGTGGAGTTTAAGTTGCTGGGCTTCAGATCTGAGAAAGGAATATCAAACCCTCTGGTAAGTTTTCATTACAGTAGTAAAAAAAACAAAAAAAACATCACATCACAGGGTTTGATTAAAACAAAGTTGTGCCATGTGACTTGCACTACCATGTCTGCCAATTACATTGCCGGTTCTGTCACTATTTGAGTATGCAATAATGAAAACGTATTATTATAGACCTATGAGTCATTTGGACACCTGTATAGAGACAGAATAAACTCTTTAGAGCTTGCGCACACACATGCAGTGCGGCAGGCACATCAGGGGTGGCTGAGGGTAATCACAGTTACACAAAAGCATTGATTAGGGCTACAGCTACAGAAATAGGCCTGTCAAGTCTTATTCTGGACTTCCAGAGACTTAAATGATACAATTTAACATGCTCGAATGGGCCGCTTTGTTATGCTCATTACGCTTTGTGCTGATTTTTGGAGCTGTTCCATAGACTCCATTAGAAAACCATACTAGCTCGTTTTTATCAAATGCTACTTCCATTTTAAGCTAATTGGTTTTGATCAGACTTATTATGCAGTCAAGAATACGTTCAAATATAATGCTTAATTTCCATCGAAAGCATATCCTGTACTCTGTCAATGGTACACCTGTTTAATCAAAGCTAAGAGACGAAAGAACTGATCAAACAAGGCCGCATGCAGCAATAAGCTGGCAACCATCTGTTCCACTCAATCCCGGATGGGGGTCCCCGCTCATGTCTGACATATCGAAATTCTCAGACTTATCACATATCATTTAAAACTTCTCTCACACTTCCTTTGTCATGAACACTATCTAAAGCCAATGAAACTGCAGTCCAAAGATAAAGACCACGGTAAAAGCCTGTTATAGTAAACAGTTTCACATTGGTAAACATACTGACACAGTGGCTTTGGAACACCATATATTTTGCACCCTATGGAAAGTGGAATTATGTTCAATGTTCAATGTTCAATTATTTGCATGTTTATATCTCATAATATGACATATCTATCAGAGTGATTTATATTTCTCATCACAATTTATAATGGTTTTCTATTTCAATATATTTTAAAATCTAATTTTCAGCACAATTACTCCAAAACTGATTCCTCCATTACTGATATGATGATTTGCTGCTCAAGAAACATTTATTTTTATGTTAAGCCCTTACTTTATAATGGATTTCTATTAGGGAAAATTATAGCATCATACTTTTGCTTGTATGTCGTTTTTAGTACATTAAGCCATGTTAAGCATTTTATATCCCCATTACGTCATATCTGATGATCTAGAACAAATGCGAGTGAGTTTTAGAGATATCCAAAAGAATATATAAAGACTATAATGACTATTACTTGGTAAACACAGAATCATAACTTGAACAAAAATATTTCTAAATAAACTTCTTTTAACTGTGATATGAGATATCATCTTTATTTGTTCAATCAACAGGAAAACCACACAGAGACAGGATGCTCTGCTGACTTTGGATTCAAACTTGCCTTGATGTCTTTCTACCTACAAATGCTCTCTGATAAGGTAGAAATGATAAAGTTTTCCACACAGTAATGTTTCTGACAGTACTAATAACTAGATGATTGCAAACACAAACACTCATACCGCTCCACTGGTCCCTCATGCCGTCGATGTCATGCAGCGAGGAGGCTCGACGCAAGCTATGAATGCTCTCTCTGGATTGGCTGTGTTGGAGAGGGGGTCCGCCGGGCTCTAGCCGGTCTGAGGGCCGTAAGAGTGGGGATGAGAAGTCACATGAGGAGGGGGTCTGCTGAATCAAGGCCTGGGTCTCTGATTTTAAGCAGCTGTCTGGAGACATCTGGAGGTCTTTCAGGGCCACCTCCTCATGAGAGGGCTGCAGGACACACAGAGGGGAGCTGTAGATCACATGTCTGTGGGAATGTGAACTTATGTATTGTATATTAATGCATATACCTGTAGGTATTCCACCACCACTCCCTCAAAGTGGTCCGTAGGGAGAGACGGTTGCCGTTTGACACGGAGAGAGGGCATTCTAAGCCTCATCTTACGCTTCTGACCTGATACAGAAACACAATTAAAGAAGATATTTTTGCATAACTGGTGAGAAGCGAGTTAAGTCTGGCAGGCCCTTTTAGTAACATCTGACAAATCTGAGCACAGTGTGTGATACTGATGAGATCTCTTTTAAAACCTGTGAAGCAAGACCCCATTTCGTCTAATTTAAATACATTGCTGTCTAGGAGACACTAGATATTAAGATATTAAAGAGATTTCTAGTGATTTTTATATACTAGATTACTAAGGCATGGAACTGGGCTGGTAACTAAAAGGTTACCAATCTATGATGCTCACTTAAAAAAAAAAAAAAGTAGTGTTGCTTTGGATAAATCCTTTGATAAATGTCAAATTTGTTAGATAACTAAATATAATAATCATAATTTACTTTTATTATATATTTTTATATATAAATATTTTATTATTTTATTTAATTATTATAATTTAATAATATTTGTATTAAGATTAATTATTGTTTAATATTATTATTTATACAACAGTTCTCTCTGGTTCTCGAATCCGATTGGCTGAGAGCCTTTTCCAGCCATGTGATATTCTACGAGTATCACCACGGGAACAGTTTCACCGTTTGTATCACTCCGCTTCACAGCAAGTGTCATGGCAGATGAGCAAACTCAGCATCATTTTACTAATAATAGTATACTGGTGTTGTGTCACGGAATGTAGTTTTTAGTTGAGAATGTAGTTATTTAGACCCCAAATATGCAACTTGTATATGAACATAGTGGCTATTTGACAATTTGTTAAGGAGTTTTGGTAGATGTGAGCTTCAGGCTGTCTGTGGCCGTTCAGTGTTCATGTACCCGTCGAGTACAGCTTCATCTCAGCCAGTCCTTTAGGAATTTGCTGCTGGCTCTCATGTAGACAGTGTATAAACATGAGGTATAATTAATTTTGGGTATATCAAACAGGCAGTCTTTGGTCTTATTGTTCCAGAGCAAATTGATTTGGCTAAGGGCAATGTTAAATTTCATAACTTTATATTTTTACTATAACTAGCGCTGCTTTTGTACTTTTTTGTATCGAACTGTTCGCTTGTTATTTCCTATTGTACAAACTTCTTATTACTTTTATAATGGCTGATTTTGTTTATTTAAATACTATTTTTCAATAAATATTATTTTATATACACTCCACTGTCTTTATGAGTGAGTCAGTAGCAAAGACTTTCATATTGAAAGGACGAAACAAGGTTGTAAACAATAAGACGCAACTTGCAAATGCATTGACTAGCGCTGTCATGGGAAATCCCCTTAACTGTTAAAAGGACAAAGACAATTTCCTCAGCGGACATTCAAACTGATTTTGTGATTATGAATATAAGATTGACCAGAAGAATATCATCTAAATGCAGGTAATGCACTCGCTTAGTCGATCTCTCTTTCTCTCATAATACTCTACATAATGCAATAAGCATCAATGAAGCAATTCAGTGTTTCTTCATTGCAAGTTCTAAAGTGATGTTTTAGAATTAGTAATGAAGGCTTGGGCTCAACTGTTAAACTGTAAACTTGAGATTTGAATCCGTGGCAGAAGGAAGAAGTTCTGCACAAAAGAGGGTTTTTAAAAACACACTGTTTTTGTTTCTTATTAATTACACACACTTTATTTACAACAGTCGAACTGTTGCATAACCACAATATCACACTCGTAGCCGTGCGATATGGCTCTATATCAGCACGACTGTGATAATCTATATCAGCTATTCATGTGATATTGCTTATTTAATAACAACAACAATAACAACATATATGTTTTAAAAATGTCATACATTATATACTACAACTTTAAATATTTATTTAATTAATGATAAAAAATATAAAAAATTTTTTAATTAATTTTATTTGTCAACATATAATATAATTAAATATAGTGATAATAATTTACATATTCATTTTATATAAATTATTCTATATGCATGTCTATTATTGTTATCAATAATATTAAAATGCTACTTGTCTTCATATACTAAATAATTACATATAATAATAATAATAATAATAATAATAATAATAATAATAATAATAATAATAATTTATATTTAAAAACAAATAAAAGTATTTTCATACATTTTTAACTCATGTCAACTAAATATCTTGTGGTGTCTAAAATAAAAGTTAAATGCAACACTGAACAGAAAAGATGGGCTCGGCATACATGCACTTCTCATATACATAAACAGTGACACCAAAATCTGACACCACCTTTATCAAATGCTGCCTCTGGCTACATCTACACACCATCCGTCCCACCAAGCACAGCAGTCAATGTGTTTACCTTAGAAGGCTGTTACAGAAAGGGCCAGAATCTCTGTACACAGGGAAAGGGGGGACACGCACCTGCCTGTAGCCAGCTGTGTGCCATCCGTTGTTTGATGCCACCTTTTTTCATAGACGGGTCTAAAAGCTCCTGGAAGTTTAGGATGAACATGATTACGACTCCTTCCTCATTCTTTACTGGAACGACATCAACTAAACATGGCCTACAAGCCCCTGAGACAGGACAGAAAGAGAATTAATGTAGTTAACAGGGATGTCAGAAAGCAGAGATGTACAAAATACAGCAGAAATTTAGTTTAGTTTTCATGAAGAGCCGTTATAAATACCAGTGTGAGGGTTATTATTAACACCTGTAAAAATGACGTTAAATACATTTTCTGGTTGAACAAATGCTTTATTATAATAAACTTTTTTGTTTTGTTTATTAAAATGTCAATAAAACATGTCTAATCAACTAAATTCAATTAATTATTATGAATTAGATTATTTGTATCATTCATTTATTAAAATGTTTAGGAATAATAGAGTCCTATGATTTTTTTTCTTTTTATGATTTAATACAAATGTATTACCAAAAAGGTCATCAAATAAAATGTAGCAAACTTTTATCCTTTTATTTTTTGGCAAAGTGCTGCAAAACAGAGATTTTTTTTATATTATTTTATTTTATAATGTTTAAATTATGTATTATTATTATTATTTTTTTTTGACAAGTACATTCTTCTGTAGGCCTACAATAGAAATATATTTTTCTGTCATAATTTCTTCTGGTTAAACCAAACGTTTATATGGACGGGTTATAGTGAAGACCTGTTTCAGAGTGTATTTGTATTTATTCAAATAAAATGATGAAAATGCTCATTAGGGGTTCTCTCAGATCAGCTCTGAAAATGTTCATGTGTTCATCTCCAAATATGGTTTGCGAGACACTAAAAACACCATGAGCATCACGCATACTTGAGTATGTAGTAGACGAAGCGGCGCTGCTCATTCACAGAGACAGAACAAGCAGATTATATCATTATATCAGTGTTTTGCGCTTTTATAATCACAGACCATGTCACGATTTGACTTACTGCAGAGACGGACAGTAGTAAAGTATTTTTAGTTTCTACTCAAGCACATATTTCAAGTATATGTGCTTTATCGCCGTTTTTCTTTGGAAAACTTTTACTTCACTATATTCAAGCATAATGTCATACTTTTCATAAATTAGAGGGAACTTTGAATTACTTTTACTTGAGTAAAAGTAAGAAAGTACTACATTTTTTATGTAATTAAGTATTAAATGATATTCAATATGAAACGTAGTGCAGTAAAAATTACAATATTATGGTTTGGAATGTTGTGAAGTAAAAGTTTTCCAAAGAAGAACACTGATAATGTACATATACTTGAAAAATAAAATGGAAAGTAAAAATACTTCACTACTGTCCGCCTCTGATTGATTGTACAGCTCTGCTTTTGATGTATTCATTCATCCATCAGCTTGTGTGTTTTACGTGACGTCTGCGTTATACTGTAAATTCAATGTTAATGACTGGATTCCAGGATTCCCTCTGCATCACAGAAAACATTCGGCCTTTAGTTATAAACATACCTTTATCTGCAAAGAGGGATGTCTTCCCGAACATGTTCTACGTGTTTCCTCATTTGCATCAACATTTTTTGCAAATTGGATATGCTATTTTTTTCTATATCCAAAGTATTTACATACTAGCCAGGCGTTCACGACTGGGTCTGCATCACTGACGTCTGTCTCCATATTTTTGTGATTTTTGCATGTTTGCTCTCCCGCACTTCAATTCAATGCAGTCGTTTCCGGACCGCGATTTTCCCCCCTTTCATCTTATTTATTTATTTTTACTCAGTAACGGATGTGGTTTAAAATGTAGCAAAGTACAATACTTCAAACAAAACATACTTAAGTAAAAGTAAAATGACAAATTTTTAAGTACACAGAAAAACTACTCATTTACAGTAATGCGAGTAAATGTAATTCGTTACTTTCCACCTCTGCTTGTTGGGAGATATCATTAGGAAGCATGGTATCAGTTTTCACTTTTAAGCTGATGTCTCAGCTCTATATTTATCCGTGCCCTGACAAAACATACCAATTCACAAAACTAACTGAATGCTTAGTTGATATAAAAAAATTGGATGACTAGTAATTTCCTACTACTAAATTAAAGTAAAAAACAGATTCCAAAAACCAAAAACCTCTGCAAGTAATAATCTAGAATACTGTCTAACACATGATGGCTGCTCTGTCAAATCTTCGTCGTCAGTTAGGAACCTGGGTGTGCTCTTTGGTAACAATCTTTCATTTCAAAGCCACATTACTAGCATTCGTATAAAAAAACAATCTTTAAAATATCTCTATATTAAAACATATGCTCAATGTCACATGCAGAAAAGTTCATTCATTCATGCATTCATGAACTCATGGCTATATTATTGTAATACCTTACTGGTTAGTTGCCCTGCAGGCTTAAAGGGATAGTTTACCCAAAAATGAAAATTATCCTATAATTTACTCACCCTCAAGCCATCCTAGGTGTAAATGACTATCTTGGTCTGCCGGAAACTAGTTCTTTAAGTCTATAAAGATTTAAATATGGATATGTTTCTTATAAAAACCCATCACTTTGCTTCGGAAGGTGCTTACTATACCTCTGGAGCCGTATGGATTACTTTTATGATGAATGAATGAACTTCAAAATCAGGAGCGCCATTCACTACCATTATAAAGCTTGGAAGAGCCAGGATATTTCATAATATAACTCTGATTATGTTAGACTGAAAGAAGATACTATTCATTTTTGGGTGAACTATCCCTTTAATAAACAAACACCAGCTGTTCCAAAACGCAGCAGCTAGACTTCTTACTAGAATCAGGAAGTATGACCATATTAAACCCGGTTCTGTCAACACTGCAATGGCTCCCTATTAAACATTGCATACATTTTAAAATCTTGCTAATTACTTATAAATCCCTGAATGGTTTAGCTCCTCAGTACTTGAGCAAGTTCCTATCACATTCTAGCCCTTCACGCTCACTACAGTCTCAACATTTTGGCCAGTGGATAATACCTAGAATATCAAAATCGACTGGGGGTGGTAGATCCTTTTCCTCCTTAGTTAGCACCCAAACTGAAACAGACTTTCTCGTGTTGTTCGGGAGGCAGACACTCTGTCAGTTTGAATCTAGATTAAACCTAACATATAAATAACACACTATCACACTACTACAAATTAAATCCTTTAAAGGATTATTAGGCTGCATAAATTATGTTAACTGGATCCGGGAACAGTTCTCACAACATTCAATGCACTTGCCATAATGGTATATAGGCTTATATTAGTCTCTCCGTTTCATCCTTATCCCGAGGTTACCATAGTCAGACGGATCTGGCCTGTATTCAGACCAGATGGTAGACCTGCACATAGAGATGACCACAACGCAGCCCTGAATGTCACCAGAGACCAAAACAACTAGGCCTAGAAACAAACCGCCTGTGAAAACCATCAGCACAGATCCTCAACAAAGATTAAGAGTCCTCAGACCGCTATGGCCAGCTACAACTCCTTCCCACTAAATATTCAGAATTATATCAATCCACAATCTGACTTGTGATGCAGCTTGGAACCATAAATCACACCATGTTCGTTCATTTGGCCAAAGGAGTACTGGTCCCTCGATTGAACCTGGTTTCTCCATTCCGTCACCTGATGGAGTACTTTTGCCAGTGTCGCCTATGGCTTGCTTAGTTGTGGACACATATTGATTTGACTACCCTGATACTATCGGATGAGAACTGAACTGAGCAGGATGATGCAGAGCTGCTTTGTAGCTGAATTGAACTTGTTTCATAATTCATTAACTTTACACAGTTATTGAACAAAACTGAATAATCACTATACTGATTTCAACTGAAAAATGGCCATTTACTATTGTCTTTTCAGAGCTCCCACTGCATGAAAAGTGAGATTTTCGACCCCGTAAACGCCTGTATACTCCTGGAAATCTCCCTAATTTTCGGCAGTTTTCGACAATTTACAGGCAGCGAACGTCGCGTTCGTCTGTGCCACAAATTGTCGTAAACGAACCATGACGTAGGTGGAGAGCCCCCCGCTGAGACCGCGCGGAGGTGCGACGCCTCTAATTTGCATATGAATAGCAGCGAAACCAGAGAGTCAACGGCCAGACTTGAATTTACTCACTCACTATTGGCTGAAGCCACTACATTTAAAAAAGAAAAATCCCTCGTGATTGGTTGGCAGATCACTGCAAACCAATCATTATTGGTCCCCATGGCTCATTATAAATGTAAACCCCAATAATATTAATAAATATATAATTTATGTTGTAATAATTTGTTTTATATTAATGTTATTGTGCTATGAAGTATTCATACCATCAAGGAATATATGGGAAAATTATACGGACCGTGCCGTTTATTCAAAGAAAGAGCATTTATAAGCATACAGCTGTTCATTCAAAGAAAGGGCTTCATTTATAAAACACAGCTGTTTATTCAAAGAAAGAGCTTTATTGTTAAACACACAACTATGTACAGTGCAGCAGTAATGTAATGTAAAGTTCGGCGTGCTCCAGGCTGCGAGAGCGGTGGCCGCACAATCCTTCCAGACACCCCGTCAACAATGCGTCTTCCTCGTCAAACATGAGTTCAATGGTCGCGGACTTCCACATGTCCACATGTCCACCTCATCCAGCACACTCTCGCTTCCAGCAACTGTAATACAATCCATAAAGACAATAAGCAACCTGAAAAATACTCACATTGACAAAAACCGGATCTAATATAATAAATCTTACCCTTTTTCTTCTTGATCGACTCTAAACTTCGAGCTAAACTTCGCAGTTTCCGCCTGCTATGTAAGTTCAGTGTTTGTATCTGAAGCTGCGGCGTGTCGATTCATAATACGTCTTACAGGCAGCTGGAAAACAATTACATGAGACTGGTATTAATAAAAACAGTCACGGTAAAATTAAACTAGGAATGAGAAACACATTAGAAGTTACTTACACACAATTTCGTCGTGATCAGCGGTTAAATCTGGACTCTTGGAAATCGCTCCAAGCAGATAAGAGCTCACGGCTTCGTTATGAGGCGAGGATAGTCTGTGTAAACAAAATGTGCAGTTTTAAGCTCGGATCTATTAACGCACCCATTTCCTTATACAGCTGAATAAAAGCATATTCTTTAAATCGTAACGTTACATTACCCATGCTCTGAGGCAAACTGCAGGCGCTATGAACCAGAGTTGTGAAGACGAAGACAGCCTCCTGAAAATGAGTCGAAAAAGTTGGTCGCGTCCAGGAGTTGAAGACGGCGTCAGGGTTGCCAGGTTTTCACAACAAAACCCGCCCAATTGCTGCTCAAAACTAGCCCAATCTTGTTTCAGGGGGGCATCTCCAGTAAAAATCGCATTTGGGGGGTTAAATATGTGTTTTTTTGGCATGGTTGCCTACTAAAATTCGCATTCCCGGGGCTAAATATCATATAATTGGGGTCGCTTCAACCCGCGGACATGAAAAACAGCCCGCGGCAACTGTGTTGAAGTAGCCCAATTCCGCGGGAAAACCGCGGACTTGGCAACACTGGACGGCGTCCTGTCATTGTTGATCACGAAAAAGGAAAGCACAAAGCAGCAAAAAAAAAAAACGGTTTAAAGCTCGTCTTCTACGCGCCCGGGGCCAAATCTCTTTATACGAAACGCGTGACTTATGACTGTTTCAACACGCACTGTTTGTCCGCGTCAACGCAGCAATTTTTTACGTGTTTCTTTTGTATGTGTAGACACGCACATTTTGGTCGTGTAACAGGCATACACACACAGTCGACGCACAGTTTTAACATGTTAAGAAGACACATTTGAACGTTTTTCTTAACGCGCACATTCTGTACATGTCGAAGTGTAATTTTTTTTTTTTAAAGCAGACTTACCTTTAGATGTAGCCTAGGCTACATACATATTAATATAAGATATTAATTAATTGCTTAACTGACTACTGTGCTAGAGTAAAGTAGCCTAATGTTACAATGTATATTAAGTAAATGCTTAATTATACAATTATTATAATTTAGCTATATATAATTTCTAAAAGTATATATAGGCTAATTTACACAGCACATATTTATAACTGAAAACACACACACACACACACAACTTTATTCACTTTCACATAATAATGTTTTTGTAATTTGGTGTTTAGTTTGTTTATACTGTTCTGTCTCTGTTTTGTTTCCAGGAACATCTGATGAGTGCTATAATAAAATGACTTCATTATATTTAAAATATGTTTTGATATACATTTTATTTATATTATTAATATTTTATTTACCCATAACGTGTCTTTAGGAAGCCATAAGTTATAGAGACAAGAATAACTTTTGCCATTTAAATGCCACATTAATTTACTGAGGACCCATACAGCCAATGATCATGTGTGAAAACACTTATACATAAATTGATCACTTAGAAATCAAAACTAAGGTTTGAGAAAGAAAGAATATGCATACAACAAAATATATTGTTTCATAGCAGCTTCAGTAACAAGTTCAAAACAAATTCTGCTGTAAACCGGCTCTAACAAGCCAATATAGTGTCAATATTCAGCTCAAGTGACTTCAGTGTTGATTCAGTTCAGTTGATTTCAGTTCAACTGATTTCAGTTCAACTGTAAATTCCTCAGTTGTGCATATTTGTGTGTAGTTAGATATATGCAAAAACAACATTTTTGGAAGAGTTAAAATAGTTTTGCACAAAGTGTTGCTTTTGCAAGCGATGTCTGATGTTTTGCATGTTGTGTGTTTTGTGTGTAGAGTTACAAGAAATGGAGCCATATTTTCAGAAATTGTGTGTAAGCAATGACATACAGAGTAATTAATCTACACTGTGAGCCCGGACAAGTTGAATCTACTTAAAAAATTGGAGCAAACTGGTTGCCCTAAAAATTTAGTAATGTGAACTAAAACGAGTACATTTAACTTAAATTTAAGTTAACATTTTAACTTAAACTTTAAACTTGTTTTAGTTAAAAAAATTCAGAACCTAGATAAAACTCCCCCTGCTGCTACTCTGATTTGCATTTGTGTAGCTCACAGCATGTTCATTTACATGATAAAGCCTCCCCTAGAATTAAGGGGAGGGGGGGTCATGGGGGGACAACTGCCAAGCAAGGCCCACGTCAATTTCCGTCAATTTCCGGCAGTTTTCGGAGTTGCCTGCAAATTGCCGTGCACAGTCGTAAACCTGAAGTTTCACGGCAATCTACAGTGCCACATACTGACGAAAATCCCACTTTTCATACAGTGTCCTTTACAGCAGACTTGAAGTGTGTTTGCATCACTGAACCATTATTTTCCTGTTTATAATGGTAAAGCTGCTTTGAAACAATCAGTATTGTATACATTTCTATATAAATAAAGGTGACTTGACTTAAAATAGAAAACAGCTATTAATTTTACATTGTGATACATTTTCAATCAAATAAATACAGCCTTGTTGGGCATCAAAGACTTATTTCTAAAAAAAATATATATCACTGACCCCAAACTTTTAAACAGTAGTGTAGATGAAAAGCTTGCGTGGATGTTTTATCTCAAATTAAAGACAATCTGCTAACTCAGATGACACTAGTACTGTCATTTAACATCCACATCCGGTTCATGTATAAGTGTTTTCACCCCCGGTGATCATTTCTAATTGGTAAACTCCCTGGTCTCCAAACCTCTCGGACAAACACACAGATGCACTGAGAACGTTTAGAGGTCACTTATATTTTGGCTATGAGGCTTTAAAAATATACTCCCTTTATGACGTGCAGCACGAGAGAAATCAAAGCATCATGAGTTGTACTTTTAACCCAGACATGACGATGAACAGAAAGGTAATAAAGGAGATAAACGAGAGAGTGAAAAAAGGGCTTGATGCAAACCAAAGTAATGAGAACGCAGAGCAGAGAGGGATAGTCACAGGAATGAGAAGGGAGTGATGGGAAGGAGGACAGAAAAACCAGGGAAAGAACAGCATGATTAAAGTCAGCCAGACCCCCCTCAGCTCTTGACTAAAGCAGGCCATCAACCACTCTAAATATAGACCCTGCCCTCAGACACACACACACACACACACACACACACACACACAAACAAAGGTGCTGTTCAGTCTCCAGCTCAGCTATGACACAGATCGAGATGCAGTATCCACTAAAATATGTGATGGATAAAAAGAACAGAGGGGTGGTGGCACGTGTGAGTGTGTGCATGTCAGCCTATGCGTGCATCTGCGCTCAGTGCATTAGTTTAGTGATAGGGGTGCGAGTCTCTTGAGTCCTGTTGTCATGGTAATGTTATCAGTGCACTGCTTCCCGGCCGAAGGAACACCTGTCTACTTTCTAGCTGAGCTACAATGAATGCAGACACGCACAAACACTGACCTAACGACGTGCAGAGAGCCAGTGACTCCATTCATTGGTTCCTGTCTGAGAAGACTAAAGACATAAAGACAGAGCCTGTGGGATAGGTGGCTCTGTTAGTCACACAGGTCTCTCAGCCGGTCTTTGTATTAAGCCAGTCCAACAAGGGATGATAACTATAACGATAACAATAAAGATATAGTTCTAAAAATCACTCTAAATATAAAAGAATAGCGGAATCTACATAATGACTATAGCGATAATGGCACAGTGAAACAATTCTGTCAGGACCACTACCGTCAAAGACGATTGACAATAAGCATACAGTTTGGATTGGCAGTCTGGTTCTGTTCTGGGCAAGACCATTAACTACCATTAACGTTCTTTATGACAATCAATTAATGTAACAATCAATCAATTAATGTAACAACATAATCAATATAAATGACAGTCTGTTTCGAAGAGGAATATCAGAAGGCTAAGTCCTGACTGTGGACAAGAGGAGGAGCTGGGGATGGAGGAGGGTTATTAGCTCCTGAGTAACGCGATTAAGTTTCTGATAATACTGAAGGTGGCCTTATACAGGGATGCTGTGGTAAACATCATATTCTTATACATGGATCAGCTGATGCGTGCCTAACTGACCTGACCTGACCCGCCAGAACTAATTCTATGCTTGACTTTCAATGAAATGAACCAATTTTTAAAGTGGCAGCCAACAGAACTGCAGCATGCACTTAGAATAAACAGAGCGATATTGTCCACTGTTGTGGACGCCAATATAGTTATCGTAATAGTTGTCTTTATAGTTATCGTTCGTGGTGTGAACGGGCCTTTACTCTCCGTGTTTGAGTGTGTGCTCAATGGAACAGTGTCATAACTGAAACTTAAGATAGAAAAACAGGATGTGGTTATGGTCACTAGTGTATTTACAGTGAAATGCTGGTAACTATTCAAAAGCTGCCAATAAAAACCTTTTTCTAAGTTCCTTTAAGGCAAGTAAGTTCAGTCGGCGGCTATCTTACACTGTAACTGCATCCAAAATCGAATACTTCTCTAGTATATAGTATGCGAAAAACAGTACGCCAACAGAGTATCATGTCCGAATTCATAGTATTCGAAAAAAACAGTAGGCGAAAAGTACCCAGATGATCTACTACTTCCAGCGAGATTCTGAAGTGTGCATATGGACACTTTACTATCCCATGAGGCCACGGGAGACGATTTATGAATGGAGGTGAAGGTCACATGATAACGACAACATGACGGATGTAGTACGTCCAGATTACATTCATACTACACTCATTCATACTATATAGAACATACTTTTTTAACAGTTGCGAAGTTTGTTTAAATTCAAATGCAGCACCTACTCACATAGTACACGATTTCGGACGCACCCTGTCTCTTACACTCACCAAAGTTGCATTCATTTGATAAAAAATACAGTAAAAAGAGTAATATTGTGAAATATTATTACAAATTAAAATTACTATTTTCTATTTATGTATACATTTATTTTTAATATATTTATTTATACATTTTCAGCATCATTACTCCAGTCTTCAGTGTCACATGGTCCTTCCGATGTCATTCTAATATGCTTTGCTGCTCAAGAAACATTTCTTATTCTCAATGTTGAAAACCGTGATTTTTTCAGGATCCTTAGATGAACAGAACGTTCAAAAGAACAGCATTTATTTAAAATTGAAATATTTTGTAGCATTATAAATGTCGTTACTGTCACTTCGTCAGCTTGATTGCATCCTTGCTGAATAAAAATTGTAATTATTTTTTTATTTTAAAGTCTGACCCCAAACATTTGAATATTAGTATAGGTAAAAGGTGTACATGTACAGCCTGTATACCTGAAAGGGGTATCTAAAAGATTCAATTTCAATAATATAAAATCAGCAATAAAATTTGACAACCGTGGTACTTAACTTTTTATTAAAAAATAGTTAATATTTTTATACTAGGGTAGGCATGAACAATACTGTAGGTTCTATGCTACCCATATCAAGTCAACCCCTTGATATTTATTTCATTTAAAATCATTTTAACTAACCAGCTATTAATTATTAAGAATATAGACAAACCTGTAATTGTCTAGACCAGCAATAAGTTTAATCCATCCTATATTAAATCATTACTTTTTTTCTATTTATTAAAAAAGTTATTTGTCTCTCCTCTATCATGTCTCAAGCCCTATTTTGGTATACAAGGAAAGTGTGAGTGAAATCCTCGCCAAGCCCAGCATACCTTCCTTAGAGTAGTACAGGATCTCCACCTTGCGCTCTTCTGAGCCGAGCAGGGCCTGTGCTAGCTGTGCCAGGGCGCTCTTCATAGTGCCCGGCCCCACCAGGAACTGACACGTGCAGGACTGCTGCATGATCTCTGCCCGCGAGAAACCAAACATCTGACAGAAGCCCTCATTGCAGTAGATAATCCCACAGTTCTTCACCTGGGCGTTAGCAATCAGGAATTTACGATCTGGTCGGATAAGGGTTAAAGAGTTATGAAAGAAAAATTAATTAACACAAACATTTAGGAAAAAAGATATTTAAAAGGTGCATTTAACACAATTTTTTTTTACTTTTGTGGGACATGTTGTCACATTATAGGCCTATGGGGTAAGTTGTCACAATGAGCAACTTCTTATTCTAAACTATTATTATTATAACTTGTACTATAACTTAACTTGCAACATTTTATTTAGTTCAAGTGGGTTGTGAACGATGTATTTAAAAAACATGTTTGAAAGCAACATACAAAAGATCTGTTCTAGAAATGAGAAGTGATCACTTTTGTGTAACCAGACTTTCTTACTGAGAGTCACTAGTTTTCTTCCCTGTGTCTTAACTAGCTCTTCTCCTCAATTCAGGAAAAAAATTGTTGGACTCAATATAAAAGTGTGAGATAATTATTGAAAATGTAAATTTTACAATCATTAGTGATGTAAAATTAGGTCTCACTTTTAGGTATCCTTTTAGTTTAGTTAGTATTTGCTTATTAGCATGCATATTGGTGAATTATTAATAAACAGTAATTAGGAGTTTATTGAGGCAAAAGTCATAGTTAAATAATAGTGAGAATTGGACCCTATAATCTAAAGTGAGACAATAGTTATAACAAATAACTAACTTTTAAATCCATAGGCTAACTGTTTTTTTTTTTTTCAGGTTTAGTCTTTAAAAAATGTACACACACTTGATGATTGTAGGGATGCTTTTTATTTGATTCTCGTCTTGTCTGTTTCTTGCATCTATTTTTTCTATATCCTTCCTCTGCCTGTATTGCACAGAACATTTTCTGTATTTCCGATAGCTGCTTTGATATGAACAGGAAATCTGCTGACAGCAGTGCTTTTTTTACAGCAAGAGCTGAATCACACATCAGCAGTTCATCTTAAGACGATTATGATGGAATGGAAATATTTGTTTGCTCCTTTTAGCAAATTAAAATTCTATAAATATTCAAGGCTATTTTAACCTGTGCCTCTAAGGACACACACTGCCTGTTTTTATCTCTGGATCTCAATGTTTTTTCTCCATCTCTGAATGTTAATTGTGTTTGGTGACAGGTACTTTAATGCCCCTCAGCATCAAACTCATTATCGCCTTTTTACTTCAGGAATAGAACACAACGCACTGAGATGGTTGCCTAGCAGCCGCAAAATGACACTTAGCTTTAACTGATAGAGTGAAGGGAGGAGCTGCAGGCTCACGCTTACATGATGCACCGGCACATATATGCGTGTATACTTAAAAGATAAAGTATTACACAGCCATACACACAAAGGCTAACTGATGCATGCAGTAAAGGGAGAAGAAATGATGAATGATTTGATCAGAAATAATAGCTAACATAAAGCGAAAGCAGAACAAAGTTATGAAACTAATGTTTATGAGAGTTCAAAAGTATGTGCAACTAAACTTCTGTGAATCATGAATAAAGCAATGATGATTACAAGGTATATAGGAATAATAACTATATTTATGCTAGAATATTTAAAAAAGTTATTAAATGTATGACTCGTTAGCATCTGGTCGCCTAAATCTGGCTAACTTACAACATTTACCATTACTGAAATGCTTAAAAAATCCCGCTGAAACTTATATTTTAATGATATTTTATTTTATTTATGATATTTTATCCTGTATAAAAATATAAAAAAAATTGACAGACTTTTACTAAGATACCATAACCTTTTTTATTTTGACTTCTGGGGAAGAACCCAAGGGCCTTACAGAGCAGGCATAGGCCAGGGTTTGGGTTTATAATGGGGTAAAACTAGATTTAGGGTAATTAGGGCATAGATAGAGATTAAGGTTAGGATTTGGATCTCAAATTTCAAAGGGCTCTTTATAAAGATAAAACTTGGAAACCTTCTGTCAAAAATGCTTCCTCCTTTAGACTTCCATGACTGTGCCCTTTTGACAGGACAAACGTGACCTAATGAGTCAGACTGGTAACCCAAGGTTGCGGGTTCGATTCTCAATACCAACAGGAAATGACTGAGGTGCCCTTGAGCAAGGCACCCCCCAATCGCTCCCCGGGCACTGCAGCGAATGGCTGCCCACTGCTCAGGGTGTGTATGTATGTGTGTGTTCACTATAGTAACTACTTCTAATGTGTGTGCACTAACTTGGTTGGGTTAAATGCAGAGGATACATTTCGAGTATGGGTTACCACACTTGGCCTTCACTCATGTCACTCACTCACTTAAACAGAGAGTGAAATGATCAAACATGCAGTTACAAGACAAATGTGGTCAAATACACATTGTAAATTGTTAAATAACTAATGGTAGGCCTATATGAAAACTGATATTATGCAAATTTCTTTCCGTAGTTAGCCTATGTAATGACACATTTGTCTAACATCAGAAAACATGATTGAATAAATAAAGCAGGTGCACGACATAAATAAACACACGCGCTCATACACAGAGAAGAATGGAAAAACAAAGAGACAGGTGGGTTGTTAGCAATTTTCCATATTAGTCATTAGATTAGTTTTTCCGCTACATTTACATAATGCAGATGAAATAAGCCGGGTCCGTTGCATTGCTCTCACCTGATGATCAACTGCCATGCAAATCAAAATCTCAAACTGATACCCATGACTGACCGACACACTTCCAATGGACGCTCGCTCTCTGACAGTTTCTCACGAGTGCGTATACGACCCCCCAATTGCTAAATAAACAATAACATTAGGTTGCAATATCTACTAGTTTAGACTACAATAAAACATTTCTGAGCGATAAAATATATCCTAACCCAAAGAAAGAAAATAAAAAGTTTTTTTAATCTCACTTTGCCCGTCGAATTTCCGGATGATGGTGTCCAGATAGGTGTTCTGAAGAGCGACGTGTCCCCGGCGCACAGGCATTTTCACGCTTGGACAGATTCAAGAGCCCTCTTATTCTGGTTCTTTCTCTCTCTTTCAAGGACGACCGAGCAAGACAAAACACGATAATCTAGGACTCGTACACATTGTACAAGAAACAAGTGTTTATAGCCCCAGCATTAAACAAAAGGGGGCACGTAAACGCCAATGGGATCCTCGCGAACGTGAAAAGTCGCCGAGTCTAACTGCAAAATAAAAAGAAAGCGTGTTTGAATGAAAGCAAATGTCTTGCAGTTTCGAGATGAAACTCTCGCGCCGTCAAATGAAATGTCGCTGCGTGCGGTGGAAACGCGCGGGTGTGCTCCCCGAGACCAGACGAAACATATTCTGAAACAAAAATAGAGGAACAACGCGAGACAGCAGAACTGACGCCCGACACCTCAGAGGCTTGGCTGATGAAGCTCGTTGTGGAATAATGGTACGTTGCGTCCACAGGGGAGGCAGCTGGACACAGCTGTCACTTTTGACAGAAGGCAGATGCGCGCTCATGCTCCTCTCTCTCTCTTTCTCCCTCTCTCAGAGAGCGTTTATCTATGTCCTAGTGGGATGCAGTCCACCAACGAGCACAACATTTCCACTAAACACTATAGCAGCACAGTACATTTCACTATAATGTCGTATAGCATTTACATTAAGGCATTTAGCAGACGCAAATGTTTGTTGTGATTTTTTTGCTTTTCTTTTCTTTTTTGCTTGGCGACAGACAAAGGTCCAGCTCCACTTTGGCTTTGTTTGGAACTTGTCAAACCTACGAACTTGCCATTTTTTCCTTAAACTTAACTTACGTATATATGCAAATAACATCGAGACATTTGCGTTTCCGACAGCTTTGTCTGTCGCCAAGCAACGCACAGACTTAAAGGGGTAGGCTTCTACTTCATTGCTTGCAAAATGGGCTTTCTATAAAACTTATCTGCCTATGTAGTAGAAAGGTAAAAATTTGAGAGACAAAAAAGAAAAAGGCTGTTGTCGTCCCTGTTGCCAAATGAGTATAGGAAAACTGCAACACCTATAATGCACTGGGCATGTTGGCGTCCAAGGCCATTCCCACCAATTTGCTATGAACGCTTACCTTTCTTTAGTATGAAATACTGCGTAGCAAACTTTTAGTCATAATGGCATCAACCTGTAATGTTCAAGAGTTCAAGAATACAAAGAGTAAACGTTTAGCGGGAGTGAGTTACTTCCGGTTTCCAGTGAAGGATCCAGCGCGTTGTGGGCAGTGGCTAAAGCAAGGCTACAAAGAATCGTAAATAGGGAGAGAACACTGCGATGGAAAATCAGAAAAACATCTGTGTTTGTAGTCAACCTTTCAAACTGGATGGCCAAACGGAGAAAAAAACCCAAAAGAAACCTTCTGTCAGTTTCGCCCCCCAACCCCTTGCTTGCATGCAAGCGTTTCATTTTTATCATAATGCTGTTTAAAGAGCCCCTAATATGGATTTTTGAAAATGACCTTTCATGTAGTTTGTAACATAGTTCTAAGTGAATTAAAACATCCTGCAAAGTTTTAAATCTGAAAGTGCACCGTATATTAAGTTATTGTCTCTCAAAAGTAAGAGTCGACTCTGAGTCAATAAAACTAATCGTTTTTAACCTCTTAAACTCTGTGAACCCTGTACAGGAGGAGCTCTGACCTCATATGGTACCATTTGAAAGCTTAGAGTCTCTACTTTCTGGAGACATGCATCACTTTGGCAGTTGTTTAACACAAAGTGACTTATTTACACTAAATTACTCTGGGACCATTTCCGCCTGGATTTGGCCTAAATTGAAAAGCTTCCTATACCCATATACGGTGGTACAATACAAAATGTTGGTGTCATTTTACAGGAAACCCTTCGAAGTTACATAGAACACTGCTAAAAGTGATAAACATTTAAGTATATATTTGGAAATCCCAAAAATGGTCCCGGAGTCCTAAGCTTTTCATTGTGACGTCACAACGAAACATTAGCATATTGCGCGCAAAACTTGAACCACTTCAAACACTGCAGCAGATACTGATAGCATCATGTAGAGAAGATGCTGTGCTCTACAGTGTTTTTATTGTGTTTCATATGGTGTAAGTTTCTGGCTAACTCACGTTATTACTGTCTTACTGAAACACTACTGTAAATCAGCTGTGGGCTGCAGTATTACCTAAACCTGTGTCTATTAATGCAGATTGTCTGTAATTCTTACTACTTTGAGTAAAGATAAAAGATTTGTTTTGCAAACTTTAATGTTTACATCAGCCGGGCTAACATATAACTAGTATAACTAGTAACTACCAACTTCCATAACTAGTTCTTCCAATGTTTCGTCATCGATTCGGACTCGCGCTGGGATTGATGTAAAATCAATAAAGTCTTTACAGTGTGTACAATCACTGAGCTTTAGGAAGCCTCCTGAACGGAGATGGAGTTAAGTTATGGTAATGGCCGTTTGTTTACGACCAATCACAACAGACTGGGCCATCTGACCAATCAGAGCAGTGGAAAGGAGGGATTTAGAGAGACTGATTCATCCATTAAGTCGTTTGAAAATCATTGACCATTGTGGTGATGTGTGATGAATGTATATTATGAGGAAATTAAACTGGTTTTTGAACTTTGATGCATGTAAATCTGTTGTTGGAGACCTCCAAAACTAAATTAGGAAACTTTGAAATAGCATAATACTTTATGAGATGGGAGGAAATAATATAATAAAAATATAATTTATGCAAAACTTTTAGACATAATTTATTTCCAAGACCACACTGCATACAACATTCATTAATCACAGTCTTTGCATTAATCTATAGCAAGCAGAGCAACAACGAAATGTGTAAAAGCAATGTAGCCTACTATTAATGGATTTATTATGCATATTTACAATTTTCCTGATATTTAATTCCAAGACTTTGAATTCCAAACTGGTTATTGTTAGGCTCTGCCATCGCTGTTACCGGAAAAAAGTTTACCCAACATGGGCCAAAAACCCGGAAGTGTGACATTGTCCTATAATTGTTCTGTTAATAACCTTCTGTCGATCCGACTGTCCATGGGCAGGAATAGGCCTACAGACTGAACATGTAATATGCTATGCATTCACATGACATCACCATTTTTACAAATTCACATTTTGTAGATTACACAGAGACGATAACGGTATCGTTTTCAAAACCTGTGTTCAAAATTGGCTCTTTCAGGCCCCAAAACGCTGTTGTCGTGTAAATGAGCGGCCATAAGTTGAAAACGGTGTTGTGTAAACGGCCCCAAGGTTAAATTGCTCTGCATTGCTATATGAAGAATGAGAGAAAAAACACAACGATAATCTCTTCATCAGCCTAAATAACAGTGATCTTTCTCTCTCTCTATCTCTGTCACCTCTCTAGTGGTTTCAGTAAGATCCTAGAATGGAAAATCCCACATCGGTGTCTAGCCAAATGAGAACACCGCTACTGAAGTGTTTTATCTGTCCCACATACTTCCAGTATCCAAAAACCGATTGCTTCTCAACTATTTACAAACACATCGGAGAGGACAGACTCTGAGAAAAACATCTGATGTCCCATACTGTATTATCCTATGAAAGTTCAAAATCTGTTTGATCATAATGACAGCTACGTCTCGTCCCATCGCATGAAAATTGTTCCCTGTATTCTGATATCTAATATGTGCAGTGATATTCTGTCTCTCTCACCTTCCACACTAAGCTCACTTAAGTGATTCTCATTTTTTACAGGAGATAAATGTTTCACTGCTGGAAGCAGTCTTAACCTGTGTGTGAATGAACCGACAGAAATGCGGTGGTCGTGCAGAGATCTGACACAGTGTGACAGGCTTAGCTGATTGTGACGTACTTTGCACAGATTCTCCGGGTGCCTGAGTAAAGAGGTGGCGGCGCTGGAGGGTCAGGCTAAGGTTAAATAAGAGGAGATGTTTGATTATAGCCTGAAGTGGTGCTGTTGGTGTCTGATGGGCACAGAAGAGATGTGTTTTCCAACACATCTTAAATCACATCCCTTCATTAATCGTGGGAAATTTGTTTTTCTCTTGCTCTCTCACAGGCCTACAGAGCCCCTAAAGAGGGCAGGGCAACTCAAGAGCCACTTTCCTGCAGAGTTTAGCTCAAAGTGCTTTACACAGAAAAAGAATTAAAATGTTCATAGGAAATTAAAAGAAATATATACAGTAAATAACCTGAATTTAGAAGAAAATGGAGAGTCATGTTCCCAGTTTTACTACTTTCTTGTTATCCGTCAGAGCGGGTCTAAACGGATCTTCCTCGCGCTTTAACAAAAGTTAAAAATATTTGTCAGGTAACTGTGTGTTTAAACTCCATTGCAAACAAATCTTTCTGGACTGACTCCAGGTTCTAACTCTACCCGTGTTTCTTGGGAATATCCTGGACGAGATCGCTCTCCCTTCTCTCAACCTCTTCCACTCAGACAACTTTAACAAAAAAAAAGATCAAAAATAAAAACAAAGAATTAAGAAGAATTAATTAACTAAAAACATGATACAGTTATACAAATAATTAAAAGAGTAAAAAGATGATACAAAGATAAACAGTTACGAATCATTTACATTTACATTTATGCATTTAGCAGACGCTTTTATCCAAAGCGACTTACAACTGAGGAGTACAAGAAACGATCCATCATGAGGCAGCGAAACACAGAAAGTGCCTGAAGTACTACGTTTTGGACATAGCACAGAGCATCACACACTAGGGCAGGGAAGAAGTAGAGGAAAATAGAAGGAAAATAAGGAAAAAAGGAAGAAAAAAAATGTTTAAAAAAAAATAATTTAAGATAAGGTTAAGTGCTTGCGGAAGAGTTGAGTTTTCAGCTGTCGTTTGAATGCTGTCAGTGATTCTGCAATTTGGATGGAGGTGGGAAGATCATTCCACCAGCAGGGAACGGTGAATGTGAATGTTCTGGAGAGGGATTTTCTGCCTCTCTGTGATGGTACCACAAGCCGTTGCTCCTTAGCTGAGCGAAGGCTTCTGGTGGGGGTGTAGACTTGTAGGAGCGAGTCAAAGTATGCAGGAGCAGAGCTCGTGGTGGATCTGTAAGCGAGCGTAAGCGCCTTGAACTTGATGCGAGCAGCGAGTGGTAGCCAGTGCAGAGAGACGCAGAGTGGTGTGACGTGGGCCCTTTTGGGTTAATTGAAGACAAGACGTGCTGCTGCATTCTGGATCATTTGGAGCGCTTTGATCGCACATGATGGAAGTCCAGCCAGAAGCGCAATTAAAAGGAAAAAAACAATCAAAAGGAGGAAGCAAAAATAAAATACAGTATGTCAGTGCTCATTCAGTTAAACAGTTATAAAAATAATTAAAATAATAAAGAGATAATACATTAAGATAAAGTTGTGTTTTGAGTCTGGATTTGAATGTGGCTACTGTTGGAGCACATCTAATATGTCCAGGAAGCTGGTTCCAGCTTGCTTTAAGTGTACCTTTGGTATTTCTAAGTGACTTGATCCTGATGACCTTAGGGATCTGTTCTTTATTTTTAATCAGCATATGTGAAATATATTGAGGTCCTAGGTCATTGAGTGATTTATAAACAAGTAACAATACTTTAAAATCTATTCTGAATGTAACTGGAAGCCAGTGTAAAGACCTGAGGACTGGTGTGATATATGGTCATATTGTCTGGTTCTGCTCAGAATCCTGGCAGCAGCGTTCTGTATGAGCTGCAGCTGTCTAATGGTCTTTTTAGGAATGCCGGTGAGGAGTCCATTACAATAGTCCACCCTGCTGGTGATGAAAGCATGAACAAGTTTCTTGAGGTCTTGGCTGGAAACAAAGCATCTAATTCTTGCAATATTTTTGAGATGATAGTTAGCTAATTTAGTTATTGCTTTTACATGACTACTGAAACTAAGGTCCGACTCTAAAATCACACCAAGATTCTTGACTCGATTTTTTGTTTTTAGACCCCTAGCTTCAAAGTATGTGGTCACCTTGAGAATTTCATCCTTGTTTCCAAATGCAGTTCAGTTCAGTTTTTTCTTTGTTTAACTGAAGAAAGTTTGGGGACATCCAATTGTTAATTTCATCAATGCATTTGCACAGGGAGGTAATGGAACTGTAGTCATTAGGCGATAGGGAAAAGTGAATCTGGGTGTCATTTACATAGCTGTGTTAAGCAATTTGGTTCTTTCTCATTATTTAGCTCAAAAATAGGCGCAAAAATTGAGCCTCGAGGGACTCAGATTTATGGTCACTGTAGTAACGTTTGTTTGTACGGGAAGAAGGAGGCGGGAACCGGAGAACGTTCAACATATTTAATAAAAAAGAAACACAAAATAAAATGGCGGCGACAGCCCCTCGCGGACGACTGTCGCCTACATACAAACAAACACACAATGAAAATAAAAAGCTACAGCCCCTCACGGACGACTGCAGCATACACATAACAGAACATAAATAAAACTCAACATAAAATCCAGGCCTGGTCCTCTCTCGTCCCTCACTGTCGTCACTCCTCCTTTATACTTCCTCACTCCTCCGCGAGGGCCGAGATCGCTGCGACTCGCAGCTGGCGCTCATCCCCACTGATGAGCACCGCCTCGTCCCGCCCTCACGGTCCCTCGGCCTCGCTGCTCGCCACATACCCCCAACGCCCTTCGCAGGCCGGGGGAGCACTCCCGAGGGGGGGCGATCACGGCGGCCGCGGGACCTGGGGGTAAGAACAGCGAGGTGAGAGAACGGAGCGGGGAGCATGAGGAGCGACAGAGACGAGAGAGTGGAGAGAGGAGAAAAGAAAAGAGAGAAAAAAAAAAATCTGGCCCGGTTCCCTGACACACTGCCGCTCGGTCCTCCGCCAGCCGAGAGGCTCTTCCTCGCGGTGCCATGCGGTGGTACTGGACGCTCGGTGGACGGCTCGAGACTCCTCCGCCCCCTGGCGGCCGGCGGTGGCTCCTCCTTCTGAGGGCGGCCTGAAGCGAGTCCCCGTCCCGCGCTCCCTGCTCCTCCCCAACCTGGCGGACGGCAGCAGACTTCGGCTCCTCCCCAGGATGGCGGACGGCAGCAGGCTTCGGCTCCGGGCAAGCGCTGGGGACTCCTTCGCCCCCTCGCGGACGGCAGCCACCCCACCTCGACCCAGGGGCACGGCAGCGAGCTCTCCGTCCCACCGACCTTCATCCGCTCCAGCACCACCGCTTCGGGCAGCCACTCGCGGACTTCTCTCCTCCGCGCTGCCCGAACTCCGCGGCACCGCGATCCCCCTCAGCTGCGAGGGCTCTTCGACAGCGTGTCCCTCCTTCCTCCCGGGCTTCGGCACCACTGTAGTAACGTTTGTTTGTACGGGAAGAAGGAGGCGGGAACCGGAGAACGTTCAACATATTTAATAAAAAAGAAACACAAAATAAAATGGCGGCGACAGCCCCTCGTGGACGACTGTCGCCTACATACAAACAAACACACAATGAAAATAAAAAGCTACAGCCCCTCACGGACGACTGCAGCATACACATAACAGAACATAAATAAAACTCAACATAAAATCCAGGCCTGGTCCTCTCTCGTCCCTCACTGTCGTCGCTCCTCCTTTATACCCTCACTCCTCCGCGAGGGCCGAGATCGCTGCGACTCGCAGCTGGCGCTCATCCCCACTGATGAGCGCCGCCTCGTCCTGCCCTCACGGTCCCTCGGCCTCGCTGCTCGCCACAGTCACCTATACTCGCATAATAACCTCTCCCTTCTAAGTATGAGCATACTTATATTGAATAAGTAATTACTTTGATTACTTATTCAAAATAAGTAAGACACAGTCCACACAGAGTAATTAGTAACTAGTAATTACTTTACGCAAAAAAAAGTATCTTCTACACTCACCTAAAGGATTATTAGGAACACCTGTTCAATTTCTCTTTAATGCAATTATCTAATCAGCCAATCACATGGCAATTGCTTCAATGCATTTAGGGGTGTGGTCCTGGTCAAGACAATCTCCTGAACTCCAAACTGACTGTCAGAATGGGAAAGAAAGGTGATTTAAGCAATTTTGAGCGTGGCATGGTTGTTGGTGCCAGACGGGCCGGTCTGAGTATTTCACAATCTGCTCAGTTACTGGGATTTTCACGCACAACCATTTCTAGGGTTTACAAAGAATGGTGTGAAAAAGGAAAAACATCCAGTATGCGGCAGTCCTGTGGGCGAAAATGCCTTGTTGATGCTAGAAGTCAGAGGAGAATGGGCCGACTGATTCAAGCTGATAGAAGAGCAACTTTGACTGAAATAACCACTCGTTACAACCGAGGTATGCAGCAAAGCATTTGTGAAGCCAAAACACGCACAACCTTGAGGCGGATGGGCTACAACAGCAGAAGACCCCACCGGGTACCACTCATCTCCACTACAAATAGGAAAAAGCGCCTACAATTTGCACAAGCTCACCAAAATTGGACAGTTGAAGACTGGAAAAATGTTGCCTGGTCTGATGAGTCTCGATTTCTGTTGAGACATTCAGATGGTAGAGTCAGAATTTGGCATAAACAGAATGAGAACATGGATCCATCATGCCTTGTTACCACTGTGCGTGGTGGTGGTGTAATGGTGTGGGGGATGTTTTCTTGGCACACTTTAGGCCCCTTAGTGCAAATTTGGCATCGTTTAAATGCCACGGCCTACCTGAGCATTGTTTCTGACCATGTCGTATCCCTTTATGACCACCATGTACCCATCCTCTGATGGCTACTTCCAGCAGGATAATGCACCATGTCACAAAGCTTGAATCATTTCAAATTGGTTTCTTGAACATGACAATGAGTTCACTGTACTAAAATGGCCCTCACAGTCACCAGATCTCAACCCAATAGGGCATCTTTGGGATGTGGTGGAACGGGAGCTTCGTGCCTTGGATGTGCATCCCACAAATCTCCATCAACTGCAAGATGCTATGCTATCAATATGGGCCAACATTTCTAAAGAATGCTTTCAGCACCTTGTTGAATCAATGCCACGTAGAATTAAGGCAGTTCTGAAGGCGAAAGGGGGTCAAACACAGTATTAGTACGGTGTTCTTAATAATCCACATCCGCACGGGCCAGTGATTGGCCATCCGCAAAGGCAAAACAAACGTCATACCCAGTGGCGCGAAGAGTGTCAATGTTACTTCAATTTTTTCTATTACGTATTAAAATGGCAAAGAACTACAAGGCTGATAAGAGAAAGAGAACATTCCTTGTGTCATGGAAAACACAGTACACTTGGGTGGATAAAGGCGACGAGGGCATGTACTGTTTAGTTTGCCGACAATTTCCAACAAAAGCCGACCAGGCCTGGTCATTTTACAAGGGAACACAAAACTACAGAAAACAGGCCTTAGATGCCCACAAAAAAAGCCGCCAACATTTACAGTGCGTGTTGGAAAAGCGGGTGGCGGACAACCCATCAGCTGGGCCACTTCAATACTGGACACAACGAGCCAACAACGATAAGTTAATAAACACTGCTTACCATATTGTGAAGAGTGAGCTCCCCTTTACTGCCTACGAGAGAACGGTCGCTCTTCTCAAGAAGAATGGCGAAGACGTTGGCTCTCAGTACCTCATCGATGTAGCATGTCGAAGGTAAGTTACTCAACTAGCTAGCTAATATATCACCGTAACTTTGCTCATAAATGATAGATCCAAAGTGCGAGTGCTTGACTTGTGTCATGAGTGAATTTGGGTGTCATTCCAAAGGCAGCGCGCGCGCTCCGAAACAGACCGAGACGAGACGAGTAAATTATACTTTCGGTTTCATGTGCACGTCAGGGATGGCTGACGTAAAACTATAGTTCCGAAGCTTTGCGCGATCTGAAGCGCAGATGTTTCGAGTCGAACGATCCGAAGCATGATTCAAAACACCCATGTCACGTGACTACGGCTAAATGAAGCCAAAATATCTTATATAATGTGTATCTTTGTTAATTGTTTATCTTTTGTTTTTATATATATATATATATATATATATGATAAAAAATAACAACGATATGTCCTTGTTTGCTACAGTTTTTAAATAATTTATATAAATCATTATATTTATTTTTCTGATGCTTTTCTTTGTCATATATAACAATAACTTGCATATAATTGGATACGACTGTTGGTTGGACAAAAATATATATATACTGCAATAAATAATTCATAGTTACAATGACAATTTGGTTATTTTTGCATGTCTCCAGGGGCTCTCTAGCTCTTATTTCATGTACTCCATTTGCTGTATTGATTAATCCTAATGTATACAATACATACAGCTTAATGGAAAAGTTTTCCTTATATTTCTTTCAGGGTCAATAAAAATATAGAAGGGGCCAGCAAAACTCTACTGGCCCAGGGGCCAGTGGGAATTTTTTTTAATGTTGAGCCCTGCCTTAGAAATTGATTTCTTTAAAAGCAAATATCTCCCTTTGCTTTAAACTTTGAACGTTGTAACTTTGCAGATGTTGTTTATGCTCAAACAGCAACATTACACACTAGCTAAAGTTAGAAAAGTGAAATCGTGGTTTACCACCCCTTTAATAGAGAGGCGAAGGGAAGGAAAAGATGTGGTAGAAAAGAGTGTACAAGCAATAGGGATAACCGCACCCTGGAGAGGATTGTGAAACAAAACCCATTCAAAAATGTGGGGTAGATTCACAAAGAGTGGACTGCAGCTGGAGTCAGTGCTTCAAGAACCACTACGCACAGACGTATGCAAGACATGGGTTTCAGCTGTCGCATTCCTTGTGTCAAGCCACTCTTGAACAACAGACAGCGTCAGAAGCGTCTCGCCTGGGCTAAAGACAAAAAGGACTGGACTTCTGCTGAGTGGTCCAAAGTTATGTTCTCTGATGAAAGTCAATTTTGCATTTCCTTTGGAAATCAGGGTCCCAGAGTCTGGAGGAAGAGAGGAGAGGCACACAATCCACGTTGCTTGAGGTCCAGTGTAAAGTTTCCACAGTCAGTAATGGTTTGGGGTGCCATGTCATCTGCTGGTGTTGGTCCACTGTGTTTTCTGAGGTCCAAGGTCAACTCAGCTGTATACCAGGAAGTTTTAGAGCACTTCATGCTTCCTGCTGCTGACCAACTTTATGGAGATGCAGATTTCATTTTCCAACCGGACTTGGCACCGGCACACAGTGCCAAAGCAACCAGTACCTGGTTTAAGGACCATGGTATCCCTGTTCTGAATTGGCCAGCAAACTTGCCTGACCTTAACCCCATAGAAAATCTATGGGCTATTGTGAAGAGGAAGATGCGATATGCCAGACCCAACAATGCAGAAGAGCTGAAGGCCACAATCAGAGCAACCTGGGCTCTCATAACACCTGAGCAGTGCCACAGACTGATCGACTCCATGCCACGCCGCATTGCTGCAGTAATTCAGGCAAAAGGAGCCCCAACTAAGTATTGAGTGCTGTACATGCTCATACTTTTCATGTTCATACTTTTCAGTTGGCCAAGATTTCTAAAAATCCTTTCTTTGTATTGGTCTTAATTTTCTGAGATAATGAATTTGGGATTTTCCTTAGTTGACAGTTATAATCATCAAAATTAAAAGAAATAAACATTTTAAATATATCAGTCTGTGTGTAATGAATTTCACTTTTTGAATGGAATTAGTGAAATAAATCAACTTTTTGATGATATTCTAATTATATGACCAGCAGCTGTATAGTATTAAAGGGATTGTTCACCCAAAAATGAAAATTCTGTCATCATTTACTCACCCTCAAGTTGTTCCAAACCTGTATTAGTTTATTTGTTCTGCAGAACACAGGATAAGATATTTTGAAGAATGTTTGTACCAAAGCAGATAGAGCAACCCTAACCCTAACCCTAACCCCTCCTATTGTAGTCAATGGTTGCTCTATCTGCTTTGGTACAAACATTCTTCAAAATATCTTATTTTGTGTTCAGCAGAACAAAGAAGGTTTGGAACAACTTGAGGGTGAGTAAATGATGACAGAATTTTAATTTTTGGGTGAACTATCCCTTTAATGTGTGTAATACTACATTTGTCATGTTGTCATTATCATGTGACCTACCATCGTCAGTTACATCACTTCACTGCCATTCAAAAATACTCTCCCATGGCCTAATGGGACAGTAAAGTGTCCACTGTATGCACACTTCAGAATCTCATCAGAAGAAGTACGTCATCTGGGTACTTTTTGCCTAGTGTTTTATGAGTACTGTGAATTGGGACATACTTCTTTTGTCACTATTTCACACCTACTATATAGTAGGGAAGTATGCGATACGATTAGCCCTTGATTAGCTTGAGAGAGGCTGCTTACTGCATAGCCAGTGGGTGGAGCTTGACGTCTAGGTCCAGCCATACCCTAACTCTACCCATAATAACCCTATCCCTAAACCTAAATTAGGTCAAGCTCCACCCATTAGGTCCACAGAGGTGAAGCTGGACTATGTAAAGCTCCACCCATTATATCCAGAGAGGGGGAGCTGGACATCATTTGGCTCTGGGCACCACTTGTGTTCAGGTGTGTTTGATCAAGGTTAGAGATAAACTCTGGCCCTGTCCCAAATGGCACCCTAAACCCTCACGGTCTTCCTCTGAGTCCACACTTTCACAACGTAATGCCTCTTTGACTGCCGGGAAGAAGTCCGCTGCATAGCTCGCACCAGTGCGGGCTCGGCAGAAGTGCGCATCGAGGGCGCATATCGAACTCAAAGGGGGCGCTCGCGAGCATCCTTCTGAGACCTTAAATGACAAATGGGACACCCTACGGTCTCGTGGACTTAACGGACACGCGCACGCGCACGCAGTGGCCATTATAAGTCCACAAGACCGAAAGTGCACATGAAGTGTGCCATTTGGGACAGGGCCTCTGTATAGGAAAGTGGACCTCGAGGGCCAAAGTTGCCCATCCCTGCACCAAAAGGACATGGTGATGGTGTAAAAAAACAAAACAAAAAACAAGAGATGGGTAGGGAAAAGATTAGTTCAATGATTTTGCGTTCTCTCACAAAAGCATTGCGTTCCCCCGAGAAACTTTTCTGAACTCGCAACTTATGTGATGGAAATAAAATGAGGTGGGAGGGGAAAAAACTATTTTAGTGCTTTTGCAAAAGTTTCTTGGGGGAACACAATAGTTTTGTGAGAGCAAAGGCAAAGTTTCTCAGGGGAACGCAGTTTTGCAAAAGCATTGAAATATAATTTTTCCTCCCATCTCATATTTTTTCCCATCACCATGTCCCGTTAGCGGCTCCGTACTGACTAGATTCAAGCTGGCATGTTGAAAAAAGTTGTGAACAGATGTTTGACGAATATTCTAAATCACTGGGATTTTGATATTAGTAGGTTATGTTTCACACATTGCTCTAAATATCCCCTTTCAGATATCTAAGATGTTGTTATCCGTTAACACTTCTTTAAAGTACATGAGGACATCATGTAATTGTGGCTCTCAGTTGCCCTTGTTCCAGAGTTGCCACACTCCAAATGACTCATCTAATATGGACTCGACTCAAGCCAAATACTGTCAACTCAATGCCCCCCTCTGTGAATGTCTAGCATTGCTGTGAAATGTTTAAGTGACCTGCTGGTCAAAGCCTGATGACCTGAAATTACATTTTATTTAATTAGTTTTGACATGTTGTAGAAAGTCATATTTCTCAGCATAGGTTTTCTATATACACGTGGGGTCTAGACCATCAAGACCCGTTTCACATTTACGAGTTTGGAATGCAAAAGTGTTTTTGTTTGTTTTAAATTCAGTAATTAATTACCAAAAAAAGTGCGTTTCAACAACTTTCCAAAAGAACACGCATAGTTGGCAAAAACACACATACAGCGCGGAATCTGTCGGAATCCATCAGAGCAGCTGAATCAACATACCAATGATTCAATTATTGAACTTTAATGTTCACTTAAAAATGAAAATAATGTAATTTATTACTCACCCTCTTGCCGTTCCACACCCGTAATTCCTCCGTTCATCTTCGGAACGCAGCGTTGAAATCCGATGGCTCAGTGAGGCCTGCATATGACATTTCCTCACTCAAAGTCCATTAATGTACTAAACACATATTTACATCAGTTCATGTGAGTACAGTGGTTCAATATTAATATCATAAAGTGACGAGAAAAAAATGTGTGTGCCAAAAAAACAACAACTAAATAACGACTTAGTATAGTGATAACCGATTTCAAAACACTGCTCGTGAAGCTTCGGAGCGTTATGAATCAGCGAGTCGAATCATGAATCGGATCGCGTGTCAAACGGTCAAACCGCTGAAATCACGTGACTTTGGCGCTCCGAACCGCTGATTTGATACAGTGATTCATAACGATCCGAATCCTCATGAAGCAGTGTTTTGAAATTGGTTATCACTATATAAGTCGTTATTTCGTTTTTTTTGGCTCACGCTTTATAATTGTCACAATTCACCAGTGTGAGTGCCCGTGGTTACCACCAGAGGGCACTCCACCCCGGGCTGTCACTCCATCACAAACTATTTCCATAACTCACTGCTCCTCATCCCTGATTACATGCACCTGTGTTGCATGGCGAAGTCTTGTTTAGTGTAACAACTGCATGGCTGCGTCCGAAATCGCGTACTTCCATACTATATAGTATGCGAAAAACAGTACGCGAGCAGAGTAGTATGTCCGAATTCATAGAATTCGAAAAACAGTATGCGAAAAGTACCCGGATGGCCTACTACTTCCGGCGAGATTCTGAAGTGCGCATACGATGGACACTTTACTATCCCATGATGCCACGGGAGAGCGGAGTTGTCGTTATATTTGAAAATGGCGGAAAACGGAGATGCGGCTGTTTTCAAGTGTAAGTACTTTAGAAACTTTTTTTGTTTATTTGTGGTTAAATTGTATTTGTTTAACATCATATAAGTAAACGATTGATTGTTAAACTTTTAAATAATGTAAATTGAGGGTGTCCTTTTCCAGCCAATTTAGAAAAATTATAGTTTTATCATTATTAGACCGAACTAATGTAAATCAGCTAGCTAACACTGTTTTCATTAAACAACGACGTTCGTTGTTTAGCAGTTTAATGAGATAGTTACACAACTTCAGTAAATTAAAACGATTTTATTTCTCCTTTACCAGTGTTGATATTATCAAATATATGTTGGCTACATAGCAAGCTACTGTTAACAAGTGTACCTCAGGCAGCTTGTCCATGTAACATTAATAGATTGACCATGGTTCATCACATGTTAAAATCTGTGTTGATTTTGCAGGGGGTGATGAACACACCCGTGTTTTAATTGAGTGGAGAGTGGCTAATGAAGCCCTCTTCACTGGGAAAAGGAACGCAGCAAAAAAAGGTTTTGAGTAAGTATACAAGACAAATGTAATTTTATTCAAGTGCTGTAGATTCAATGGTAAGTTAGTTGTAACGTTAGATGTAAACATTTCTACTCTAGCTCTTACTGCATTCATTATATGCTTGATTTCTGTGCATTTATTGCAGAGTTTTTATCACAGAGCAGAGGCTAGAGGGCAAAATGTCTGCTGTTCAGATTTAAAAAAAATGGGAAAACCTTAAACAAAAATACAAAGTAAGATTTTTTTTTTAATTATTGTTGTTCACCCCAAAATGAGAATTCTATCATGATTTAATCATGCCTATGTTTGGCCCTGTAATGTAGTAATTTAATAAATCATGGCCCGGTTTCAAAAACAGGACTTAGGCTAAACTAGGATTAGGCATTAGTTCAATTAGTACATTTAAATAACTTTTATAAATGTGCCCTAAAAAAAAACATTTCCGGTGTGTATCTTAAGACAAAACAATGGCACTGACATATTTTAAGATACATCAGTGCAAGTTTCTTTCAGTTAACACAACTCAAAAATGCATTTTAGTCTAGGACTAGCTTAAGCCTTGTCTGTGAAACTGGGGGCATATGTTTTACAATATACTTCACTGTCTTGATATTCTGTTTTCAAATATTTGTAGGATCTGAAGTGTCCACAGACTGGGGTGAGCACTGAGGATGGGGATGTTACAGCAGCATCCTGGAAATGGTATTCTGCCATGGATGAGGCAATAGGGGGCAGACCCTCCATCACACCACCCACCCTTATTGCCTCATCTGGCCCGGATGCTGCTGTTACCTCTCCATCCTCAGTGAGGTCAGAGCGTGAAAGAGTAGGGAGGAAAAGAAAAGATTTTGAGGAGCTGATCCGAGAGATGGAGGAGAGGGAAGCTGAAAGAGAAAGAGATGCCATTGAAAGGGAGGAGAGGCGATGGATAGAGATGGAGGAGAAGGAGGAAAGAAAAGAAAGAGAGCGACGAGAGCATGAGAAGAGACTAGAACAGGAGGCCAGAGAAAGAGATGAAAGAAGAGACCGAGAAGTGAGAGAGAGAGAAAGGGAGACAAAAGAGAGAGAGGAAAGATTCCTTCAGCTACTAGAAATAATTGCTAAAAAATAATGTTAATAAAGAAATCAAATGATACACACTCTCTTTTCATTTATTTGTTTAAGTTCACTGTCATGCTGTTTTAGCAAGTTATATTACAAAACACTTAATTCCCAGGGATTTACAGTATCTAGATTGTCAGTTGTAAAGTGCTTAATATGTGGCATTGAGTAATTAATATTTTTGAAGTGTTTTGTGTATGTCCTTATTTTGTAGCAGATTCCAGATGTTTTTTGAAACCAGCAAACTGCAGGTATATCTGAAAAATATGCTGTCTGACTCTGAATATGAGTGCTGCACTGTAGAGAAAAATCCAGACACCATTCAAATCTATTTGCTTTATTTTTGTGTATTTAACTTTCGAATGGATACAGGATACAAAGCTTAAAACAAAATCACATAACATTGGCATAAAGTAGTATAATAGAGCTTACAACACCACCAAAAGAAAAAGTATTAAAACTTTTTATTATAGTGTCATCATGAGGAAAGAAAATTAACTTAAGTAAGGTAACTTTCATAGGTTTCAAAAATATCTAAACAGACTTTGATACTAGCAATCTCATTTATAGGGCATCACTTTAAAATGATTCTATATATGTTTCTTTCAAAGCATTTGTACAAGATGAGGACTTTACGGCTTGGGTAATTTTTGGATTTCCACAGTAAACAATTTGTAAAACATGAACCTCGAATATGTGATATGTAGCTAGAATTTCAAAGAATTGGTACACAAATTAACACAGCCTAAGGCAGTGTGCCAGTGGTTGGTGGGTGTCACCTCTAGGGACCACTGTAGCTCCGAGATCCCCTGTCGATTAGCCTGGGTCTGCAATATCCCCAGTTACCATGTGCAGCCGCGAGGAGGCCCGACAGGAGTCTTGGTGCTGGAGAGGCTTTGTCCAGCGCAGTGAGCTGTAAGATCCAGAGAGATGCACACAGATAGCCATGCACTTCTCTAACTACTACTACTGCACTGTACGCATCACAGCACCCTGTGGGGCTGTGCCCACACACACACACCTAACTATTTACATAATAACTAACATAGACAAGCTGGAACAATGTCACTCTGAGAACAAGAACTGATTAGAAAACAAAAACATAACCTGTTAAAAACTGTCTTACAGGTAATCGTGCTCATGAAGAGCAGGCACACAGTTGCCTGGTGCAGACGCCGCTGCAGCGAGATTGTCCCGCACGTGCTCCCCTGCGCTGGCTTCTGTGTTGCGGGGTTCAGGTGGGCCATCATCATCCTCCGCAACTTCAGGATCAACAATGTCCCCATTGAGAAGACAGAGGTTGTGGAGCACCGTGCAGCATGCAACGACATCTGGCACAAAAGCAGGGCTGACTTCCAGGGCCTTGAAAAAAATGGACCGCCAGCGTGTTTTCAGCATCCCAAAGGCCCTCTCAACGATGCTCCGTGCTCGGGAATGCTTCCTGTTGTAGCGAGCCTGTACAGCATTCTGTACAGGCTCTCTGTATGGGGTCATGAGGCAGATGGGCGCACTCAGGCAAGGATACCCACCATCTCCAAGGATGCACTTTCCTGCAGGTGGATACAGGCGGCCAGCATACACAGGGCTGTTCTTCAGCACCCTGGCATCGTGCACAGACCCAGGATACCCAACAAAAATGTCGAGGAACTTCCCCTTGTGGTCAGTGATGGCCTGCAGCTGGACAGAATTAAACAGCTTCCGGTTGAAGTAGCACTGGATGTCACTTGCTGGTGGTTTAATCCGAATGTGACATCCATCTATGGCACCAGCTACAACACTGAACGCTGGAGACCCTGCCAGCTGGGCAAAACCTGCTCCCACTGCCTCCAGGTCATCTGCGCTGGGGAAAGCGATGAGCTGCCTCATAATGCCGATGACTGCCTTGCTCATTCTGTGCACAATGTCGTGCACAGTAGACTTCGGGATGTCAAAGGCGAGTGACACTAACCGGTATGATGCTGCATGGGCCAGCCAGTAAAGGAACACCAGCACCTCGATGTCCTTTTCCCAACCATGGTCGCAATCCGGTTTCACCGCAGCAATCAGGGACTGGATGGACTGCCGTGAAAGTCGGAGGTTGGGGCGGAGGTCAGCTCCATCTTCAAAATATAGCCGAAGAATTGGCACCGCAGCATTCAGGTGGCAGTAGGTTGTAGGGCTCACAATCTGTAAACGTGTATATAGTTTTTATTTTAGAATACAGTTTTAATACACTTGAAGACACTTGTTTCCTGTGTTGACTTATTTATAAATATAATTTATATGTATATGATACAATTTCTTATGTATATATGTGTATTTATATATTTGTGTATTTTTTATATATATATTTATACACACACATTACACATATACACACACACACATATATTATTTATATATATATATATATATATATATATATATATATATAATATATATATATACACACACATTACACATACATATATATATATATACACACACACACATTACACATATGTGTGTGTATGTGTATATATATATATATATATATATATATATACACACACACACACACACACACAATTTTATATATATATAGAGTTATTATATATAAATCAAGAGTTATGAGGACTCACTTTACTTGAAGATATGTCCATATCATGTAATGACAATGAAAAGGACCTATTACCATTAAAATTAAATTACTGAACCTAAACATACGTGCTTGATAAAATTTTCATTTTAGAAGAAAATTTAATACGGCATTTAGAGGCTTTTACATCTGAAGTCTTCATATGTACACATGTATACATGTGTATTGTATCTGACAGGCTGAATGAATCAATAGAGACGCACATATATTTATCTCTATTGATTAACTCATGTTTATTCATCAATGATAATATCACAAGAAAATAAAGTACGTTTTCTTTGCCAAAAATCAACATCTGTCATTGTTCACATGTATGTGGGGTTTGTTTTTTGCTGAGGTAAAATTTAATAGCTAAATAAATTATAATACTTACGTTATTTGAGAAATTCCTCAAAAGCTCTCGACGTAGGCGTGATCTGCGAGTAGCTGACCGACGCCTCCTCTGGATTGTGAGCTCGAACGACGTAAAAACGCCGATGAAAGCGGAAAGCAGAATTAAAAACATTGCTAGTTAGTGCAGTCAGTGGAATGGGCTCTTTAAATTTTCGCGCTGTTATGACAGCGTCTGTCACGTGACATGCGCTGTTACGGCACGTCACAATTCCATCATGGCGCATGTAGTACGTCCGGACTCCATTCATACTACCCGTATTCATACTATATAGAACGTACTTTTTTAACGGTCGTGAAGTACGTTCTAATTCAAATGTAGTACATACTCACGTAGTACGCGATTTCGGACGCAGCCCATTTCTGAGCAGTCTCCCTGGTTTCTTGTCTCTTGGTCTTGGATTACTTGCCAGTTTCTGTGGATTACCCTTTTGCCTGTCTCTCCTGCCTTTGCCTGTTTGGACTGCTTGCCTGTTTATGACCTTTTGCCTGTTTTTGACTACGATTGTGGATTATCCTTTAATAAAGCTGCGTTTGGATTCTCAATCTTCTGTCTCATAGCAGTTCCATTACAATAATGTATATCTAGTTTTCTTTAAGTGAACATAACATCGTACTTATAGTTTACCATTTATATATTATTTTTGCACTTTAAGTAAAAAATTTAATAGACCTAGCCTACTTGAAATATACCTTTAACTGTACTTTAACTCTTTCCATTTTTCATTCATCCTTTTTAATCAACACTTGAATGTGGGTAATTTTCATAAAAATAAAAAAAGCAACATTTTAAACAAAAAGCTGCGAAAATCGCATTTTTATCCGACTACGTCGGGATCGGATTCAGAATGATGCTTAAAACATAGACCGAGTAGATCGGGTCCATCAACCCCCCAAAAGCTTCACAGTCCTATATTTCTTCCTGGGTTGACATTTCATTAGGCAGATTTGAACTTACATGTTGTTTAATGTGTGATTATGGAGCTATTTTTACATTTGATTAAGCAATCTTTCTGCTTGTTCTTCACCTGTGCTTTGATCCAGAGATTCTGATACAAGATGCGTAATCGTGCCCCCTACGGTATAACAGTGAAAACATGGATAGCCGGGAAATTCCATCAATGGCGGGGAAAGAGTAAAGTAGATTTGAAGTAAATTCCTATGTAGGCTACACTACCAGTGGACTGGCCTACACAAAAATATATATAATACAGATACTCAGAATTAGGAACATATCGGTTTTCTTTATAAATCAATGTTTTCAAACAATGTAAGTTCATAAGACATATGTAAAACTAAAAAAGTAAATGAGTATTTTATAGGCTACTCAAACAAAAGATAAAAGTATATTTTGAATACTTAATTATACTTTTACGTATATTTTGATCCAACGATTGAGTGTTGGCCAAATATACTTCGACTTTTCTATCAGTGTAAGTCAAGTATACTTAAGTGTAATTTTTAGAAGTTTTTATTTCTGAGAAGTAGCCTACACAAAAAGTAGACTGAAAGTATACTTTCTTATTTTTTAGTTTATAAAAGTATACTAATAGCACACTTGAACTTATTTTTCGTAAAGGAATGCAATGAAATGGCATAAGTTAGCCTACGCAATGCAATTTGACAACAAAGAAAATACAAAACGTTAAACGTATTAACGTCATTGAGAATCAATTGACCCCGAAATTATTCACTGAGATTTCAAGTAATGAAATAAGTGCTCTGTTTATAATATAAATTCTTACTTCTGCCGGTGAATATTGAATATTATTGACATCATGCTGCCTTTTGTAGAACCAGAATGAGTATGTCACTTGATATGGTCCCCAAATAAGATGCTGTTATGTACTTACTTGTAGGTGAGATATCTCACTTTAAAAAGAACCTGTGAAATGATTTCAGGTTGAGAACATTCTTTGGCTTTGGATTTCATTATACCTCCTCTATCCGGGAAGGATTCATTATCTTGATATCCAGGGCATCGAAACTTTAAATAAAAGCAACCCTAGTTCAACAGTATCTTATCTGTGCTCTGACAACTTACCCGGACAAAGACATGTAATCCCCTCTAACCAAGCGTGGGATCCGCACTCTGTCAGTGACCCTGTCACACACACCTGTCACTCAAACCTTCTGCCCCCTTGGCATGTTCACATGTGACAGATCACGTCTGTCACTTTCTATTTCGTTGACATAAGTCATTATTAATCCGCTGCAACGATGTCACTGTATTTTTGAGAAGTCCTTTTCTATAGGCAGACACAGACACTACTGAATAAAAATGATATTTTATTACTATTAACGTTAGCCACCACAATACACTGACGTCCAATTCAGTATACAAGAGTAGTGTTAAAGTTAGCCCCCCTCGGTTGAAAACATAGTTCAGTGTTACTTGGCAGTATTATCTCACAGAAAAGGTGTGGTCACATTAGCAAAATTTTGCATGCAAAAAGGTCCACTGTCAAGGTGACTTTCAAACCAAGCAGCTTTTTGTTGGTCAATTCACAAACATGAATGTAATCTGCAAGGGGAACTTTTTCGCCCTCATGCAAAACTCCTGATCCTATTGGAATGGCTGGATTGCTGGATTTTGCTTGCAAAATTTTAGAGTAATGGTAAATATGGCTGCATCTTAAAACAATAAAAAAGGCATCAGTAGATAAAAGATAAAACATTAATTAATCTTTGCACATGATGGGTATATGTCACTATGTCAGATGTTTATAATGAGTTAAGTAAGATGTTTTCTATCAATCAAGTCAACAAGCAATTTAAAGCATTTTAACCTGGGTCCAAAAAGATGAGTTAGCTACTGTGTAAAAACATTGTGCATACACAGTGAAGAAGGAAAATGTTCATAGCACCGCTGACAAAATCATCCATCATCCCTTTAAAACTCTCACAAAGCTCTTGCTGTTATAGTTCCCTTCTGCCTTACTTTAACACTGACCATTCAGATTCACAAACTACCGGTTCCGAACCTGCTCTTCTTCATCTAGTACATAATTCTTAAAGACTACAATACATTTCAGAAGGAAATCTCTACAGTTTGTGCTAAAAAAAAAACGAATCCTCAACTAATCCTCGTGTACCCGCTCTGACCACTAGCAACATCTTGTTCTTCTACTTTCTACTTTCATCTTTCCAAACATAACTTTTTGTGGCACAATCGGCGAAACTAGTCTACTGTCATGCTAATACTCTTCGCCACAAAAGAGACAGACAGATACTGTTAAGAGAAAAGCCCAGGAAGTGAAAGAGATCAAAACATAATTGCGTATCGCTTATTGTTGCTAATGCAATTGAATATAGTTCCCAGGAACTATATACACTAGGAGAAAATAAGCGGGGAAAGTTGGCAAGAAATCACATATTTGATCACAGTATTAGTGAAGGAGCTCTTCAGTAGCTTCATCGTCCGAGACGATTATGGCAAATCCTTCCTCTCCGTAGTGGACTCTTTAATGATCTGTGAAAGAGAGATAGCACAAGTTAGTTTTAGACGAAACAGAAAACACAGCAAAATAAAAAAAAAGATAAATGTTATTGTATTTTGTGTTATTGTGATCTTTTACATAAATGGAAGTAACACAACATTTACTTGTGGCCCATGACCCTCAATCAAGTTGAATTTTTGGCTTTTCATAGTAAAAATTGTGGGTACCTCTGGCCTATTGCAATGTATGAATCAATAAATGAACAAAATAATCAATTATTTTATTCTGCTGTGAGACTGTTGGATAAAGAAAATCTGCTGACGATTCCGTCGAAGTGCATTCATGTGAAGTGGCTATTAAAAACTTTAAATGGGTATTTTTAAAGGTTGATAAACAGCGCCCCCTAGTGTTTACCTCCCCGTCACGTGTCTCAACAGTTCTCACAACTATGCTCCTCTTCACATGTGCCTCAGGAGTCAGCTTAGTGTCCATGCTGGTGTCTAGCAAAACACACACACACACACACACACACACACACACACACACACACACACACACACACACACACACACACACACACACACACACACACACACACACACAATTTAATAGAGTCATTTAAATCAAGCTGTACTCAACAACTGGGTCATACTTCAATTGGGGTGGCAAATGAGAGGTATACATTTTTGTTTTCTTTTCAAATGTATTGCTATGCATTTAAAATTTGTTTTATATGCTATATCCCTTAAATTTAAAGCTTAATAACATTTTAATTTTTAAATAATTTTAATCAAACACTGGTGAAACGACCACTTGTGTCTATGGTGTTACCAATATTTGAAGTTAAATTTTGGTTTGTACTAAAACGAGCAGGGATATGCAGCTAGGTAATAAATAATAAATAGATAAATTACTTTAAGGACTCAGTTCCATTGATCATTTACATTTTTTTTTATGTTTAATTGTTCATCTTGGCCCCTATTTTTGCCAAAGAAGAATTGTTTCTTTTTTTTTTTTTAAATGTGTATATACATCGAAAAAGCCTTTATAGTCTTTATTCGAAAAGATTAAAACCACTTTACAGTCTAAAAACATTAAATGTAAGATTAAATGGCTCTGAAGGAAAGAAATTTCAGATAGGCCTACATTTTGAAGTAACACCACAGACATAATATTGCATAAAAGGTTTGTGGAGCTACTATAGAGTCTATACTATAGAGAATTTTCTAAAATGGAGGCTGCCAGGTCAGGGGACATTTTGGAAATATTAATGAGTATGCATTTATCAAAATTTGATTAATAATTTGATTAAAATATGTAAAATCTACCACATAACACCACAGACACTAATAAAGTGTGACACATGAAATTGTCAGAAATGTAGCCAATTTTAAGAAAATTAATAAGAAAGAATGTTCTCACCATGCACCCCTCAGATCAACATGACCAACAACCTGCAATGACCTTTACACACAGAACGTTGTCCAAATAGATTTCCCCCTTTTCTTAAAGGGGCGACATCCATTGCTGTAACACCACAATGAATTTGGGGGACACTACTTTTTTCTTAGATATTACAAAATATGTATTTTTTTTAAACTATTTAATACAATTATACATGTTAAATCAAATCTATATTCACAACATAACCACTTTATGTGTGTTGAAAAGTTGTATTGTTGCAATTACGTTCCATGATACCTCTCTGAGGTATGGCGGGAACATGCATATTTTGTAACAAATGCAATCTCTCAAACTATTTTAAAACAAAAATGTAACTGTTAATAGTCCACAAATTGGGTTTATCCTCCAGAATAACAAACATGAAAATATTTTATAATTAATTGGTATTTAAAATTTATTTCAACTGTTGTAACGTAGAGGGACACCGCTTGCCACCACAAATGAAGAATGACCCAACTGGATGATGAATTACTCACCTCTAAACTGTAAGTTGGTGAAGTTCTGCACCGGAACAGTGATCCTAGAAGAGGTGGGAGACTATTAATTGAATCATATTTGAATGAATTTAGTCAATGTGGTTCGTTCCATTCTCTCCTCTCCTCACCTGCTTTCTTCTCCTTCGAGCAGCTTCCTGTAGGTGGCAATTTCAATGTCCAGGGCCAGTTTTACATTGAGTAGGTCCTGGTACTCCTGCAGGTGTCTGGCCATCTCCTCCTTCAGCATCTGGATCTCATCCTCCAGACGAGCCACAGTGTCTTGGTAACCGGCCGTCTCTATGGCGAAACGTTCCTCCATCTCTCGCAGCTGACGCTCCATGGACTCGTTCTTAAAGACAGTGTGTATTTTGTCTGTGACTTCTCTGCTGTCAAGTACCGTGTTCTACAGTCATGAGTGAAAGTATTGTTGTTCTTAATAAGTTTGGTGACCGGTGAAATGAAATACTTACAGACCCACGAAGAGATTCCAGGTCACAAGTCAGGCCCTGAATCTGCCGACGATACTCATTGGCCTCCTGCTTAGCTTGTCTCAGAGCCTCTCCGTTCCGATTGGCTGCATCAGTCAGATCAGTAAACTAACAAAATACATAATGCATTTTTAAAATATTTATTCATTAATAGTAATACACTAAAATACACTTTAAAAAAGTGAGGAAACCCATAGCCTTAAAATGTTTAAGTAAATAAAACATGCATAATTGAAAAAAATATGTTACGTGGAATTGTCAAGTTCACATAACTTAATTTATTGAGTTACGCATGAATTTTATTTACTTAAAGGTCCCGTTCTTCGTGATCCCATTGTTCAAACTTTAGTTAGTGTGTAATGTTGCTGTTAGAGCATAAATAATACCTGTAAAATTATAAAGCTCAAGTTCAATGCCAAGCGAGATATTTTATTTAACAGAAGTTCCCTTTCAAAGACAGCGAACGGCTGGCTTGGACTACATCCTGGTACTTCCTACATAAATGACGTCAGTAGAACAGACTAACCTCCGCCCACAAGAATTAGCGAAAAAAGGGGGCGTGGTCTTGTTGCTGTCCCACGTGGAGAAGAGGACGTGTCGCGTGGAGAAAAGGAATTGTTGCGTTTGAGTGTGTTTGTCGCCATGTCGTCGAGACGCTTTTATTTTCATCCCGGAGTCAAATCACCTTTGTTTGGCTATCCCAGGGACGCTGTAGAGATCATTAAGCGCATATATCTCCCGTTAAGAGGCGTGACCTTTCCACGTGCCCTAAGCTGCTGTCGAATCACAACACAGGAACCGTGCCACGTTCGCTAAGCTGCGGTCAAATCACAACACGGGAACCGCTGGCACAATCAGAACTCGTTACGTATTTCTGAAGGAGGGACTTCATAGAATAAAGGAAGTCATCATCCGTTTTTAGGACAGTGAAAACAGCGGTGTACAGATCAGTAAATTGTGTTAAAAATACTGTTTTTTTTACACGTGAAACATGAACACATGTTATATTGCACACTGTAAACACAATCAAAGCTTCAAAAAAACACGAAGAACGGGACCTTTAATAATTTTAAGGCAACGGGTTTCCTCACTTTTTAAAAGTTAAGTCAACTGATCACTTTTTTGTGGCCATGAATAAGAATTAATTCTCACAAATTAATATTTATCGGTTCCATGAATGAGTGGGGGCTCAGTAGGCCTACTACAAAAAAATTTGACGCAGAAACAATTTTCACTCAGAAATTGCTAATAAATTTCACAATTAATTACAAAGAAGAAAATAACAAGAAACACATTGAATTAAACATGACATTGAAATAGTATTTTCTTGTAAAATGCATTCCAATAATCTTTGAAAAATATTTTTTACAGTTATGGGTAATTTTATAATATTAATTGTAATGTATTTGTTTATGTTTCTAATTATTATATTATATTTTATATTATAAATACAATTTTCTTCTAAAAGAGAATATCCACCAAGGAGAATGTGTGTGTGTGTGTTCATGTAACCTTTGAGCGATACCACTCCTCAGTCTCCTGCATATTGGAGGTGGCCATGGACTCAAACTGAGCTCTGATATCCTTCAGGGCAGTGGTTAAGTCTGGCTTAGACACATCCAGATCCACATGAATCTGTTGGGCCATCAGCTGGTCATGCAACTCCCTCATCTCCTACACAGATGAAGAAAGAGTGTAGAAAGCATTAGAGAAGTTTTCAGGTGAATATAATGGTTTGTTACAGCACAGTGTCCGATCACATCTGATCTTATGTCCACACTGTCATTTTGCAAATCTGTTTGTTCAGGCAGTCATCAGAACCCATTATAGCTATAAAAAGACAGATTATAAAATTATAAAATTAACATATTTGAGACAGATAAGCCAGTTGGAGAAAAAATCTATAGAGACAGGGAAGAACTGAACAAATGGAAGTAGCGAGGAGATACAACACACCTCCTCATGGACCTTCTTCAGGAAGTTGATCTCATCCTGCAGAGCATCAATCTTCCTTTCCAGCTGTATACGGTTCAGAGCCGCTTCATCCACTTCCTGGAATCAAAAGTGAAATTAATGACAGCAATATTCTTGATATGCATGAATGAGACAAGAATAGAGTGTTCCTTACTTGTCTGAAGGTGTTGAGGTTATTTTCTGCATCTTGCCGCAGGGCAGTTTCATCTTGAAGTCTGGAAGATGGATAAAAAACAGTGACCATTCCTAAAGTGAACTTTCTCACAGCCTAAAAAGGATTCTATCTTAAGTTCAACAAATAAATGTAACCACATATTCAAGTTGTGATCAGAACAACCCCCAGAGACCCAAATTGCTACTGGTGGTGTATTTTCTTATTTTCCCTCTTAAAAAGTTTTTTTTTCTTTATATATATTTTTTAGAAAGGTTGGGTTGGTTCTAAAAAAAAAAAAAAGACGTTTATTTACTTTTTTGAAGCCTTCACTTAAGAAGCATTATGCACTATTAGAACACTGCTCAGCCAATTGAATTCAAGAAAAGGAATCTCTCTCTCTCTCTCAGACCTGACCAGCTGTCCTTCAAAGACCACATTTCAAAGGCCATGCAGGTTCAACATCAGGAAGATCAGACCATTCCTAACAGAGCATGCAACACAGCTTCTCGCCCAGGCCCTGGTCATCTCTAGGCTTGAATACTGCAATGCACTGGCTGGACTTCCATCGTGTGCGATCAAAACGCTTCAAATGATTCAGAATGCAGCAGCACGTCTTGTCTTCAATGAGCCCAAAAGGGCCCACGTCACACCTCTCTTCATCTCTCTGCACTGGCTACCACCACTCGCTGCTCGCATCAAGTTCAAGGCGTTGACGCTCGCTTACAGATCCACCATACTAGCTTCCACTCGTCCCTACGAGTCTACATCCCCACCAGTCCAGAAGTCTTCGCTCAGCTAAGGAGCGACGGCTCGGTACCACCACAGAGAGGAGGCACGAAATCACTCCAGAACATTTTCGTTCACTTGAACGGAATGCAGAATGGCTGACAACATTCAAAAGACAGCTGAAAACTCATCTCTTCCGTCAGAAAGACTCCCTCCATTTTCCTCTATTCACTCCCTTTTCTAGCTTATGGTAGGCCAATTCTAAGCAATATCCAAAACTTCTTCATGACAGATCGGTAGGTCGCTTTGGATAACAGTCAGCTAAATGAATAAATGTAAATTACACAAATACTTTATGTATTTATTCTCACGTTATTAACCAATGGCTTCGCTTTTGACCTTAAAGCATAGCCTACTAATAAGTAAAATATTTAGCATTTATTTATTTAGTTTTTTTTTTAATTGCTAAAATAAGATTGTGTAACTTTTTCTCCTGTGTTCTATTCTTCTGTAATCCATCAGAAGGCTTATTCATTTAAAAAAAAATTTAAGTAAACGAAACAATATTAATCTTAATTTAAAAAGCTTTTGAATGGTATATATGACGTATATAGGCTAATGGTTACAGCCCTGACTAACAGAATCCCATAACAACAATAAATAAAACATATCTGTGATGACATGAATGTAATTTTCCCAAATAGTCCTAAATAGTTCTTTATGATAAATCAGTCATGACAGATGTAATGAAAGGCTCTCAGTGGAGGTAACCTATCATGGTGTGGTGAAATGTGCAGGAGGGGGCAGGACAGGGTTCAGTGGATCACTCATGCATCATTAACTATTCACACACACACACACACACACACACTGCAACAAATGCTCTTTCCCACGGGGTGGAGTACATGCACGCCCTTTCATATACTTCTAAACTGAGCAGCTACCTGACACAAGCAGTCCAATATACATCAATGCAAACAATTCCAAATAAATAGTTTCAACATACAAATAAATATCTACATCAAAATGATCAGCTTGAATTCAGACGCATAGCTCAGTCCTAATGCAACTTTACTTTTTTTAAAGTTTTTTTACCATAAATAAAATGCTATATTGCATCACTGTTACTGATGTTTCATGAAATATTAACAGGGAATAAAATAGAGAATTGCAAGTGATACATTATAACATACATTCTCCTGTCAGTTCTGTTTGATAAGATTCTTATACATGTTTGAACTTCTTTTAAGTCATCATTGATTCCAACGAGTTTAAATGTGAGGGTTTGGAATTTGCTTTAAAAAAAAAAAGTGGTTCTTCTCTCTCATACCTAACAACAGGGTATCTGCACTGGGTGTGTTCAGCCTTTGTAGAAGCTGAGGTATTCTGCCCCTCCCTGCCCCCATAGCACTCAGTGTATCAGGCTTTAAAAAGAGAGGTTTGAAAAGAGAGGCAGTGTGGGATTGAATGAGAGTGAGAAATGGAGAGCCTCTCATTGAAAATGGGGTTGGCTGCTATTAATTCACTAGTAACATTGTAGTTTTGGCAGTGTAGTACTGATGCGGAAAAATGCCTAAGGTGCTGCAGTTGTTTAATCTTAAGAGATTCTCTACCCATAAGGCAGCTGTTCTGAAGGGAAGGTTAATAGATGGCGCTTTCTTTGTAACATTTTTCACATGTTGCTCTTAGCGTTCTTCTTGGTACGTCCTGGAATGCGTGCCCCACCAGACACATTTACTTGTACACAAGTACACCCCTTTTAGGTAATTTACTTTGGCAAGGTGGTTAGAGTGATGTTGTCAAATGTTTTCATCATGACACCAGTAAATCAAGGTTCCACGGGTTCTTCACTGGGTTTCTTTTCATTTTTGAAAGTGAACTGATGAAGGAGCTGATTAATTGTATTGCTTTAAAGTGTCTGCCAATGGCAATGTCAAAAGACAACTGGCATAATCAGAAGTTACCTTTAAGATGACATTTTGTAACATTTTGAAACGTTTAAAAAACATTATTCCTTCAATTTTTATATTAATTTACATAATTTCGCTCATATATATATATATATATATTATATTGTGAAAAAATATACTGTTTTTACAAAATTATATGTATTTTTTATAACTATATATACACTCTAAAAAATGGTGGTGTATGGCACTAAAAGTGGTTCTTGGCTCGTAATCATAGGGGAACCACTTTTGATGCTATATAGCACCATATCTTAACATGTTCTGTATATGGTAGCGGTGCTATATAGCACCTCAGCCAAAGAACCGCTGAAGAACCGCTGAAGAACCGCTGAAGCACCACTGAATACCACTATACAGCACTTAAAGAGGTTCCCCTATGATTACGAGCCAAAGAACCACTTTTAGTGCCGTATCCTCCTGGGACCCAGAAAAAAAAGTTTTTTGAATTTAGTATTTTTTTTATGTCATTACATTGTTTAGAGCATAAGAAACAAATGGAAAAATTTTTTTTTTGAAAAATGATATTTTAGTCATATGTTATGATATGTCCTCTGTAGTTGACAGCAGGACTCAGTTGTTAAAAAAATTAAATGACATGAAATTGCATGTATAGGCAAAAACAATGGGATTTATTTTTAATTCACCAATCAATTTTTAGGTTTCAGGGATTTTTTTAAACAAACTTTATTTAAAGATGATTCTGAACTATGTTATGAAAGATATAATGAAATGCATTCATATACCATTTTACTTTATTAAATATGTGGGTAAAATGACAATACTTGGATTTTCCCATTCAATACAATGTATCTATTCACTGCATCTAATTTGCATATTAATGTGTTCTTGGTGCAACATGTAATGAAAAAAGAAGTGTAATAGGAAAAATTGGCAACATTTTCATAATAATATCTAATATTTCATAGGAATATTGATATGTAATTTCTTCCCCTGTTCACTTGTTATGTCTCCAAAATGCCTGATAAACATGATTAAAATCCTGGCGTCCACTACAGTGGTCATTTATGAAATCAATGCCCTGTTTTGTAACAGAAAGTCATATTTTGATTAGAAACCCCATAACATTTTCCTGAGATGTTGATTTATAACAAACAATTTGAAAATTAATCCGATTTAAATTATAATTAAAAATTATGATCATATTTCCATAAGAGTGCTAAACATTAATGTCAGCCATTTTTAAAGACCAAGAAGAAGTTGTTGTCCTGGTGAAACCTCCAGACATTTGGTATCCCTGCAAAGCCCCGAATGTGCTCTTTACAGGACATCCCGACTGTGACATGTGACATGTATGATGTCAGAGAAATTCACTAAAATATAATGTCCACTGCAGTGGACACAAGTCTATTCTTGGGTCCCAGGAGGGTTATATAGCACAATTTTTTTTTAGAGTATAACATTTTTTTTATTTTTTTATTTTTTGTAAAAACTGTGTGAAATAAAAGATTATATTTTATGTATATTTTTGTCTTAAAATGTTATATCTATACTTATTATTATTATTTAATATATTTCCAAATATTTGTGAAAAATATTTATCTACTGTATAATTTGTATTTCACCTAATACTTTTGTTATTCTTACTGTTAAAATACATTTCGTTTTTTTCCCTTCATAATTTCTGCAGACCCCTGGACCCTAGTCTGAAAACCCATGTTTTAGACAAAAAAGGTGCAAGATATAAAATATGTATTTTATTTTATTGCATTGCATTCAAAATCCACTTTGCTTAAACTCCGGGAGAACACTTTGAATGGGCATAACACATCTGCCCTTACCTGTGTTTCAGAGTGGCCAGGTCTGAGGCCAGGTTGTCTCTTTCTATCTCCATTCTGGCTTTCCCAGCGTTGAGGCCGTCCACCTGTCTGCGGAGCTCCCTCAGCTCCTCCTGGTAGATGTCCCCCAGACGGCTTGGCTCCTTCCCCCTCAGCTGGTTCAGTTCTGCCACCAGCATCTTGTTCTGCTGCTCCAAGAAGCGCACTTTTTCGATGTAGCTGGCGAAGCGGTCGTTCAGCCCCATCATCTCCACCTTCTCATTTGTGCGTGTCTCCCGGTACTGGGCCTTCAGCAGGGAGTCCGCCGAGAAGTCCAGCCGCTCCCCACCCAGAGACAAGCGTGAGGTGGACATGGTGGCTGGGCTGGAGGTGAGGTGGCGCGGGCTGCTGTGGTGGGACAGGCGGCCCGTGCTGAGGCGGCTGGTGATCCCCACGGATGGGGAGCCACCCAGCGTCCCGAATCGCTTTCGGTAGGATGAGAAAGCACGCTGGGGTTCCATGGCAGGGGAAAATGAAATCGAGTGAGATCGAGTGTGGTTGAACTTTGGGTTTTTATAGAGAAGGCGGGGGAGAAAGAGGGGGTCCAATGGGGAGGGCAAAGGCCAGGGGGTGTGTATGTGAGCCCAGAATTGTTTGTGCTTGTCCACCCAGTCTCCTGACTGCCTCTTTTCACTCTATTCTGTCTGTCTCTCTGGTGTGGGGTCCACCGTGTGTGGGGAGGGGACACAGTCAGTCAGAGAAAATCCTATTCATGCCACTGCTGGAACACATACACACGGAGACAGACTGTAATGGCACTGATATTTTACTGCCATTTCAATTCTCTCTCACCCCATAATAAAGTGCTGCTTTGTACCTCTTCTGGGTTAATTTGGAGTTCCTCTCCTTCTCGGTCACAGTTTTTCTGCCGTTCCAAGAGGGATTTTAATGATGTCACAGATCACTGGGGTGATTACGTAATTCTCCATTATAAAAAGAGTCTAACGCTCTCTTTTGTGCTGAATTTGGAACATCACACACACTTTTCAGCACCACTGATTCATCTGTTTACCAGAAAAATCAAGTATTCAGAGGATTTGACTAAAGTGAACTCACACTGTATAACTATCAAAAGGACTGTTTACCCAACATTCTGTCACCATTTTCTCATCCTCATGTTATTCCAAACTTGTATGAATTCCTTTTTTCTGTGGAACATGAAAGAAGATATTTTGAAAAAATGCCTGAGCTGCTCTAGGCCATACAATGTAAATGGAGACGAGGGGATGTCAAGCTCCAGAAAATAGCACTGTCAAAACCACTGTTATCTAAAACTAATACTATTAATACAAAATGTTTTTCCTAAATGGAAAAAAAAAATGAAATCAAATCAAATATAAATATTAGATAAAAAACTTTCCCTTGGCAACTAACTGAAATAGATATGTTTTGAAGTACTAAACTGACAAATCTTAAATAGAAATATAAAAAACAGAAATGAACAAAAATGACAAATTCCTTAATAAAATGACTAAAAAAATAAAAGCTAATGCTATATAGTATATAAAAAATATAATAGTACATAAATCATCATGATCAAAGCATCATGAAATTACTATACATCCCATCTGCTGTATTTCAAGTCTACATACGATAACTCTGATAACTCAAGGAAGTTTACTGGAAATCTTGCCTTGAAAAGCTCACTTGACAAATGGTTAAAAAAATGTAGCTTGGAAATTTTGCTAAAAAATGTATCAAATATATTTAAATTGATTAAAAATGTACAAAAAAAGTCCAGTCAAAAGAACCAAAGACTCACTCTACTTGCTTTGCATCATTATGTATTACTGAAGTGTGCAAAAGATATAGGACACAAATGGTTTGGCTTATGCCCTCGTCAGCAGTCTACAAAATAGTAGAGGAGTGTATCAGTGGCACAGAGGCACAGCCAGACAGAAAACAACAGATTTCTAGGGGATGAGCTCATCAGCAGCCAGCACTGATGGCCTGCAGACTGCAGGATTGTTATGGGTGGACGGTCAGGTCCAGTGAGTATTGGGTATGTGTGGGTGTTGGTTGGTTGATTAGGAAGGTGTCTAAAATCACATAACGAAACGTGGGATAAGATGTGTCAGTGGAGAAATTGTGCGTCCCCTTAATCTGGTGCCCGTATATATCCAGCTTCTCAAAGTGCCATTTTAGTCTTAAAGGGATAGTTCACCCAAAAACGAAAATTTGATGTTTTTCTGCTTACCCCCAGGGCATCCAAGATGTAGGTGTCTTTGTTTCTTCAGTAGAACACAAATTAAGATTTTTAACTCCAACCGTTGCCGTCTGTCAGTCGTATAATGCATGTGAATGGGGTCCAATTCTATTAGAGTAAAAAACATGCACAGACAACTTCAAATTAAACCCTGTGGCTCGTGACGACACATTGATGTCTTAAGACACGAAACGATCAGTTTCTGCGAGAAACCGGACGGTATTTATGCTATTATTTCACCTCATATCAGACGAATGTCATCAGCTCTCCAGACCGCCATAACTTCCTGCAAATAAGGTCAAAATACCGGTGCAGTCATAGAAATATATACGTAGATTCCTCATTCGTCCGATCCGCGCAGGCACTAATGAGGCATCCATGTATATATCTATGACTGCGCCGGTATTTTGACCTTATTCGCAGGAAGTTATGGCGGTCTGGAGAGCTGATGACATTCCGATCGTTACGTGTCTTAAGACATCAATGTGTCGCCACGAGCTGCGGGGTTTAATTTGAAGTTGTCTGTGCATGTTTTTTACTCGGACCCCATTGGACCCCATTCACATGCATTATACAACTGACAGACGGCAAAGGTTGGAGTTAAAAATCTTAATTTGTGTTCTACTGAAGAAACAAAGACACCTACATCTTGGAAGCCTTGTCCGGGTGTGATTGTTCATTGTTTTCAAATAAAATCCTACAAGTAACTGATTGATGTCAATACGTGTTTGTTCATTCATTGATTGTTCCGGTATTTAAAGGCTTGAAAAATATAAAAAATACCATAAAATACCATTAGAATTTCTGTATTGCTTGTTTGCTCCTCTGACCAGGAACAAGAAAAACTCAGCATATAATACAAACTGGCGCTATTAAATATGATTCATGAGCTTAATTATATGACATCAGTTGTTGTCCTTTTTTTTCCTCACAAGCATTCAATGTTTACAGTAAATAGGGAAATGTCTGTATACTCACTGTATACTCCAAGTGGGGATTTCAAATGCTGTTGTAAAGGTTTTTTTTAAGCAGAAAAAACGTCAAATTTTCGTTTTTGGGTGAACTATCCCTTTAAGTGCTGAGAATTCATGAAATGTACTCCTACTTTCAAACTTAAGTATAAAAGCAAGTTATCAAATTTCTTAAAGCTAAGAATCACTCTTACTCTCCCAGTTATTTAAGATAGCTCGAGAGGTCTCTCAAGTGGTTAGGAGTTGCCAGTAGGGGCTTGTGATGGCACTGAGGAGACAGAGATGTGCGCAAATCTTTTTTAGAAGAGGAAGAATGTTTTTGAAATGTTTGACAATGAGCATTTAATCAAACGGTATTGTTTGGACTGAGCAGGCATCATCTTTGCTGGATAATGTTGGGCTGAACTTGCCTTTTATAACATTCTTCCTCCCGCCAGTTCGGTTTTCTTTTAGAATCACTGGTAGCTGATTATATCAAAAAAATCTAGGCCATATATAGGCAGATCAGTTAACAGCACATCAGTTTAAAAAATGTAATTAAGACGTGGAAACGTGTTTATCTTTCATTTCAAATGTGTATGTTATAATGTATTGTCTTTAAAATGATTTATTGTCAAATGTGTGTTGAATGTATCCCGTTGAATGTATCCCGTCCAAAATCCCGTTTGTGGCACAGCAAAGTGTCCTAAATCAACTCTAAGACTGACACTTTAGATTTAGTACATTTCACTTAAAGTATGATTGAGATGCTTGATAACTAACTTTTAAACACAGCTTTGAGGCAAGAATTTACGTGCCTTAATTCTACGTGGCATTGATTCAACAAGGTGCTGAAAGCATTCTTTAGAAATGTTGGCCCATATTGATAGGATAGCATCTTGCAGTTGATGGAGATTTGTGGGATGCACATCCAGGGCACAAAGCTCCCGTTCCACCACATCCCAAAGATGCTCTATTGGGTTGAGATCTGGAGACTGTGGGGGCCATTTTAGTACAGTGAACTCATTGTCATGTTCAAGAAACCAATTTGAAATGATTTGAGCTTTGTGACATGGTGCATTATCCTGCTGGAAGTAGCCATCAGAGAATGGGTACATGGTGGTCATAAAGGGATGGACATGGTCAGAAACAATGCTCAGGTAGGCCATGGCATTTAAACAATGCCCAATTGGCACTAAGGGGCCTAAAGTGTGCCAAGAAAACATCCCCCACACCATTACACCACCACCACCAGCCTGCACAGTGGTAACAAGGCATGATGGATCCATGTTCTCATTCTGTTTATGCCAAATTCTGACTCTACCATCTGAATGTCTCAACAGAAATCGAGACTCATCAGACCAGGCAACATTTTTCCAGTCTTCAACTGTCCAATCGGTGGGGTCTTCTGCTGTTGTAGCCCATCCGCCTTAAGGTTGTGCGTGTTGTGGCTTCACAAATGCTTTGCTGCATACCTCGGTTGTAACGAGTGGTTATTTCAGTCAAAGTTGCTCTTCTATCAGCTTGAATCAGTCGGCCCATTCTCCTCTGACCTCTAGCATCAACAAGGCATTTTCGCCCACAGGACTGCCGCATACTGGATGTTTTTCCCTTTTCACACCATTCTTTGTAAACCCTAGAAATGGTTGTGCGTGAAAATCCCAGTAACTGATCAGATTGTGAAATACTCAGACCGGCCCGTCTGGCACCAACAACCATGCCACGCTCAAAATTGCTTAAATCACCTTTCTTTCCCATTATGACATTCAGTTTGGAGTTCAGGAGATTGTCTTGACCCCTAAATGCATTGAAGCAACTGCCATGTGATTTGTTGATTATATAATTGCATTAATGAGAAATTTAACAGGTGTTCCTAATAATCCTTTAGGTGAGTGTATATATATATATATATATATATATATATATATATATATATATATATATATATATATAATTAAAAAAAAGAAGTAATATAAGTATCTTTAAGATATGTAAAATTTGATATATTAAAATATACTTAAAAATGACAAATTTGGGCAAAGAAGAGAGTAATGTCACATTTCCCTGCAACATTAAGAATTGTCATGTCGAAATGTAATTAATTGTAGGATTTCTTTTTACCATAATCTTGCCTTGAATCCTACAGCAAGCCAAACTTGTTTACCTGAAATACTCTCTGCTCGAATTTATGAACATGTGACCTTTAAAACAAACATTTTTATCACAGATTTATTTTAAAGATCTGCTACAAATCGGCTGGCTTAGGGTTAAGAATAATTATACTGAATGTTAATGTTATATCATATAATGTAGATGCCAAACTTTTATCAACTTGACCAATTCAATTCAGTTTTAGTACTTTTTGTAAGTATTTCAAGCTGCAGTTGAAATCCCAAACAATATTCACAAGTTCAAATGATTTAAATGTCATGTTTTGTTGTTGCAGTGATTAAGACGCATCTACTTTTTGCCCCAGGAAAAAAAATTACAGTATGTGACACAAAGCACCTCATCTCACAGATGTGGCTCAAAGAAGAAAATAAACAAACTCCCCAGGACAGTTTCTTGTGTCTCTCTATTACTGTGGCAGTACACATATGGCAATTATCTTAGGAGAGTTTTTAAGAGTGTTTCTCATTATTTATTCTTTTTTTCATATATATTGATTACAAATTTCAATCTGTGGAAATGTTGAGTTAAAGGGTTAGTTCACCCAAAAATGAAAATTCTGTCAGTAATTACTCACCCTCATGTTGTTCCAACCATGTAAGACCTTCGTTCATCTTCGGAACATAATTTAGTATATTTTTGATGAAATCTGAGAGCTGTCTCACTCCTCCATAGGCTTTCAGAGGGAATGAAACTTGATGGCCCAGAATAGTAAGTAAAAACGTCATTTAAGGAGTCCAAATGACTACAGTGGCTCTGTATTAAGTCTATCATGCGACGCAAATACTTTTTGAGCGGAAAAACAACAAAAATAACGACTTTATCCCACTATTATTGTTGTTCAATTTGAGCCTCTGACGAGAGTTCGCGGGAGTGCATGCGTCGTGGCACTCCCGCAAACTCTCGTCAGAGAGTATATAGTGGGATAAATAGTGGGATAAAGTCGTTATTTTTGTTGTTTTTCCGCTCAAAAAGTATTTTCGTCGCATGATAGACTTAATACAGAGCCACTGTAGTCATTTGGACTCCTTAAATGACGTTTTTACTTACTATTCTGGGCCATCAAGTTTCATTCCCTCTGAAAGCCTATGGAGGAGTGAGACAGCTCTCAGATTTCATCAAAAATATACTAAATTATGTTCCGAAGATGAACGAAGGTCTTACATGGTTGGAACAACATGAGGGTGAGTAATTACTGACTTTATTTTCAATTTTGGGTGAACTAACCCTTTAAGGCATCAGACGTTTATTGTAATGTCTAGCCAATAAATAATGATTTTTAGCCCCAAGGTGTTTAAAAATCCTGTACTGCAGCATGCTAAAAATCCTGTACTGCAGCATACCCATCATGCTGTACTCTCAGCAAAATTGGTTTCAATTAAGCAAGCATTATATAAAAGGAGCACTCTTGCAGTTTACCAGACACTCACTGACACCACATACCTATATTACAGCTTCAAAAGGAGTTTGCTAAAGCTGAAACCATGAAGGCTCTAGTTTGTGCTCTTGTTCTGATGCTCGTGTGCAGCACTACTGGTGAGTTTATCTTCTATAACTGCTGAATAAAAGATGCTTATTGGGTCTACATGACATTTATCATACTGGTGATAGGATTGGAATTCAATACTGTGAAATAAGGATGGAAATGTTGTCTGAGATGATGGTGCTGTAATTGTACCGATGATTATGATTACCTATGACCTATGATTACGAGCCAAGAACCATTTTTGGAACCTTTTTTTTTTTTTTTTTTTTTTGAGTGTAGCCATGTATATCTTGCTTGCTTCTGGTCTTTTACATTTGCAATTCCACAGTACCTCATGATCTGTTTGTGGTCATGTCTCTTTCATTCTCTGTGCAGTGCACTCCCTGCAGTGCTTCACCTGTGTGGATGACAACTGCAAGGTCAGAACTGAATGCCCTCCATCTGCCAACTTCTGCAGGACTGAGGCCAACAGTACGTATTAAAAATAGTAATGTTTATATATAATTTAAATAATGCATTTAAAATATGAATGTCTTTTTTTCCCCAGTTACTTATCTGTCCCGTACATGTGAGGAGTTCTGCACACCTGGCGAAAATATCTACTGCTGTGATCAAGACTTGTGCGGCTGAACGTCTCTGTCCAGTTTACAAAGAGCCTGGCTATGCAAAAAATATAATGTATCAATTAATCAACCAATTACTCACCATTATAACTCAAATGTGACTAACTCAAAAATTAAATAAAGCCTTGAATATGTGTCTGCATCAATAAACGCAAACATTTTAATGTGCTGCTTATTAAACTCATTTGAATTCTCGCTTAAATTATCGACAAACTTGCTGGTTTAACTTGACAGGGCTACTAGAATACGAATGACCCTTTTATCACACTATGTTCCTACTACGAGGCCAGCTGTAGTTAATGCTGTTTGGTGTGTTTAGTGTCCGGACTAACATGGAGGAGCCGTTGTTACGATCCCCTAATAAATATCTGCAGGGGTGACTGTGGTTGCCTCAGCCCCGGTAACTGGGGGAATGTCTGTCTGAGACTAAACATCCAAGAGAGGTGAAAAGTTCAAAGAGGAAAGTCAGTTACTGTACGAGAAGCATAGAAATGTCCAGTTGGTCCCTCTTCAGTTCCTTCTCATTTTTTGTTAGTCAATCTCTCCTTGGTTTCCTTGGTCTCTCTCTTTCCTTGGTTTGGGATTGTCAAACAGCTGATTCATGTCTCCAGTGTAATGAGGCAGGAGCGAACAGCAGAATCCTAATGATGTTTTCACCGACTGATCATCAGCCAAGACAAAGCCACAACCAGACTCTGAGACCGCACTAATCTGCCAAACTATGCGTGTGTGTGCATTTATGTTTGTTTATGCGTGTGCATGTCGATTGTGAATCGTACTGCGTGTATATAAATCGGAGGAATAGCCTACAAATTTAAATGATGTGGCAATCATACCTAACACAACAAATAGCAAGTCCAGTGCATAGTGAATATTTTGCCAAAACCAATCCAGCCAGGTGCTCCGCATAGAAGACAAGAGACATTTGTTGTGCTTCAAACTAAAATACAACTAAATGTATGTTAAATTAACCCCCAGCGTTAAATCAACACTGCTCAGATGAACACCTGCTGTTAACAAGCAAACTTACTGAAGAACTACAACTGACTTCAGCCACAGCCTTAGATGAAATCAACTGAAGATAAAAGAAGACATTGAATCTCTGAAGATCTCAGCAGAGAATGATTAAACTCCACAAACAGCATTACCAGCTTCACGCTTACTAACCAGACTGTCTTTACAGAAGCTCTAATTGAGAATTAACAGAGATTTAGATATTGATGTTTTATGGAAATTGTTTGGTCACCATTATGGTGCGCACTTTCACTCTTGGTTTTTTATCTCAGTTTGTGGTCTTCGTAACAGTGTTTACCAAAGCACATAATTTGTTGCAAAGAAACCAACGTGATCTTGTTTTAGACATCATAAAGTTTGTTTTCAAATAAAGTTTTAAAGATTAAATTTGCTAATTGTATACTGACCAAAAGTGGTTATTTGTTATTAATAAATAATTTTCACCAACATTAATTTCTTGCCACAAATTAGACTATGAATTTAGACACACACACACACACACACAAAGATTCAGCATAATATTCAGATATTATGATTCTCAACAATGGTGACATGCTTTATGCCGCAATGCATTCTGGGAGCCACCATAGTATAAAACTCATGGCTCCCAGCATGCATTGCAGTATGAAGCATGTCACCATTGTTGAGAATCATACGCTGAATCTTGATGTCGGTTTGTGTCTAAAATAATTTTTTTCCTGCAATGTTTTTAAAATATCAAAATTCAGAATGTCTGATCTGTGGCAAAAAAAGTTATCTATTAATGACTATTTATCACTTTTGGTCAGTGATGAGATTAAAGGGTTAGTTAACCCAAAAATGAAAATTCTATCATGAATGTAAGACCTTTGTTCATCTTCGGAACACAAATGAAGATATTTTAGTTGAAATCCGATGGCTCAGAAAGGCCTCCTTTGGCACAATGCACTTTACACTCTCAAGACCCATAAAAGGGACTAAAGACGTTGTTACAAAGTCCATCTCACTACAGTGGTACTACAATAATTTTATGAATCGACGAGAATAGTTTTTGTGTACAAAAAAAACCTAAATAACGACTTATATAGTGATGACCGATTTCAAAACACTGCATCATGAAGCTTCAAAGCGTTATGAATCAGTGAGTCAATTCAGCGGTTTGGAGCGCCAAAGTCACGTGATTTCAGCAGTTTGGTGGTTTGACCCGTGATCCGAATCATGATTCGACTCGCTGATTCATAACGCTTCGAAGCTTCATGATGCTGCGTTTTGAAATCGGTCATCACTATTCAAGTCATTATTTAGTTGTTTTTTTTGCGCACAAAAACTATTCTCGTCGCTTCATAAAGTTATTGTAGAACCACTGTAGTGAGATGGACTTTGTAACGACGTCTTTAGTCCCTTTTATGGGTCTTTAGAGTGTAAAGTGCATTGTGCCAATGGAGGCCTTTCTGAAGCATCGGATTTCAACTAAAATATCTTAATTTGTGTTCTGAAGATGAACAAAGGTCTTACTGGTGTCGAACGACATGATGGTAAGTAATTAATGACAGAATTTTCATTTTTGGGTGAACTAACCCTTTAATGAATCATTCTACCTTATAATGAAAACTATATCGCCTGATCATTTTTGCTTCTGGTCTCCTTTGTAACAAAGTATGCGTTTTGGTAAACACTGTTACAAAGACTGAAAATGTACTTAAAAAAGCCAAGAGTCAAAGTATGCAACTAAAGGAAACACTGATCACCAACATTTTCAATAAAACATTACCATCTAAACCTGTTAATCCAACAGAAAATAAGACAAATAATTGTGGAGTTGTTTAATCGTTCTCTGCCAAGATCTTGATTTCATCTAGGGCTGTGGCTGAAGTCAGTTGTAGTTCTTGTGTTTCTCTTACCTTCAGTGATTCTGCTTATTATTATCATCAGGTGCCACCACTAATGGATATCATCACTTAATTAATCTATTTATTATCTCATTAACTTTAACACTGCTACAGTGTTATTTTAACTCTGACTCCGAGCAGTGTTGATTTAACACTGGAGATTTTGCGGTGTACATTTTCAATTAACTACAAAATAACTAAAAGTAAAATACAAAAAAAGTTGGAAAAAAATAAATGTTGTAAATGTTTATAGCCTGCATTCATAATGCACGAAAATGGCTGTAGACATTGAGAAAAATCCCTGAAAATTTTCATGTTAAACATATTAAATGTTTTCAGTATCAAAAGCATCAACATGGCAGCCCTAAAATACTGAAACTGCATACATTTCTTGAAAGGACAAATTAAAAATAAAAACAAATAAACCTGCCCAATGCCCATGTACTATATATGACATTTTAAAAGTCGATTATCACATAGGTGTCAGCGCATGCAGCATTAAGATACTAAAGGTACATTTCTTTCAGATGAATTTAAAAGAAATGCATTCTTTCTCGGTCCCAACTGGTCTAACAACATACACAAGACAAAACATTTACTTTTCTGACTGCCAAAAGACCCGAGGAACACGTGACTCATAAATTAAGGTTTAAAAAAAAAAAGGCAGAAGAAATAAACTTTGCACAAGTCACTTCTTTACGTAGGCCTCATTCCTGTCTGAACATAATGTTTCTCTTCACACTATATTTCACTGAACAGAGAGAAGAGGGGGAGGAAGTGCTATAAATTCAGTCACTACTTTCCTTGATGCCACAATGGCGTGTATTCACAGAGAAAAGCAGTTAGTACTGTGACTGGCTTAGACTGACTCCAAAAAGACAAAGACAGATGCTGAGAAACACACTATTAGCAAGAATCACAGACAAACACACATAATAGGTATTGGAGAACACTGAAAATGATATTCAAGATTAAAACAAAGCGTGCACACAAGTTTGTTTTGTGCATATTATTTTATTGGAAAATATTTGATACACTGGACTTTGCACTGCAAGTCTCATGTCAAGATACATAACCATAATCATATACTGTGTATCTAACCTATTGGTTTGTATTCTTTTGCTTATCCCAGGGTTCTGAACTAGACTTACTGTGACATTTCTCTGAGACATTTGGTACAATATCTGATTCTTTGGTACAATACTGATTCTTAGCTGCCTAAACAAGAACTAGCAGCTTTTTAAGATCATATTTGAGCCATTCAACTCTTTTGAGGAGGCCAAAATGCTTTCAAAACAATATAAAAGGAGGACAATTGGTCCTGTGGTCAGTGTTGGTGTGCCCATATGATGGACACCTGTCACTTAAACCCTGAGCTAAACAAAGTCGTCAAGCTGAGTGGAATTTTGCCCCTGGCATCGACCTACCCTTTCATTTGAGCAACACGCCATACATTTTCAAAGGAAGCTTGGTTCCTTTTCATACATATTTCTCAGTTCATCACTAACATGCCAAGTCCCATGTGCTTACTTTCCAAGTATAACGCCACTTTCACTCTGCATAATTTTGAAATACACTACTAGTCAGTGATATATATTTTAAAAAGGTCTCTTATGCTCACCAAGGCTGCATTTTTCTGATCAAAAATACAGTAAAAACAATATTATTGCAATTTAAAATAACTTTTATATTTTACTATATTTTAAAATGCCATTTATTCCTGTGACTGGTTACTGCAGTCTTCAGTGTCACGTGATCCTTCAGAAATCATGATGAATTGCTGCTCAAGAAACATTTCTTGTTATTATCAATGTTGAAAAGAGTTGTGCTCTCTCATATACTCGTGGAAACCGTGGTACACTTTTTTTTGTAAACCGTTTGTAACAATATAAATGTTTTTACTGTCACTTTCTGATCAATTCAATGCATCCTTGGTGAATAAAAGTATTACCTTCTTTTACAAAAATCTTCCTGACAGTAGTGTACATCAACCTTTAAACCTTCTTTTTCTTAGCATAAAAAAACTTCTCTCTTACACCTTTTTCTTTCCAACACTGCAACTCTGAATACATAAAGGCAAATACATATCTGTGCAAGTCATTCCTAAGTGGCAGCAAATGTGAATGTCTGTGTGTACATGCATTTCTGAGAATAATGAGGCACTGGTCACTTCCTGTAACAACCTGCATTAAAATCCTGTCTGCATGAAATTCTCACACACACACAGAAATAGACACACACTTAAAAAAATGTGAGTACAGAGGACTTGTGACTTGCACAGATCATGCGTGGCATAAATCGCCAGAGCTCAACTTCCAGGAAGGAAATAAACACATGTAAAATCATGTTGTAGTCTCTGCAAAACCAGCTGCTTGTTTCTAACTCATCTTCTGTTCCTAAAAGCACAACTCGGTTCAGAGTCACTATATAAAAATAGATTTATACATATATATACTCGTATATAAAAATGGCTGAACAATGGGATATAAATAAAAGTGAAAAAGGCTTCACATTCTGTGTAACAAACGAACAATTTGGCAAATCAACATTCATTTAATAAAAGTGCATCTGATCCAAATGAGTCCGGTATACTGTCATACTGCCAATAAGGCACAACACTTTCGAAATACGTTTTCTTTGGCTGGGCTGGAGAGAAAACTAATATACATCTAAATGTGCTCTCAATATCTCACCACACCCAAAATAACCGATAAAACGCCTTACGAGATTCCCAATTTAACATCTCATCACTATGGGAAGACTATTAGTGAGATTAGCTGCATCATAAGTACTGTCCTGCTGCTCTCTACAGGACACCATAAGGCACTACGGCGGTACAAAAAAACCCCTACGTTTTACGCTTTGTCCACTTCACTATAACACAACAACCTCATGGCCTGACTCTCAAGCCAAAAACAAAGTAAGCTGCTTCCTGTAACAGACTAAAACACTTCTTACAAACGACAAATCAAAGGAAGTGCAATTCTATAAAGATTCATCAAAAGCATTCGAGATTGACGTGCGCAAGACCCTCATTCATCAGACACAAACCGAAACGCAATTACGTTTCCTTTAACACTAAGTGCCTGTAGTCAGAAACAACAGACGTGCATGGAGATGAACACCTAAAACATTGACTTCACAACTCTGCTGTGGACTGTATGAAACATTCATTACTAGGAGACATTCTTGACGTCTGAAAACCTCATTCAAGGAGATTCAGACCCTGTTGGCTTCAGAAGACACATTTGGCAGTCGTTGTAATAAAAAGTCCAGTTTTAAGCAGCTCAAACAGTATCATGTTTGTTGCATCTGCTCATCCTGAAGTAAAGAGTGTGTGCAGCACGAAAGTCCTGTAGCGCCCCCTGCTGTCACAAAGACATCACATTTGAAACTGATAGAGAATAAACCAGTTTTGTGACCTAGTCCAGGCAACAGCTGATTGGGTGCTGGCAGGACACATGCTCTGGAATCCTAGTTTGCCTTTGAAACTGAGCTTATCACACTTTTAAATGTTTTTGAACAGGGAATCTGGTTCCTCTGGGGGTTTTTAACAAGTTGAAGCAGCTGAATGGACAGTGGGCCTCCTCAGCACAAGATCTGTGAGAAGGGATGTCTGAGCAGCTCCTCCGCACTCGGACGGTACTTGGCCTCCACGAAGATGCAGCGGAGGAAGTCCCGCGTGTGCTCAGAGATGTGGGAGGGCAGCTGGGGGTTGGTGGGCTGAGTGGCGATCTTAAATATGGCCGCCATAGCCTCGAATTCAGCCCAAGGGGGCTTTTCTGTCAACATCTCCACCACAGTGCAGCCAAGACTCCTGTTCACACAACATACAGTTAAAGATTAATAACCCGTTAGCTCACGTGAAGTTTTCAAGTACTGTCGTTTTTTTGTATAGTATATATATCTTGAATTCATCCCATACATTTTGGTAGATTTTTGGCAATTATCTTTTTAATTTAGCTTGAAGTAAATTTATTAAACTTTTCATGGATGTTTATAGACATTCTTAATTGCAAAAATAAAATGAAAATACTGATCAAGAATGTTTTTTTTTTGTAGTTTAATATGCTATTGGACTATCTGGAGACCCAGACAACCACAAACTTTCCGAGCTGACTTTCAGCCAATCATAATGCTCCCCTGACCTGACAGGAGACTGTCCAATCAGTTTATGTCGGGGAATCCCTGAGTATCAAATAAGCCACTCCCACTGAATGAGAATATGTGCAGTTCTTAAGATAGGCCTGCACTTTTTCTCTCATTTTAAAACGCTTTTCTTTGGCATGTTAAAAATAGGTTCTTAATATTTAGAGGATGATGCTTTTTTTAAACTTTCCACAACACAGCTCACAATCATGTCTGCTTGATAAACAATTTACAGTAAAAAGTGACTTGGACAAGATGAGCTCATCTAAATGGTGCAAATTTCTTGCCAAACTAACATTCACTTCTATAAATCCCAGCTGCTTTTCTCACTCTAGTAAAAATATGCAGCTTTTAGGTTCCCATGACTGAAGAAGGAAAATGCTGTTCCAAAGCATGCACGTTTTTCTCTAAAGCAAAAAGACAGAATCTTATTCTCTCAATGGGTCTCATTCACTAAGCATGCGTTCGCACATTTCACGCACAAATTTGTGCGTACGCATGCTTAGGCAAAAAATATAGGAACAACTGAAACCACTACAGCTGCGAGGTTTCTCTGAATAACGCAGAAATATGTGCATGTACAGCTGGCTAAAGAGAGCTCTGTAATCTGGGTCTTTTTAAAAAGTGTTTATTGTGAGAACTGGTGAGAATGACACACTTGGCATTGCTCAAGGATCCGGGCGAGAGCGCATCTGCGAACAGCGGCGAGTTTGACGAGAGTGACAAAAGGCTGTAAGGAAAGCGTGTGCGGAAAGCCCTTATATGGAGATGGTTAAGGTGTGTTTTTATGCAAACGACTAACCTTGTGCACACGGCTGCTCAATTAGAATACTTCAAAATCACTAACATCAGAACGAGGTTAAGAACACATTCATGTGCGTACGAACATTTTGTGAATCAGGCCGAGATTTTTTGTGAGAAGTTCTCATGTGTGTACAAATACGAAAGAATCCACCCAATTATTAGTGAATGAGACCCAGTGTCTAAAATTTCACATTTTTAAAAAAATTTGATTTATAAAAACCTGCTCTCACCAAACGTCTGCCTTTCGGCCGTACCCCTCTCCACTGATGACCTCTGGGCTCATCCAGTATGGCGTTCCGGTAACAGAACGGACCCCAGTGCTGGACATGCAGATGGTCTGAAGCCGCTTACTGGCGCCAAAATCTCCCAGCTTCACATTGCCGGCTGAATCTCGCAGAATGTTGGCACCTGAATGTACCAGAGGAAGTGGCCAGGGAGAGCAGTTAACATGCAGTGGACCGAAAGATCTTTGATTCGGTGTTGCTCTTGCTGTATGGCTATTTTATAGGTTGGCTATATTATAGATTTACAAGCTATAATATGTGATCCAACACTATTTGAATAAGAAAACACACTTATGTGACCAATATGACTAAATTTATACAGAATAAATTTCCCAATGGTCAGCAGTGTGAATTTATAAATTGAATTATGACATAATACATTTGACACTAATGTTTCAAATAGTGTCAAAGATTGTTACAACATTTTTATATATATATATATTATATTTGTATTTGCCAGGTTGTACCTTTGATGTCCCTGTGGACGATCATGTTGCTGTGCAGGTAGGACATGCCCTCCAGAATCTGTCTCGTATACTTGCGCGTCACATTTTCTGTCAAAGCCCCATATGCCTTTAGCTGGTCTTTGACTGAACCCTAAGGGGTCAAAAATCACAGCACCAGTGAGTCACCCTGAACTCTACATCACAAACACAGTATTGTTATCAAACAGGTACAGTGAGGAAAATAAGTATTTGAACACCCTGCTATTTTGCAAGTTCTCCCACTTGGAAATCATGGAGGGGTTTGAAATTGTCATCGTAGGTGCATGTCTACTGTGAGAGACATAATCTAAAAAAACTAAATCCAGAAATCACAATATATGATTTTTTAACTATTTATTTGTATGATACAGCTGCAAATAAGTATTTGAACACTGTCTATCTATCTGTCTATCAGCTAGAATTCTGACCCTCAAAGACCTGTTAGTCTGCCTTTAAAATGTCCACCTCCACTCCATTTATTATCCTAAATTAGATGCACCTGTTTGAGGTCGTTAGCTGCATAAAGACACCTGTCCCCCATACAATCAGGAAGAATTCCACTACTAACATGGCCAAGACCAAAGAGCTGTCCAAAGACACTAGAGACAAAATTGTACACCTCCACAAGGCTGGAAAGGGCTACGGGGAAATTGCCAAGCAGCTTGGTGAAAAAAGGTCCACTGTTGGAGCAATCATTAGAAAATGGAGGAAGCTAAACATGACTGTCAATCTCCCTCGGACTGGGGCTCTATGCAAGATCTCACCTCGTGGGGTCTCAATGATCCTAAGAAAGGTGAGAAATCAGCCCAGAACTACACGGGAGGAGCTGGTCAATGACCTGAACAGAGCTGGGACCACCGTTTCCAAGGTTACTGTTGGTAATACACAAAGACGTCATGGTTTGAAATCATGCATGGCACGGAAGGTTCCCCTGTTTAAACCAGCACATGTCAAGGCCCGTCTTAAGTTTGCCAATGACAATTTGGATGATCCAGAGGAGTCATGGGAGAAAGTCATGTGGTCAGATGAGACCAAAATAGAACTTTTTGGTCATAATTCCACTAAATGTGTTTGGAGTAAAAAGAATGATGAGTACCATCCCAAGAACATCATCCCTACTGTGAAGCATGAGGGTGGTAGCATCATACTTTGGGGGGTTTTTTCTGCACATGGGACAGGGTGACTGCACTGTATTAAGGAGAGGATGACCGGGGCCATGTATTGCAAGATTTTGGGGAACAACCTCCTTCCCTCAGTTAGAGCATTGAAGATGGGTCGAGGCTGGGTCTTCCAACATGACAATGACCCGAAGCACACAGCCAGGATAACCAAGGAGTGGCTCTGTAAGAAGCATATCATGGTTCTGGCGTGGCCTAGCCAGTCTCCAGACCTAAACCCAATAGAGAATCTTTGTAGGGAGCTCAAACTCTGTTTCTCAGCGACAGGCCAGAAACCTGACTGATCTAGAGAAGATCTGTGTGGAGGAGTGGGCCAAAATCCCTCCTGCAGTGTGTGCAAACCTGGTGAAAAACTACAGGAAACGTTTGACCTCTGTAATTGCAAACAAAGGCTACTGTACCAAATATTAACATAGATTTTCTCAGGTGTTCAAATACTTATTTGCAGCTGTATCATACAAATAAATAGTTTTAAAAAATCCTACATTCTGATTTCTGGATTTTTTTTATTTTAGATTATGTCTCTCACAGTGGACATGCACCTACGATGACAATTTCAGACCCCTCCATGATTTCTAAGTGGGAGAACTTGCAAAATAGCAGGGTGTTCAAATACTTATTTTCCTCACTGTATGTGATGACACCTTACAGCCCATATGATAAAAAATAGCATTAAAATGATAATGAAAACTTAAATGAAAACTGTGTCCTGATTACTAACCCTCATGTCATTCCAACCCTGTATGCTGTTCATTTCTAAAAAAAAATTCACTGGGAAAACTAAAGTACTTTTCATAGATTTTTTTTGTCATATTCACTGAGGTTTATGCACCTCTGCTGCAACTCTTAAATTGAGTAAGACTCAAATCAATGAATAATACTTCACAAAAAGCCATCAAATGGCTTCAGAAAATGTATATAGATAATATAAAAAATTATAAATGAATATATAAAAACAAATATAAATATACACTACCAGTTAAGTTTGGGGTCAGTAAGGTTTTTTTTGAAAGAAATTAATGCTTGTATTCAGCATTACATTTTAAAATAATTTAAATAGAAAATAGTTATTTTAAATTGTAATATTTCACAATATTACCATTTTATATGGTATTTTTGAACAAATAAATGGGTGGCCATTGAAGACAACATTCAAAAAAATCTCACCCACTCCATATATATATATATATATATAACACACACACACACACACACACACACACACAGGTCATATAATTAGAATATCATCAAAAAGTTGATTTATTTTACTAATTCCATTCAAAAACTGAAACTTGTATATTATATTCATTCATTACACACAAACTGATATATTTCAAATGTTTATTTCTTTTAATTTTGATGATTATCACTGACAACTAAGGAAAATCCCAAATTCAGTATCTCAGAAAATTCGAATATTTTGAAGACCAATACAAAGAAAGAATTTTTAGAAATCTTTACTGAAAAGTATGAGCATGTACAGCACTAAATACTTAGTTGGGGCTCCTTTTGCCTGAATTACTGCAGCAATGCGGCGTGGCATGGAGTCGATTAGTCTATGGCACTGCTCAGGTGTTATGAGAGCCCAGGTTGCTCTGATAGTGGCCTTCAGCTCTTCTGCATTGTTGGGTTTGGCATATCGCATCTTCCTCTTCACAATACCCCATAGATTTTCTATGGGGTTAAGGTCAGGCAAGTTTGCTGGCCAATTAAGAACAGGGATACCATGGTCCTTAAACCAGGTGCTGGTTGCTTTGGCACTGTGTGCAGGTGCCAAGTCCTGTTGGAAAATTAAATCTGCATCTCCATAAAGTTGGTCAGCAGCAGGAAGCATGAAGTGCTCTAAAACTTCCTGGTATACGGCTGCGTTGACCTTGGACCTCAGAAAACACAGTGGACCAACACCAGCAGATGACATGGCACCCCAAACCATCACTGACTGTGGAAACTTTACACTGGACCTCAAGCAACGTGGATTGTGTGCCTCTCCTCTCTTCCTCCAGACTCTGGGACCCTGATTTCCAAAGGAAATGCAAAATTTACTTTCATCAGAGAACATAACTTTGGACCACTTTTTTTCCTTTTTGTCTTTAGCCCAGGCGAGAAGCTTCTGACGCTGTCTGTTGTTCAAGAGTGGCTTGACACAAGGAATGCGACAGCTGAAACCCATGTCTTGCATACGTCTGTGCGTAGTGGTTCTTGAAGCACTGACTCCAGCTGCAGTCCACTCTTTGTGAATCTCCCCCACATTTTTGAATGGGTTTTGTTTCACAATCCTCTCCAGGGTGCGGTTATCCCTATTGCTTGTACACTTTTCTACCACATCTTGTCCTTCCCTTCGCCTCTCTATTAATGTGCTTGGACACAGAGCTCTGTGAACAGCCAGCCTCTTTTGCAATGACATTTTGTGTCTTGCCCTCCTTGTGCAAGGTGTCAATGGTCGTCTTTTGGAAAACTGTCAAGTCAGCAGTCTTCCCCATGATTGTGCAGCCTACAGAACTAGACTGAGAGACCATTTAAAGGCCTTTGCAGGTGATTTGAGTTAATTAGCTGATTAGAGTGTGGCACCAGGTGTCTTCAATATTGAACCTTTTCACAATATTCAAATTTTCTGAGATACTGAATTTGGGATTTTCCTTAGTTGTCAGTTATAATCATCAAAATTAAAAGAAATAAACATTTGAAATATATCAGTCTGTGTGTAATGAATGAAAATAATATACAAGTATCACTTTTTGAATGGAATTAGTGAAATAAATCAACTTTTTGATGATATTCTAATGACCAGCAAATTATATTCTAATTATATGACCAGCACCTGTACACCGATCAGGAATAACATTATGACCACTGACAGGCGAAGTGAATAACACTGATTATCTCTTAAAATCACAGCACCTGTTAGTGGGTGGGATATATTAGGCAGCAAGTGAACATTTTGTCCTCAAAGCTGATGTGTTAGAAGCAGGAAAAATGGCCAAGTATAACGATTTGAGCGAGTTTGAAAATGCCCAAATTGTGATGGCTAGACAACTGGGTCAGACTATCTCCAAAACTGCAGCACTTGTGTGGTGTTCCCGGTCTGCAGTGGTCAGTATCCATCAAAAGTGGTCCAAGGAAGGAACAGCGATGAACCGGTGACAGGGTCATGGGCGGCCAAGGCTCATTGATGCACGTGTGGTCCGATCAAACAGACGAGCTACTGTAGCTCAAATTACTCAAGAAGTTAAAGCATTGCAGTTTGTTGCATATGGGACTGCATAGCCGCAGACCAGTCAGGGTGCCCATGCTGACCCCTGTCCACCGCCGGTAGTGCCAACAGTGGCAAAAAAGCATCAAAACTGGACCACAGAGCAATGGAAGAAGAGGGCCTGGTCTGATGAATCTCGTGTTCATTTACAGCCAGGTGCATATGCATTGCTTACCTGGGAAACACATGGCACCAGGATGCACTAAGGGAAGAAGGCAAGTCAGCAAAGGCTGTGTGCTGCCATCGAAGTGGATGTTACTTTGACACGCTCCGCCTACCTAAGCATTGTTGCAGACCATGTACACCCTTTCATGAAAGCGGTATTCCCTGGCTCTATCACCCTGCCACAAAGCAAAATGGGTTCAGGAATGGTTTGAGGAGCAGACTTTGCCTCAAATTCCTCAGATCTCAATCCAATCGAGCATCTGTGGGATGTGCTGAAAAAACAAGTCCGATCCATGGGAGGCCCCACCTCGCAACTTACAGGACTTAAAGGATCTGCTGCTAACATCTTGGTGCCAGATACCACAGCACACCTTCAGGGGTCTAGTGGAGTTCATGCCTCGTCGGGTCAGGGCTGTTTTGGCAGCAAAAGGGGGACCAACACAATATTAGGAAGGTCATAATGTTATACCTGATCTGTGTATATTAGTGCAGAAATCACGTGGACTCCCCACACTGTCACCACACCAACTCTCATTTTATGAAAAAGATTATTTTCATGAGTTTCAGGTTTGGAACGAAATGAGGCAAATGAAATTATAGAATTGTACTTTTTTGCCATATTTTCCATTAAGTCGTCTAATCCTTGTTGCTTTCCCAACACTTGATGACCCAATGCTCTTCCAAACTCACCCCAGGCATATACTCCATGAAAATGGTGAGGGTCTTCTCACTGTGGTCTCTAAGGCAACCGTAGTACTGGACGATTCGTTCATGGTGCAGGTTCTTCAACAGCTGTATCTCACACTCTAAAGCGCTCACCTCCTGCAGAAAGGGGGGCAAGAGTCATGACATGACCACAGCTGAGCCGAGCGGCTGTGACCAGAGAGAGTATGAGTGAGATGAAGGTGGAAGATCAAATGAAAAATTATAAAAACCACAACACACTAAAGCCAAACAGTGGTTAAGAAAGCACAAACGTACTGGAAGCGCTTAGTTTTTGATTGTGTGAGCAAGCATACGTTTGTGTTTGTGATCAACGAGAAATGCGTTGTTAGACTACCCCACTTCCCCTCGCCTCAAAACCCCCCTCTGGCCGACACACACAATCACACACAGATACAGGAAGCGACAGTGCATGTTTTTGAAAATGCCAGACAGGAAAGGAATTAAAGAGTGGGGGAAAGTTTGAGAAAGCAAGATAAAGACATAAATCAAGAGAATAAGAAAAAGAGAAAGAAAAAAGGCACAATAAAATACAATAAAATAAAATAACTATGTGTAGTGTACCTTACTGGTCTCTGGACTTGCAGGGTCAAAATGAACCTGTTTTGCTGCAAGTTCTCTGCCTGTGTCCACATCATAGCACAGATAAACCCTTCCAAAAGCCCCCTGACCCAGCAATTTCCCCCTACGCCACGTCACTGGAGCTGTAGGGGCTGACACATATGACAATAATAATGAATGAAACCAATCAATTGACAATTTCACACAAATACAAACACATCTGAAATACATCAAAGCAGTTTCATAAATGTAGAACATCATAATCTACATAACACTAACACTTATGAGGGACTTGGCGGTCTTGTGGGCGGAGTCTGGCCTGAGTATCCACCAGCTGCCGGCTCCCCAAACTCTCCTCACTGCCGTTCAGCGATCGCCGCGATGGCACCAATGTGAACAAGTTTCCCTGGGGACGACGGATCCGTGGAAATGTCCGTCGGCCTGAGGAGCAGCATTGTTTTTTTTTAAATAGGACATGGGAGGACCTGGAGTGTGAGTAAATTCAAATATATACATCTTATATTAAATTATATCGCACCTTCACTGTGGTCTTTATGATGCAGGGACACATGATACCTACGAGGGTACGTCCCTCCCTTACCCACAATCTTATCATATGCATGATTTTCCCGGTCTAAAAGAGGAGAATGGGAAGAGGAGAATGGACATTTGGGTCAATGGAACAGTAGATTTGTCTAACTTTCGCAATTGATTTACTGACTGCAGTCTTTATTGAGACGCACCTGCACAGTCCTGTCGGTTGTCAGGGTAACTCTTAACCCTGTGTGTACGAGATTTCCTGAGTGAGGGGCTACGGAACAAGAGACAGCAAAAAATGCAAAATAACAGTGACAGGTGCTTACAATTACAGTATCATACAAATACATTTCTGATCGTATCTGTCCCCTCACCTGTCAGAGTTGCTGTCCAGTGACTGACAGCTGCCGGACACAGAGTTTTCTGCACTGCTCCAAGGATCCAGCACCTTTAAATACAGGTGAATTATAAGATCAATGGACTCAGATGGCACACTAGATGATTAGGTGACATTATGTCATTTCCGCAGTGGTATACAGTGGGGAGAACAAGTATTTTATACACTGCCGATTTTGCAGGTTTGCCCACTTACACAGCATGTAGAAGTCTGTAAAAAAAAAAAAAAAAAAATTATCATCATAGGTACACTTCAACTGTGAGTGACAGAATCTAAAACAAAAATCCAGAAAATCACATTGTATGATTTTTAAGTAATTAATTAGCATTGTATTGCATGACATAAGTATTTGATACATCAGAAAAGCAGAACTTAATATTTGGTACAGAAACCTTTGTTTGCAATTACAGAGATCATACATTTCCTGTAGTTCTTGACCAGGTTTGCAAACACTGCTGCAGGGATTTTGGCCCACTCCTCCATACAGACCTTCTCCAGATCCTTCAGGTTTCGGGGATGTCGCTGGGCAATACGGACTTTCAGCTCCCTCCAAAGATTTTCTATTGGGTTCAGGTCTGGATACTGCCTAGGCCACTCCAGGACCTGGAGATGCTTCTTATGGAGCCACTCCTTAGTTGCACTGGCTGTGTGTTTTGGGTCGTTGTCATGCTGGAAGACCCAGCCACGACCCATCTTCAATGCTCTTACTGAGGGAAGGAGGTTGTTGGCCAAGATCTCCCGATACATGGCCCCATCCATCCTCCCCTCAATGCGGTGCAGTCGTCCTGTCCCCTTTGCAGAAAAGCATCCCCAAAGAATGATGTTTCCACCTCCATGCTTCACGGTTGGAATGGTGTTCTTGGGGTTGTACTCACCCTTCTTCTTCCTCCAAATACAGTGAGTGGAGTTTAGACCAAAAAGCTCTATTTTTGTCTCATCAGACCACATGACCTTCTCCCATTCCTCCTCTGGATCATCTAGATGGTCATTGGCAAACTTCAGACGGGCCTGGACATGCGCTGGCTTGTGTGCGCTGCAGGATTTTAATCCATGACGGCGTAGTGTGTTACTAATGGTTTTCTTTGAGACTGTGGTCCCAGCTCTCTTCAGGTCATTGACCAGGTCCTGCCGTGTAGTTCTGGGCTGATCCCTCACCTTCCTAATCATCATTGATGCCCCATGAGGTGAGATCTTGCATGGTGCCCCAGACCGAGGGAGATTGACCGTCATCTTGAACTTCTTCCATTTTCTAATAATTGAACCAACAGTTGTTGCCTTCTCACCAAGCTGCTTGCCTATTGTCCTGTAGCCCATCCCAGCCGTGTGCAGGTCTACAATTTTATCCCCGATGTCCTTACACAGCTCTCTAGTCTTGGGCATTGTGGAGAGGTTGGAGTCTGTTTGATCGAGTGTGTGGACAGGTGTCTTTAATACAGGTAACGCATTCAAACAGGTGCAGTTAATACAGGTAATGAGTGGAGAACAGGAGGTCTTCTTAATAAAAAACTAACAGGTCTGTGACAGCCGAAATTCTTACTGGTTGGTAGGTGATCAAATACTTCTGTCATGCAATAAAATGCAAATTAATTATTTAAAAATCATACAATGTGAATTTCTGGATTTTAGATTCCGTCTCTCACAGTTTAAGTGTACCTATGATAAAAATTACAGACCTCTACATTCTTTTTAAGTAGGAAAACCTGCAAAATCGGCAGTGTATCAAATACTTGTTCTCCCCACTGTATATATACATGAATTATCTCCTAAAACAATTGCAGAACGTGGCATTTCTATGGTAACATCTCACTGTTTGAACATAACCATGACACCTTTTCTAGACAGTACTTGAAATCTCCTTTTCAACACATACTGGCTGCAAGAATATGCATGTTACTAATGTATATATACATTAACTTCTAGAAACTGACATGGCATATGGTGGGTATATATAATGTAATGTAATATAATAGAATATAAATTTTATTAGGGGTGTAACAATACACTCATGTCACGATTTTATACGACTCACAATACTGAACTCACGATACTACTGCGATACTTTTAGCCAAAATAAAGAGGTTTATATTATTATTATTATTACTTATAAGACAAATGGCAAAAGGTTAAAACAGTACAGTTGATTAAAATGCTAAATTTGGGGGATATGGGGGGGGGGGGATCAATAGGCTTGCACAGGGCAATGGTTACACCAGAATAAAATATTTATGATTCTGAACCTTAAAATACAGAATGATGTTAGACACATATACTTGCACTCTGCCACCATCTACATGTAAACAATGTACACCCTTTTTTACTGGTAAAATCAGACATTTGGCATTATCAGGACCTTCTAAATATTCCCCCATTGCATTATTATAAATTATATTCAACATTAAATATAGTACTTTAATATTGTAATGTTACTGAAACTCTGTAAACTTAAATTTTTATAACACTTTCAAAAGCATTTGTTGGATCTCTTTTACACAGTCGCGCGCACAGACTCTCACTCACTCTGTCCCACCTCTCTCTCTATTAATGTGTTTACATGATAAGAATAAACCTTCTAAAACGCTTGGAATCATCATACTACCAAAACTAAAAATGTGATGGGGAGTTTAATTATGTTTTCACTTCGACGAGTGCTGCTCCAGTGTGTATATAGAAGTACACATTTTTAAAAAATGTGTGTAAAGACAAAGACTTGATAGTAAAGACGCACAATAAATGCTGTTCTTTTGAACTTTCAAATGTTTTCAAATGTGATATTAATACAAAATATTTCTGGAGAAGCAAATCAATACATTAGAATGATTTCGGAAGGATCATGTGACACTGAAGACTGGAGTAATGATGCTGAATTCATTTTAAATTATAATAATGTTTCTCAATATTACTGTCCAAATGACTCTAAACTTTTGTATGGTAGTATATAATATATATATATATATATATATACACACACACAGGTCCTTCTCAAAAAATTTGCATATTGTGATAAAGTTTATTATTTTCCATAATGTAATGATAAAAATTAAACTTTCATATATTTTAGATTCATTGCACACCAACTGAAATATTTCAGATCTTTTATTGTTTTAATACTGATGATTTTGGCATACAGCTCATGAAAACCCAAAATTCCTATCTCAAAAAATTAGCATATCATGAAAAGGTTCTCTAAACGAGCTATTAACCTAATCATCTGAATCAAAATTACACCTGCAAAAGATTCCTGAGGCTTTTAAAAACTCCCAGCCTGGTTCATTACTCAAAACCGCAATCATGGGTAAGACTGCCGACCTGACTGCTGTCCAGAAGGCCATCATTGACACCCTCAAGCAAGAGGGTAAGACACAGAAATAAATTTCTGAACGAATAGGCTGTTCCGAGAGTGCTGTATCAAGGCACCTCAGTGGGAAGTCTGTGGGAAGGAAAAAGTGTGGCAAAAAACGCTGCACAATGAGAAGTGACCGGACCCTGAGGAAGATTGTGGAGAAGGACCGATTCCAGACCTTGGGGGACCTGCGGAAGCAGTGGACTGAGTCTGGAGTGGAAACATCCAGAGCCACCGTGCACAGGCGTGTGAAGGAAATGGGCTACAGGTGCCGCATTCCCCAGGTCAAGCCACTTTTGAACCAGAAACAGCGGCAGAAGCGCCTGACCTGGGCTACAGAGAAGCAGCACTGGACTGTTGCTCAGTGGTCCAAAGTACTTTTTTCGGATGAAAGCAAATTTTGCATGTCATTCGGAAATCAAGGTGTCAGAGTCTGGAGGAAGACTGGGGAGAAGGAAATGCCAAAATGCCTGAAGTCCAGTGTCAAGTACCCACAGTCAGTGATGGTCTGGGGTGCCATGTCAGCTGCTGGTGTTGGTCCACTGTGTTTTATCAAGGGCAGGGTCAATGCAGCTAGCTATCAGGAGATTTTGGAGCACTTCATGCTTCCATCTGCTGAAAAGCTTTATGGAGATGAAGATTTAATTTTTCAGCACGACCTGGCACCTGCTCACAGTGCCAAAACCACTGGTAAATGGTTTACTGACCATGGTATTACTGTGCTCAATTGGCCTGCCAACTCTCCTGACCTGAACCCCATAGAGAATCTGTGGGATATTGTGAAGAGAAAGTTGAGAGACGCAAGACCCAACGCTCTGGATGAGCTTAAGGCCGCTATCGAAGCATCCTGGGCCTCCATAACACCTCAGCAGTGCCACAGGCTGATTGCCTCCATGCCACGCCGCATTGAAGCAGTCATTTCTGCAAAAGGATTCCCCACCAAGTATTGAGTGCATAACTGAACATAATTATTTGAAGGTTGACTTTTTTGTATTAAAAACACTTTTCTTTTATTGGTCGGATGAAATATGCTAATTTTTTGAGATAGGAATTTGGGGTTTTCATGAGCTGTATGCCAAAATCATCAGTATTAAAACAATAAAAGACCTGAAATATTTCAGTTGGTGTGCAATGAATCTAAAATATATGAAAGTTTAATTTTTATCATTACATTATGGAAAATAATGATCTTTTTCACAATATGCTAATTTTTTGAGAAGGACCTGTATATATATATAAGAGTATATAATATAAGAGTTTTACATTAAAATAACTGTATAATTCTTTATATATAAAAATAATTAATTCACAAAGCACTAAACCTGCTATATTTTTAAAGCGCCTACGACATATTTGTGCATGTGTCCTTGAACTCACACACTGGTCGCTTGTTTCAGGTATGAACTCGCCCTCGCTATTGATGCTGGTGTAAGATCCCTGACGTGCGATTCGTTGTTGCCGCTCAGGAACGTAACCAGGTGGCGGAGAACTTCGCCCAGTGTTCTGAGAGCCTATGTAATGACGAGACAAAAGACATAAATGTTAAATAATAATAATAATAATAATTTGTTACATTTATTATAGCACTTTTCAAGGCAGTCAAAGCGCTTTACATAGAAGGGGGGAATCTCCTCAACCACCACCAATGTGCAGCATCCACCTGGATGATGCGACGGCAGCCATTTTGCGCCAGTACGCCCACCACACACCAGCTGATTGGTGGAGAGGAGACTGAGGGATGATGCCAATCGCATATATATAGGGATGATTAGGAGGCCATGATGGACTGGGGTCAATGGGCAAATTTGGCCAGGATGCCGGGGTTACACCCCTACTCTTTATCGATGGGCATTCTGGGATTTTTAATGACCACAGAGAGTCAGGACCTCGGTTTAACGTCTCATCCGAAGGACGGTGCTTGTTACAGTATAGTGTCCCCATCACTACACTGGGGTTTTAGGACCCACACAGACCACAGGGTGAGCACCCCAGCTGGCCTCACTAACACCTCTACCAGCTGCAACCTAGTTTTCCCAGTTGGTCTCCCATCCAGGTACTGACCAGGCTCAGCCTTGCTTAGCTTCAGTGGGAAACCAGTCTTGGGCTACAGGGTGATATGGCTGCTGGTAATAAAACTAATAATTCAACAATTGCAAGAAGATATTTACCTGGTTTTACTGTTAAAGTGGCAAACATATATCACAGTTGGACTGTCAATGCTGTGATGTGAGATTGAGATTGTATTTGTGTCATGTTTAATTCACTGTTGTGTTTTGGTTTCCTTTCAATCAGTACAGAGATTTAGTGAGAGAGACAAAATACCATAATTACTCTGAAAATCAACACCTTACAATTCATACACATTAATATTCATATTTCCATTTATATTAGCAAAATGTCATTAGTGCCACTGTCAAATAAAGCATCTGAATAACTTTATTTCAGCTATGGCCTATTAGACTTACATAGTCATACAGGTTGCATGATGTAATCAGACAGTAGATTATATTGAGCTCAAAGAAAACACAAAATAAGTCCCATGCTACATGATACACTGTGACAAGGGCATGATCTAAAAGCAAAACAGCTGAATCATGAGACTGAAGGAAAGTATAAACACTTTATAAATGTATAAATCACAGAGCCTCAAAGAGCCCAGACGCCCTTACAAGCTGTAACAACCTCCCCTCCCCCCTAAAATACACACTATCTCTACAACAGGCCATTGGCCCACCATGCTAATAGTGTCTCGCAATCTGATTGGCTGGGAGCCAGCAAGCCATTGTGGAGCAGCCAGTGATGGTGGACAGGAAAAGGAAGAGGACCCACTGCTCACAGAGGAAGTCGGAGGAACAACAGAGAGCAAGAGAGAGAGAGAGAGAGAGAGAGAGAGAGAGAGAGAGAGAGAGAGAGAGAGAGAGAGAGAGAGAGAGAGAGAGAGAGAGAGAGAGAGAGAGAGAGAGAGAGAGAGAGAGAGAGAGAGAGAGAGAGAGAGAGAGAGAGAGAGAGAGAGAGAGAGAGAGAGAGAGAGAGAGAGAGAGAGAGAGAGAGAGAGAGAGAGAGAGAGAGAGAGAGAGAGAGAGAGAAAATGAGAGAGAGAGAAAATGAGAGAGAAGAGAGAATGAGAGAGAGAATGAGAGAGAGAATGAGAGAGAGAATGAGAGAGAGAATGAGAGAGAGAATGAGAGAGAGAATGAGAGAGAGAATGAGAGAGAGAATGAGAGAGAGAATGAGAGAGAGAATGAGAGAGAGAATGAGAGAGAGAATGAGACAGAGAATGAGAGAGAGAATGAGAGAGAGAATGAGAGAGAGAATGAGAGAGAGAATGAGAGAGAGAATGAGAGAGAGAATGAGAGAGAGAATGAGAGAGAGAATGAGAGAGAAAAAGGCCAAGACAAGAAGATCGATTAAGGCAAAGTGGTTTTTCATTATGCGTAGCAGTGTGCGCGCATGTGTGTGTGAACTCACTGGTGGAGTGGTGGCGTCCTCTGGGTTCTGAGGACTGGTAGGCAGTACTGACATCACCGGTGGACTGAGAAGTTTTGATGCGAACCTGCTTACTGACTGTGTGATGAGATGGAGAGGAGGCCTGCACACACACAGACAGATGTACATATTAAGCATCTATAAATCATTTTATGTGTAGAAACAACATATTATTGGATTCTTTTGTGTACTAATTGACACACAACTGAGTTAGCATTTTAACCTCTTTCCAGTGAGAAGAGATTTAATAATCTGCTCTGCACCATCTGTCTCCATTCCAAATTGAACTGGTTCATATTAACATATATTAATTGTAAGTCTCACGTTGCTTTGTTCCTGTGTCAGCAGCATGATCTTGATGCTCTTCATGTTTGAGCTGCGGTCCAGCAGATCAATGGCTTTGTCCAAGTCGTCCTGATCACGCAGGGGGATGGACAGCTGTGTGCACAAACACATGCGCAAATACAATTAATACATACATTAGTAGAGCTGCCTAATTGCTAAAAGGTGTACTCAGTATTCCTTGCTTAAGCATTTTAGACTAAGAAATTATCTGGGGGATAAAAAAGTTGAAAACATTAACTGTTGTTATCATCTGTTTCCTGTCCAACCGACTCATGAGCAAATTAATTTCCAGAGCTTTAAATGAGTCAATCAAAAGACTTATAAATTTAGGAGACACAGTGAATCAGTCTGATGAATACTTTATACAAAATGATGCACAAAATTCAATAAAGGACTAAAATAGCAGATATTAAAGTATTGAGTATTTTTGGTAAGTGACAGCGAGTGCATTTGAATGTGAATCAATACCTCATTATTCATATAATGCAGGTCTAACTGCTGACCAAAGAATGTTTTGACTTTCTGCTGGACTTCCTCAAACTGCACAGGCCGTCCAAACATCAGAATCCTACACAAACATATATAAACATACACACACGCCACGCACACAGAGGGGGGACATTAAACAGGAAGCTGAGATTTCTTTAGATGTGTAATCCGAGCCGGCTAGTCAAGTCAAACACACAGACGGATCTGCAGAGTGCACACATTCCTGCGAGCACACCTAGCATAGCTGTGGTCTGTCCTGGCAGCCACAGACAAACCACAGTCCTTTCCCTTTCCACTGCGTTACCAGTCTGAGAGCTGAGAGAGAGAGCATGCCTGTGTGTAATCTCTCAAAATCAAAACACCAGTGTACATGTTGTTTTATGTGTTTGCATTGCCATTTGATCATTACTTTTATTTTAACACATGCACATTCCAGTAGAAAAGAAACTTAAATTCACCTTCTTTCACCACAGAACTCAAACTTAATCCTGACATCCTCCTGAAGAAAAAGAAAAAGAGGTGAGGTCACATCAGGGTCATATAGGAGTCACACGGTCACGGTTTCTCCTGTATCCATGTGTGTTACCATTCTTTTGGAAGAGCTGGCAGTGTTGACAGGTTTGGGTTTTGCCGTGTCGAAAGTTGATGCCGGCTGGCGCCTGGTCATCTGCAGGGCCACCAGATCCTTCATAATTGAATGGAGAGCCTGTCTCTCATCTGGGGAGAAAAACAGAGATACCGATTAGCCGATAATTACTTTCATGTTATGGCAAAGACAAAGATATACAAAGATGGCACACTCATATTACTTATGAAGATAGTGCAGTGCACAATATGCAAGTATACAATATACAAGTCCTGCCTTCTAAATAAAAGAGCCAATCCCAGATTGACGAAGTCATTGTGTCACTGCAGCTGCCGTTAGAAGCTCAGGGGCATTGGCGGATTTAGCCTGAACAATCTATGGGACAGATCATGTCATATTTTTTGCTGATTTTATTTTAAATATGCTATTTAATTGCTAGTTCAGCAAGCAGTTCTTGAGATTTCAGGATTTCCTATTCAAGTACACAGGACTTGGATGCCCCAAATAGTTGCCCAGAGGCGTTGCAAATATGGCCGCCAGGTGAACAGAATTTACTTGAAAGGGTCTTTGGTTGATGGCCGGTACCAATGAATGCCGATATTAAAATTATATACCATTTTGTCTAAATAAATGAATAAAATAATTTACAAAAAGACACTAAAAACAAAAAATAAAAGTGCATTTAGGCATTACAATACTAATATTGTATGAAAACTTTTGTTTTATTAAATATTTTTAAAGATAAACTTTAAGTGAGTCTTAAATGAAGGCAAAGTTAATATAAAATGTAAAAAAGGGGGAAATCATTATTTTAAAAAAATTATCAGACAATAAAGATTAAAAACATCTCTCATACCAGCAGCCGATAACTGATATGATATCCAGTGTTTTCCATTAATTACCTCTCTGGCGGCCCGCCATGGTCTAATCTGTCCCACCCCGGTTTCATAATGAAATATTATACTTTTCTCTTAATAACATAAAGGTGGCTAACGTGGTGTTTTGTGCCATTGCTTTGACAAAGTATCTATCAAACAAACTACAATCGAAAGTGAAATCAATTTGTGGCCGACCCTTAACTGCGGTCAATCATTGTAATGAGTGTTCTTGAGTAGCTTGTTACATTATATTAAACTAAACAAAGATTATGTTGCAGAAACTATAAACTTGCTATACAGTTACAGCACAGGTGCAGAAGAACTGAGAGGATGTTCTGCTCTCCTTTGTGAATAAACACTCGCAGTCAGACGACTAGACCTGCTTTCGTGATCTCTGTTCTCGTGTTTGATGTAAGAATGAGCTGTGTCTTGGCTAAGCCTACTAGAGAATGGAAAATATTCAATGTGTTGTTTGGATGGACTTCACACACCTCCGGAGAGGGAGAGAAACAGAGAAGCCTCGTCTACTCACCAATACCGGGAAACATGTGTTAAAACACAGCAGATCAACCCAAGCAACAGACTCAACCACTCAACTGGTGAATATCAGTGTATTCATGTGACCAGTGAGAACATAAGCATCACTGTCCATCTCCATGTTTCCCTCTTTCTCTATTTAAATATCTCCCAACATCCTTTTAATACCAGACGTCACAGATGTTTCCAGCTCAACAGAAGCTTGTCTGTCATTTATGAAGGCCCTGGTATACTCACAGCAAATTTCTTTTTCGTTCTTCGTTTAGAGGTAAAGAGAAGTTTGAAAAACCTGGTATACTTTTAGTGAACATTTCCATGCCATTCAATTAGATGAATATGTAAATGTGCTGCACACATTCCTATTAACAAAAAAATAAACAAATAAAAAGAGGTGAGAAAACAGCAATTAAAGGCCCACTGAAGTGCCTTGAAACGCGCAGTATTATTCAGTGTTGACGTAATTTACCCTGAAACGGCTCCAGCTGTTAGCAGCTCCTCCCCTTTTTTGAAACAGCCAATGGCGTTTCGTTAATACCACAGTTTGACTAGAGCCTTTCTGTTTGGTAAAGCCAGAGTTTCCTCCTAATCTCTAACTGTTTATCATTATTATCTCCTCCATATCGCTTTGAGATAAAGCACTCTGGGCAGAATTTAAATGGGTCCGATATGTTTTGTTCTATGCACCGACTTGCGCGTATGATCCGCGCTGCGCTCTCGTGCCTCTAGTCAACGGCTCTGGTCTAGACTATGTGTGTGCGCTGCGGCGGTGCGCGTGAAAGTTACATGAAACCAGACTTCATTCGCCTCAACTGAAAGCATATTTACACTGTATCGTTTCCTATCGCATGTATAGTGCGCTTCACCATGTAGAAATAGTAAATGTGTGAACAGCTGACCGATTTCAGACACAGCTTCAGCGTCTATTTATAGTGTAGGGGCGGGTGCTTCAGATTCTAGAGACCATTTGATTGGACAGAATATGTGATGAGAAGATGAAGTCTGCGATGATGTCATCAAAATCTATTAATCATTTTAACGGGAGTGAGAGACTGTACGTTTTGAATGCTTATATCTCCTAAATGCGAATTTTGTCATTGTTTTGGAACACACCAGTTTATTTCATAACCTTAAGGCTAACACAGTCATACTAAAAGCTAAAAAAACTTCCATTTAGATTTCAGGGGGCCTTTAAGAATCTGAACATCTGATCCTAGCGATGTGATTATGTTTGCACGCAATCTGCAATTCGTCTCTTCATATAGCACATTGTACAATTGATTGTTTTAAAGCAAGCAGCTTTACAGTATAAAAAATTATCAAACTTTGTCAGTGTCGCTTTCAATTAGAAATACAACTTGTCACACCTGTAGATAATATTGTTACTAAGTAAGTTTGGGATAAGTACAATTTTTTAAAAGAAATGAATACTTCGATTTACAAAAAAATTCTATTCATTAAAGGGTCCCAAAACAATGCACCAGTTTCCACAAAAATATTAAGCAGCACAATTGATATGATAATTCTATTAAATGTTTCTTGAGCTCCAAATAATCATATTAGAATGATTTCTGAAGGATCATGTGACTCTAAAGACTGGAGTAATGATGATGCTGAAAATTCTGCTTGTATATTTTAAAATACATTAAAATAGTTCTTTTAAATTGGTAATATGAATGTTTCTACTGTATTTCTGATCAAATAAATGCAGTCTTGGTGAGAATAATAGACTCCAAACTTTTGAACAGTAGTGTACATTTAAATAAGTGAGAGACACTTAAAAATCTAGATAATATTTTTTTAATCAACCTAATATTTAATATTAATAGTTCATTTCCAGAATTTTTTTCATAAAAAATGGTTTAAAATCAAGCGATGATTGAAGACCTGTTGAGGATCCCTAATATACAATAAATAAACATGAGGACTCACTCATTTTGCCGGTATGAAAGTGTGCTATTGATCGAAGTTCTGGTTTGAAGCTCCTCACACACCCCTTCCTCTAGTGTCACCCATCAATGGCCTAGAAATTAAACAATATTCAGGTTATACAGAAAAAAAATGAGTCAACAGCTGTAACTTACCCTCCTACAAAAAACAAATGTATCCTGAGCCAACAAACAATGATATCAGTCAACAGCACCACCACAACAACAACAATAACAACAACACTGACAATTACGCATTACATTGTCATACTTCAGGGACTTTTCATTTACAAGAATATTTTAATAGCATACGGTTTACCTCCTCTGTGTTTATTTGACACACTGAAGTAAAGTCGAAAGTGCACAATAAATAAAGTTATTGTCTCCCAAAATAAAGAATAGACTGAGAACTGCCTAAATGAGTCGTCAGGACTTCCAGTCTCACTTCCGTGTCCTTCATATGTAACACGGTAAAACTAATGCCAGCCTATGGTCTTCATTGGCTGCCCTCTACTTTGACCCTCCCTCAAACACTGTAGCCGGTGTTGTGTACATGTCTCGAGAAGATGCGGTTTTCTGCTCAGCAAAAAGCTAATTCTCTTTGTAAACACTTCCAGAAGAAGAGGATGTGAAGAGTCAGTGGTTAAAATTACCACAGCAATGCAACAGCAGTATAACCTTTTGACGATTGCTCCTCAAATCTCTGTGATGTCTAAATGGGATTTACAAAAAACGTATCCATTAAAGATGGAACAGTACCCAGTTTATTTGGACCAACTTGCTTGGGATGGAGGTTCGGGTTGAATAACTAGTTCTTCCAAATTTTTATCATCGGACTCGGGCTCTGATTGATACAGTAAAATCGACGCCATTGTTACTGTCTTTATAGCATGTACAATTGCTGAACTTTAGGAAGCCTCCGAAGCTGAAATTCAGTTATGGTAATTGACGGTTAGTTTCTGACAAACACTGTAAGTGGTAGACCAATTGCAACCGACTGGGCCATCTGGCCAATCAAAGCAGAGTAGGCTCGCAAAAAAGAGGGATTTAGACGAGTCAATTGAAAATCCATGAAAAATTTGGTGATGTGCAATGTATATTATGAGAAAATGAATGCGTTTTTTGACCTATGATGCATGCAAACCTGTTGTAGGAGACCTCCAAAACAAAATTAGAAATCTTTCAAATTCCATAAAATAGGGTCACACAATTTTCTGAAGCTAGATGCACAAAACCCCCATTTAAAATGCAGGAAAACTGAATGCGGAATGTTTTATATGTGTGATCGTGCATGCATGTTAGTGCATGTGAGACCTGAAGGACTGTAACCTGATCCATTGCTGGCACTGAGGAACCATGGCACAAACCTTCCAGCCGAGGGGAAATGAGCAGAGGGAAATATTTACCATTTAAAAATGGCCAGATTTCAGCTCCACAGGCTTCATTCCAGCCATAAAAGCCCCTCTCAACAATGCCATACTCCCTATAAACCCTATAACTGTAATATTTTCACATTTAATTCGCCCATGAATACAGGTGGCTCACATTAAGAAAAAGAATGTGAATCAAAATGGCTGTACTGTACATTGGATGTTTTGTATTTTAACTGAGGGTTTGTCTATTTTTCAGGCCTAAACAATGTGACAAATAATTTGGTCCATAACAATATTGTTGACCATGTACTTGGAACTCTAAAAATGGCTAATTTTCATAAATAAATAAAATCTTACCTTATAAACTTTTGATGTCCTTCAAATATGTTATCTGCTAATCCTGGAAGAAAAAAAATAAAAAATAAAATGCCACAAAAGTGTTCAAATGATAGTTTCACATAATATGTTACCCATTTCTCTGAAGAAATCCATTTAACCACAGCTAACATCTGTGTTATGCATGGAATCTATAGTGCCAGTATTCATTTACCAAGCAGTATGTATTTTCAGCTTAATTTTTTTGGGATAAAATGTTTGAGCATATCTCTAGTATATTCTACAAGGTACAGTATACTTTACAAATGCATTTGATGGAAAATATCAGTGTTAATTGTACTATAACTTAAGTTGGGCAAAAATACTTATTTTTCTGATTAATCTCAAGATTAATCATTGACTCTATGCCTATTTTCAGTGACTGCGTAAAAAAACCCAGTGTAGTCAGATTCATGAACAAATCAAAAGCAAAGTGCAACCAGTGAAGCCCACTTATTAAAGAAAAGAAAAATTATTGTTACGAGCAGGTTCTTTTAATAAATATTTAAGAAAGACAAAATTAATCAGTTAAAAACACTGCTTTAGATCATTTACAGCATTAGCCTAGAGAAAATTTCTTTCATTTGAAAGAAACATTCTGAAACTGAAATATACACAAATGAAATAGAATCGGCTCATCAATACCCTGTATCAATACTCAATTATTTTCCTTAAATACAACACTAAAGACAAAAAATGCTATATCAAATCTATACAATGTAAAGGAAATCAGTTTCACATCCTGAAGAACTCAAACCAGGTGAGTTGTTGAGAGGCAAACCGGACAATGGTTGGTTGCACTAGAAAGTCAGCAGTCTCATTAGAATGCTTCCGTCAGCATATCCTGACCTTTAAAAGTGAAGCTGTGGATAGGACTGCATCATTCCTGATGACATTACCTGCCTTTGCTTCACTGCCAGACTTCATCAGACCTGCAAAACTCTTTTGATCAAGTTACAGTGGTCCGAAGGAGAGAGGACTAACTGGACATTGCTAAAAATTGCATATCCTTCCATATTTATGGTCAACTCTGAAATGATTAACCAGACGGATGAGGTAAGGATCATGTGCACGCATGCCTTCGTTTGTTTCAGCACCTCCGGTCATGCAGCTTCAACTGAACCGAGAGAAATTATCATTCATTTGCACTCAATCAGTCAAATATCTTGAGTGGCCTGACCGACTGCATCTATGAACACACTCGAAAAGCAGTGAATGCATGCGGCTTTATTTGATGTTACTCTATATATAAATCCAAGTCTAAACAGACCCTCAACCAGAATGCTCCACAAAGTGCACGCTTTTTCCTTCACGAAAGGTCTGAATATACATTTGCTAGGTTGATGCCGCCACACCACTGGAAATCATCTCAGTTATTTACCTGATTTTAGATTCCCCTTCTGTCTTTTGTTCCTTTCCGATCAAACCAATGTCACTTTTTTTCTATTTAAATTGGAGGATAAATCTAGAGTCAAAACTCCAAGATATAATTTTTCAAGTGGGTTAAAATTGAAAGCAGAGATTCTTAACTCTAACATGCTTGAGAGAGATAGAGAGATGGATAGATAGAGTGAGTGAGATTATATTTTCAAGCGAGTTAGTTACATTTACTAATACAAACAATGAACAGCTGGATTTCTTACTCTGCATTTATTTGATCAAAAATATTGAAAAAACAGTAATTGTTACAAAGTAATATTGTTACAAAAGATTTCTATTTTAACCAAATGTTGTTTTTTTACTTTCTATTCACTTTCTATTTTTATAAACAAATATTAAGCAGTACAACTGTTTCCAACATTGATAATAAATCAGCATGTCAGAATTATTTCTGAAGTGTGTCACTGAAGTAATGATGCTGAAAATTCAGCTTTGCGTCACAGGAATAAATTATATTTAAAAGTATACTAAAGTCACTCTGAAGTCAATAATTATATCTCTTAAAACTCATCGCTTCATTTAGTATACGCGGACCATGAATATGAATATTAGCCCCGCCTCCACTCATTCAGACCAGCTCAGAGACTGTAGTAAACACAGCACAATGGTATCGCTCTTTACAACGTCGGACACATAACGGTAATTAATAAGCTTGCCCACATTATCAAACAGCTAATAATGTGTTGCTAATGTTACACAAACCATGTTCCCATTCGCCATCTCAGTCTGCCTTCTGAAAATCAATATCCTTAGAAACGCTTTGAACGTCACAGAACATCAGTGGAGAAAGGCATATAGTTCATCATAACATCGTAATATACATCACATACACAATTCACACGCTATATTGCTAAATATACTTCACAGCATAGTAATGATGATTTGCTAAAGCCTGCCCGCACATTGACATGATTGGTTTGTGACATCAGAAACGCCAGCGATTATATTTATGACAATTTTATTTTTTTAATCCTATCAGGTCCTTTTAAGCATAAGCATTTTATGGATTTATTGTAGTAGATGTGCTTGTGTTTAAGAAACTATGCAAAAGTTAGGCTAAAACAGATGCAAAGGTAAACACATTGCAATGAGGAAGTGTCATATAGGCTGAATTTGCAGACAAGGTACTGGGTTTCCATCCATGTATTTTTAAGAAAACTGAGAAGGCAAATATAAAATGCTGTAGGCCTACAGGAACACCATGCCTAAAATAAAAAAATAAAATAAAAAAAAAGGTATAGATTCCATTAGATTTGCATATGATGGAAACACATTAACCAAATAAAATATTTTTTTCTATCGAAATTTGAATTTTCCTTCTTTTTTTTCTCTCCACATTGCGATTTCTCTCAACTTGGATGGATATTAGCTACTCACTGAGCACCCTAAAACCGCCACTACTGTCTTCTGTTGAAACCTTAAAATGGTTCACTTCATGGAGCAACAAATGATTGAGAACCCCTGCTTTAAAGGTTTGTAAAACTTTTTTACTCCTCATCCAGTCTTTCTTTAGTTTCCAATCCCATTTCGGTATCATTTCTCCTGCTCTTAATTACCTTGTGGTAAGTATGTGTGGAATCTGGAAAAGGGAGAAGGCCATCCATGGGCCCTGTCAGCTGGGCCTGCATTGTTTTGCTTGTATCTCTTTTCCAGTACTTGCCAGATTCTCAACAAATTTCTCTTACAATTTCGCCGCCTCTAACCACCTCTCGCCTGATTTTCGGCTGTTTAGTCTGTGGCTGGTTTTCCCAGCAGTGGCGCTGAGGCTGTTGGCTTTCGCTCATGGAGGGGCTTACAGTACAAGAGACTCAGAGGCTTACAGCACAAATCCCAATAGGGTTCCCAACACTCTGGAGTGGCTAGACTAAAACGGTTCCTGTCAGCTCTGGGGTAGAGATAACAAATTATTCTAGATGGTGGAAAAGACACCAGGTCATGAACTGGCTAAAGACCAATGTTTATACATAAACAGATCTGACACCCTCTGTGTAAGTTGTGGTGGTCCATGCAGTCAAACGTGTGATGCAAAGGCACATTGACTGAAGACATGTGAGAGATTTTCTCAATACAGGCAAAGCACAAAACAAAAAGCACATTCACAAAGTTATTATTAAATACATCTAAACAGGAATAACTCTCTGCTGAGTGTCAGTTCTGTACCATGCCGTTATTACTTTTTATCTACTGTAAACTAATGTCTGATTAAAAGCTCATTTGGTATCTGAGACCTTTCTTTATGAGGCAATTTCTACATTTCTAAAATGTAGACCAGTGTACTTGACCAGGGTACTCAGTAGGGATGTCACTTCGTTACCAAGTCGGTATCGACATTTTAAAATCCTGACGGTACTTGTTTTTCTACAGTGCCGTAAGTACAGATGGTACCAAACATTTATGCATTTTAGCATGTAGGTTAAACCCAAACAAATTATCAGAGCAAATCAGTCATTTTAAAACCTACTGTGAGACGTAATTTCATAAACAGTGTTAGTGATTCAGCCATAACGCATCTCTCTCTCATTGTGTATGGAGTCGGTGGGCGGGCTTAACATAATGACGGCAGAGTTGCAGTAGTTCCGCGCGCTACTCGTAAACAAAGAAGCTAGCGAACAACGGTCTTTCGAATCGGCTTTGGCCGTGACTCTGGAAGACTTGGAGTTAAAGGGTTAGTTCACCCAAAAATGAAAATTCTGTCAGTAATTACTCACCCTCATGTTGTTCCAACCATGTAAGACCTTCGTTCATCTTCGGAACATAATTTAGTATATTTTTGATGAAATCTGAGAGCTGTCTCACTCCTCCATAGGCTTTCAGAGGGACTGAAACTTGATGGCCCAGAATAGTAAGTAAAAACGTCATTTAAGGAGTCCAAATGACTACAGTTGCTCTGTATTAAGTCTATCATGCGACGAAAATACTTTTTGAGCGGAAAAACAACAAAAATAACGACTTTATCCCACTATTATTGATGTTCAATTGGGAGCGCCACGACGCATGCGCGAGAACTGATATTACGGCGTTCTTATTCTACTACTACTTGTTACTGGCTGCTCACTCTTTCGGAGTAGTAGCGCCATCTACTGTACGAGATGATGTCCCGACATTGCCGGCAGCGCAACAAGGTCTGTTTACAAGCAGAGTAAGACGCGCGATGTATGCAAAAGTGCGTTCGTCAATATGTCCACTGATTTCAATGTAGATGAAGACTTGGATTTTTTTAACCATACATACATATATATACATACATACACACACATATATACATATATATACACATACATACATACATATATATATACATATATATATATATATATATATATATATATATATATATATATACACATACATACATACATACATACATATATATATACATACATATATATATACATATATATATATATATATATATACATATATATATACATATATATATACATATATATATACATATATATATACATATATATATACATATATATATATATATATATATATATATATATATATATATATATATATATATATATATATATATATATGGTAGCGGCTCACGATCATTTATTGGGAAAGTGTGTAAGGTAAGCCGTTCATTTTGCAGAATTGGTAAGGCACTCTTACGTTTTCTTTTCTTTTTCTCACGATTCTTACATCCAGGAAATGCACACTTTTTAACCATTGTAAAAATCTAAATCGAGACCTAAATCACAATCAGTGTCGAATTCAATAGCTTGCATACAGCACGCGTCTTCCTCTGCTTGTAAACAGACCTTGTTGCGCTGCCGGCAATGTCGGGACATCATCTCGTACAGTAGATGGCGGTACTACTCCGAAAGAGTGAGCAGCCAGTAACAAGTAGTAGTAGAATAAGAACGCCGTAATATCAGTTCTCGCGCATGCGTCGTGGCGCTCCCAATTGAACAACAATAATAGTGGGATAAAGTCGTTATTTTTGTTGTTTTTCCGCTCAAAAAGTATTTTCGTCGCATGATAGACTTAATACAGAGCCACTGTAGTCATTTGGACTCCTTAAATGACGTTTTTACTTACTATTCTGGGCCATCAAGTTTCAGTCCCTCTGAAAGCCTATGGAGGAGTGAGACAGCTCTCAGATTTCATCAAAAATATACTAAATTATGTTCCGAAGATGAACGAAGGTCTTACATGGTTGGAACAACATGAGGGTGAGTAATTACTGACAGAATTTTCATTTTTGGGTGAACTAACCCTTTAAGCTTTTCTTTGAGAAAAGAACAAAGAACGGCACTGAAGTCTATCTTAAAAAAGGAAGATGTGTTCGGAGGTTTGCCGACCGGATACTGTGAAAGTTTAATCTATCAACTAGCTCCGCTTCTCCTTCTTCGTTGCTCTGGTTGGTTGTAGCACTATCCTACTGCCTGCAGAGGGAATCTGAAAGACAACCGTTTATCCCGCCCCTCGGATTGAGCCCTGACAATGGTGTGTTCCCAGACCCAACATCTTGATGTGGGTCAGGCTAACTTGCAAGCTCTCTGAGAGACGGTCTTCAGTCAGTGCGCGAGTGTCAGATTTTTGCATAAAAAGTTCCAATATAATACAATTCAATGGTAGTAAAAGTTGTAAACAAACTTGCTTGAGCAACAAACCAAAAAAATTATACAAAATTTGTGTGCATGGATAGTTCAAGTTCACTAAAGCTGTCAGTTGCATCTGGAACTCACAAATTGGATGGTTTATTTATTGAACTAAAAATGAATCGAAATGATAACCAATCATGATTAATCTCCATACAATATACGGTTGTCAGTCCTGTCCTTAATACGGTTACGTTCACACACAATACAGTTATTCACAGGTGTAAGTTCTATTACTGAACTCACACGAGTCACACGTGTTCATTTTCAGGACTCACAACCGCATTCTCGGAAAACCTGCAGAGTGTGAATGGAATTGGACTGGACAACTCGTTGTCTGTCACATCATACAGTGCGAGAGTCTTCTGCACTGCACAAACATGTGTCAACCATGTGTTGGGTTTTTGTGTGTAGTTTAATATCTTACAGCAATAAGCTGTGTGTTATCTGAAGGTTTTAGATACGGGCACTGTTCTCTTCTTCTGTCAGTTTTGTGTTCTACGCGTGACTCAAATGCTCCGCTCTCCACCAGTTAATGAAGATTTGATGGATGAACTTTCAGCACAATTGGACTCTTGTTGTGTCAAAATTGATAAGACTTTTTAGTTTTATGGATGTTGCCATCTTTAAAACTACTTTGGTCACAGTCGCTCCTCGCTATTGCAACTCCCACTGCCACCCAGAGAGCATTCAAGACACTCTGTGTGAATAGAACATTTTGAGACTCGCACCTGTAAGCAAATACAGTTGTAATTCCCCAAAACTGACAGTGTGAACGTAGCCTTAGTGATATGAATCAAAATAAATGTGCTTAGTAAGTGTTTTCCACTCCAAGTTTTGTTTTGTTTGACATGGCTTCAATAATATTATTGTCACCGCTTTGTGATATAACAAGGACAATGATATACAGCATCATTTAGCAAAATGAACATTCATTCGTTTGCATGAGTACTTGCATGTCATGCATGATAGAGTTGATACCAGAACATGTAGGTAGGCAACCGAGTTATGATATATTACCAAACATAACTAAAGTCAATTTTAACGCAATATCATTGTTTTTCCACAACAGTGTTGAGATATCAAATCAAACACATGAGCATGAAGACGTCCATATAAGTTCATGGAAACTAATCATTGTTTTTCAACACAGTTCCCAGCACTAGTCAATCAGTTTACGCCTGCTATTCGTCACACATTGTGTGCATATTTATTGCACATTTCATGAATGACAAGAGGGAAGAAAAAACTATGGGCATGTCAGTTTCATTAGTCAAGACTGTCATCCATCCAAAACAATAACAAAACCTGTTGCTAAGTTCCAACACACCTTAAAACTTTGCAAAACACTCGAGCATGTTAAATGTTGCACCGAATGAGTGTCAATGAACCCCAAGTTAAAACACTCACCTGAGCTTGGGCTGAAGCGCATGCAGTTGGAGAGGGACTCTTCACTCAGGCACTTTCAGCCCCGTCTTCGGAAACGCGATGCAAGTCGTGAAGACAAACGTGATAGCTAAAGATAATGTAATATGACTGTCCAGAAATATCCAGGCCGCTGCCATTGCTAACGCGCTTCCAGGAGCGCGGACCCCTGAGGGTCTCCCATACCATCCATAAAACGTATTCCTCAGACCAAACTAATCTCCAGTTTATGCTGAGAGTAGGTAACAGTCTAGTGACTACGAATAAAATATGGACGTTTCATGAAGCGACATTCTTTGCAGCTTTGTGAAGACAGCATAACTACGGCATGAAGAGTTCAAAATAAACCTAATAAGCGTCACGTCCAAAAGCTAAAGCTTGAATGTCTCTAAAGGTGCAGATAGAAGCGAGTTGCTTACATGAAATCAATTTGTGAAGGAAAAGAAAGGATTTCCGTAATTCTGATGGCTTCTTTTCCTGCTAGGGTTGCATATTTTTCCCTCCGTCGATGTGTCTGTCCAGATTCACTGCACGCACGTACAGTTTTCACTTTTCTAGTGAAAGGCGAATCTGTAACAGGCCGTTTATGTTCGTTAATCCTGTGCGTAACAACTTTGAAAAGCCAAATAAACCAGAAAATGAGTCCTCAGCTCGATGATTGGACAATCTCCGCATTATTATGCGATAAATGATTATGAATGAAGGCATGTGACTGTGAAAGCAGCATTCAAGTATCCACTTTACCGAAGTAAAAGCGAAAAATGTATGAGGATAACTGCACAGGGAAAACACTGTCGAAGAGCTGGACAAAAGAGCGTGCGCGTAACAGTCAGCGGCTGCTTGAACTTCGAGAACAAATTCCCCTTTCCGTTGATGACGGTTAAAACTCAGCGAAAGTTAAAACTTAGCGAAAGTGCGGAAAATACGCTCCCCGAGGGCCGTTCAGGCGCTTTTGGTGATATTAAGCGTGAGGCGAGACATTCAGGCGACATTAGTCCAAGCATTCTCGTGATGTTGAGGATGATAAACAGCAGATGCTAGAATGAATCTTTAGCGCAGCGAGTTTCCTGACAGCGAAACGGCAGTTCGTCACCGGAACACATAAGCTCGCTTCCTTTAAAACCGGCCGAAAGTTCGTCATGTTAATGCCCGTGCATGGATGCAATTGCTTTCATCATTTTTACTCGTCGTCGGTAGAAAAATGCATTGTATAACGTTTGTAATTTCCGTAACACATTCAAGATGACAACTGTGTTAAGCACAGACTTTTGTGTACGCTCGGGGGCGCGCTTTTCCTCGCTTTGGTTTTTGTTTGGTGACGTAAAGCACACAGCACAGCATCACTGCCGCGCACACATTTATGACGTCAGAGTCAGACTCATGTATTTGTTAAAAAAAACAATTCTATTATGGACATAGTCTCCTAAAAAGAAAAAGTAATTCACAAAACATCTAAAACAATATATAACATACAATAAACAAATAAAAATAGCATTAACCATAAAAAGTCACCTTCAGGAAATCACAAGGTAAGTCACAATGTCAGAAGTGAACTTTCAAAGGTGAGACTTTGGAGGGCGGTGCTGTGTTTAAGTGAATAACGTGATGCATTGAACAACTCTTGCCACTGTTTTCATCCTCCTGACAAATCATTACTGGGATTTGTTTTTGGATTTTTATCTGGGACCAGTATTTATTTACAATATTAATGCTTTTAAATAGATATTTCAAATTAACACGCTGATATGTGAATAACAGGTCATTACAGTCATCTAATATTTATTTCCCTGTGATGCTCTTTGTTGTACTGTCTTTATATTTCAAAGTAGGGTGATATCAGCTAAATTGGGCCACTTTTTGGTAAATCGCTTGGGACAATAATACAACACCATATATGCCTTTCCCATGTGTTTTTATGATTTTTAATGACTGTTTTTGATAATGTTGTATTGAAATTATGTTAAAAAAAAATACTATTTAGGCCCTATAGTTCTTAAAACATCAGCTGTGCCACCTTTTTTTGCATGAGCAGTTTCAGGTAAAATGGGCCACTGTTTCAGGTAACCAATGGGCGGGTCAAACTGCAAAGGGAAATAGTGATTTATCATCAATTTTAATTTTATGTAGCCACATACATTTAAACTGCATTAAACAAACATTAAAACATGTAATTAAAAAAACAAAAAAAAAACATTTTGGGTGCAAACCCACATATTCAAATGTACAATTTAAAAAGTCAATTTTGTAACAGCATAGATCATTGGTCAGTGGTGTGTGTGTGTGTGTGTGCACGCGTGTGTGTGGGTGTCGGTGTGTGCATAACACAAATTTGTATAATGACATTTACCAATTACACTGGTATTACAACATCAAGCTGGTTTATGAGGACTTTCTAAATGTCCCCGTAAATCAAATTGCTTTAATAAACAATGTTTTATTAAAAATGTAAAAATGCAGAATGTTTCCTGTGATGGTTGTGTTTATGGGTAGGGGCAGTGTAGGGGGATAGAAAATACGGTTTGTACGGTATAAAAATCATTACGCCTATGGAGAGTCCTCATAATGTTGTTGCACCAACATATGTGTGTGTGTGTGTGTGTTGGTGTGCGAGTGTGTGGGTGTGTATGTGTACACACATACACACGCACCCACACACTTGCACACCGACACACACATGTGTTTGTGAGTGACACAGAGGATGGCCCATTTTAGATGAAACCATGTGGCCCATTTTACCTCAGTGGGTTAAGGTAAATTGGGCCGTCAAGAAAAACATCACTTTTCCAAAAAATATGTTCATATAGCAAACTAACAGCATTATTTCTGATGGATGCCATCAAGACCGATATTATGCTTAGTTTTTTATGTGCATGTTTTTTTTTTTTTTTACAGATTTATCATCCTTATAATAGTTTAGTTAAGCCAGGCTACTTGCCATGCAGCTTTCTGGTGCAGTCTTGATTCGAATTATTGCCCCGCCCACCATCGCAACCATAAACTAATCAAATCACCTGTTACTTGTCAAGAACAGTTATGACAACAGTTTGAAATCCTTTTCAGTCATTGGCTCTAAATTCCAGAGGGGCTGGGACCCCCAAACCTTAAATGGCCCATTTTACCTGATATCACCCTATATATTAATATAAATTGTAATCTTTTTTAAAGCATTTTATATAAATATCAAAATCAAAGCACTCACCGCTCTCTCCCAGCTAATTAGATGCTTATAACTATATGTCAGTACAAAAATATGAAAAAGGTCTGCACTCTACAAATATTTTATTATCAGGAGATAAAGTACGAAACGTTTGTACTTTTTTAAAATCTCCTGATAAAAAAATATTTTTAGAGTGCAGACCTTTTTCATATTTTATATAAATATATAAACACACACACACACACACACACACACACACACACACATATATATACACACAAAATTATTGAACTGTTGAAGAAAAAAAATATTAAACAAATCTTTTAACTTTTACCAAAACAACACTTTAATGTGAGCTTTACTATAATAAAACATCCAAACTAAGGATTGATCAACACCGGCATATCATTTATTTATGTGTACAAAAGCGTGTACAAAACTGAGAAATAAAAAGGAAAAAAAAGGAAATTTCTGTGGGAAATGAAAGAAAGAATAATCACATTTTATTATAAATTGATGTAGCAGTTGAACTGGAGGGCTGATATAAGTACCAAGACAAAAATAAACCTGACGGGGGACAAAAGAAACAAGTAAAGAGCCAAGACCTCCTTCTGCTTTAAGGCCACCTTGTTCCACTGATCAAGTTTTAGATATAGAGTAATACATTTTGCGTACATTTGTCTCCTCTCACTCAACGCATGCAGACAGTCAACAGCATTTAAAAAATAATCTTTTGCAACCTTAAATATCAATACACTTACAAAGACACACTCACACATTTCAAGAACTACAAATCCGTCAGAAAAGAGCAAAGAAGAGTGTACCTTTTTCTGTTTGTTCTGTAGTTTATAAAAGACTGAGTGCTTGCAGGATATTGTGTCACTTGTACCATGGCACACTGTGTGCAATCACAACTAACAATTGGGCTAAACACAGTGATTTGTGTCTGTGGAAAGTTTGTACATTTGAACAGAAAAAAAAAATGACAGCGTTGTAAAGAAATCCATCATTTACATTTGGTGCAACATTTTGTTAGAATGAGAAAGTTGTCATTTTAAAAAGATGATGATTTTGGGTAAATTAACTCAAAAAGGAAGCTTTTTAAAAAAAAAAAAGTTCTTAATATGAAGGATTTGAAACAAAAACGCGCAACTAAAATGATAAGGCTTAATATGAAAATATTATTCCCGTTCATGCCAAGAGCTTTCAATAATTTCTCTAAACCTCGCAATGCATTTTAATTTCACAGTAATCTTAAATATATACAAACACAGGGACTTTTGTGGCATTCAAGTTGTTGAAAATATTTGGATGATTTTCAATGGCTTAGCGAGTCTAAACGGAACATCTCAAACGTACAGACAAAAGGCCATTGCACTGGAAGGCAGACAAGACATTTGCAAAACACAACAAGCCACTATCATGGACTAAAACTAAGGGCAAATCTATCTAACGACCACTTCCTTATGGCATTTAACATATACAGACATCAGAATAGCTTTACGTTTGCTACACTATAAAAAGCAATAGTATTAAAACACAGAGGCATTTCATTCATTAAAAGAAACTACATGACGGCATCAATGACGTTTGTACACAAATACATGAACCACTAGAGAGGTCACAGCTTATGGCCACAGTGACAATTCACAAGATGCAAAGTCAGTTTCACGCTGACATGTGCATATAAAACCTGGGATGGAAGTCTTTGTTTAGATGTACATCACCCCCTTCCTGCTCAAACCCCGACTGTGTAGCAATTCTGAGTGTAAAAAGGATTTCTTTACTGGTGAACAAATTTCAACAGCTTTTAACAATGAACACTAGGAGTGACGCTGTTGGATCATTGTGACCCATCTATATTCCTGAGCAATACTTAGGAGCCACACGGTTACGTGTGCACTCAAAGTCCTACCAAACCCCGTCACAGAGAAGCCTACAGGAGAAAAAAAAAACTAAAAACTAAAACTATGTGATGACAGGAAGTGGTGGAAGGGGGGAAAGGCAATGGTGTGAAGCATCATGAAATGTCATTTCCTCTGAGACCTAGTTCCCTGTGAATATCTTAATTTGTCGTACAAGCTTGGTCCCATGCAGCAAGGCATAAGTACAGTACAGTGCATCACAGTACATTCACTCTGCTTAGTGGTACTTGCGTACAAATGCCTCTGCAAGAAGCTGAGCAACGATAAAAATAAAAGTTTATTAAAAATGTGCAGTCAAACACTAAAATGAATAAAATAAGACATACGAGACTTATCTATTGTTGATATGGTAAGCATAGATAAATCACTAGATGGCATTAATTGTCTAAGGTCAAACGTGGAAAAGCATCCAAAACACTAGAGGGCGCCAGAAAAGAGAGGCGATATGTAAAGACTGTCCAAGTCTAGATCTCAATTTTTAACTGAAAATGGGCAATATTCAGCAAATGGAATATATTCTCAAATACTTGAGCAAACATTGTGTTAACAATTACATTTGATAAGGATATCCATGCTTCAGAATAAGAATGATATTATTTGATGGGTTCTCAGAGGCCATTAGTACTACTAATTCTTAAATGTCAAAAGAAGATCAAATTTGGAAAAGGCAGGAAAACTCAAGCGAGCTCTTTACAGTACAGTGTACCCTGTAGATTCACACATAAAATATCCTGCACCAACGAAGCAAACAAAATAAAAGACAGTTTTTCCAATTGTAAGGAACATTGTTAGGCCATATAGTTTGAGAACAGTACAGGTTGCTGCAACTAGAGGGACAAAAAAAATAAAATAAAATGTTGACTATGTACATAAAAGATTGCTGAATAATTTTGATCCAACACCCCAGAATCATTACCTGAGTGTATAAATCTAAACCATCTTGAAACCAATCTTACGACAGAAAACCAACCACACTAGTACTGCCAAAAAGGATTGTAATGATGCGAATAAGTGAATCATCCCACCTATAGGGATACAAACATTTTGGTCACAATCAACTAACTGTTAACTCCACAACACTAGACAAAAAGAAAGAAAGAAAGATGAACACAAAAATGACATTTAAAAATGAAACTAAATTCAAATTGAGCGGGAGGTGGGACAAAGAAAACCAACAAAAAAAAGGAAGTTGATCAACCCTGTCACATGGTGGAATATCTGTGATTGTGTTATATCATGAAGGGCCTGGCTCAAGAGTGTCTAAGTGTGGATGCATGTGTGTGTATTGTGTGTGAAGGATGTGGGCAGAGTAAATAAAGGGTCATCATCATTGGCCAGTGGAGGGAAAGGTGACTTGGAAAATCACTGAGGATTATGGCGTCTTGGTGATGCTCTCTGCATCCTTGGAGGCCCAGAGCTCCTTATGCTGCTTGCGTCCGAAGCCCTCGTCGTAGTTCCCTTTACTCTTGAAGAGCTGCTGGAAGTGTGGTTTGCAGTAAAACTCCCCCTGCAGTGCTGCATAGGTGCCCAGACTACAGAACAGAAGCCAAGAGATTACAAACATGTATATACACATGCATGCATACATACAAATAGGGGCAAATATATACATAAAAACAGGGCAAATTAGCGCGAGAACGCAATTCCAAAAAAGCACAGATGGAAATGGAAAGTTCTGCACGTGATCACTGAGAGAAAGAACACAGACGCAGCTGGATAATTTCCATAATGACCAATGCAATTTACCAGTTAGCATATGGTTTAAGAAGACATGCCAATGCACTTTTTTTGGGGCTGTAAATAATAGCGCAAACACCAGTAAACTGACAAGCCAAACATTAGTAAATCACATTGTGTGATTTGTTTAAATATTCTCCTCCCGTAAATTTTGCGTCTGAAAGTGAAACTCCTATAAATGCATGTGCAATAAGGTCAGCCGCAAAAATAACGCCTTTTCAGTGCCATTTTGGTAACACTTTACAATAAGGTTGTATTAGTTAACATTAGTTAATGCATTAGGTAACATTAACTAACCATGAACAACACCTCTGTTCAGCATTAATTCATCTTTCACGTTAAAGGCGCAGGCAGAAGACAGAAACCTGTTGAATAAAGTCGTTTTTTTTTTGTCGCTTCATAAAATGATTGTAGAACCACTGTAGTGAGATGGACTTTGTAATGACGTTTTTAGTACCTTTTATGGGTCTTGTGAGTGCAAGTTACATTGCTGCCAATGTCTGTGCTGTGAGGAAGTGTCTAACCTGAGTTTGGTGTTGCAGTGCTTGCAGCAGAAGCATGTGGCGTGGAAGATGAGGTTGTTGGCCACCAATCTCTCCATCGGATACACTGTCTTCTCACATGCTGCACAGGTCTCCTTCTGTGTCTTGAAACTGAAGGACTGGTAGGAAATAAAGGCACTGCCATTTGTTTTCAGTCATTTAAAACAATAGTTCACTCGATGAATTTTGCAAGGAACAGATTAATTTCATCACATGACATCAGAAAATAGACTTGAGATATGGTGCATGACTCATAAAGACAGACAGATAGAGATAGAGAGACAGATGCACGGTGCAATATGAAATCTAGAAACAGATGGAGAAAAGACAAGGATGTGAACAAACATCGACATACCTTAGAACGCTGAACGGGCTTGTCATCAGACGTGTTCCTGTTGTCCTGGAAAAAAAGAAAGAAAAAAAAAAAAGAAAAAGAAAATTATTCCAGTGGTCCTAAGACAGGTTACCCATGGCAACACTATTTCAGGCACTGCCTTGTGCATAATCCTGCACATCATCCATTCACCATCACTGGTCCGGCTCCTAACCTGACATAACTCAAAATGTTCCCTTCCAACCACTTCATCCAGTCCCTCCCATATCCCTCCAATTGGTCGCATGCTTTTACAAGCACCTTTTGTCTGTGTTCCCTCACACACACAAATGCAAGAAGAGGGATCAACGAAGACTAAGCCTGGTGAGCGTTTCTAACTCAATCACCCCATGAAATAAAGACCCTGTGCACACATGCTTTCAGTTCAGCCAGTCTAAAGCTATAATATGACATTACATAACACAGGCCCATGTCCCATGGTCAACTCTGCACCACATATTCTGTAGCGCTTAATCAAAACAGCTGCCAATCTGTACAGGCCACCAAATCACGCACAAGGAAGGATGGGAATTTAAGAACCAAGCGTGCCATTTATGATAGATTTCAGACAATGCTAAACCAATACAGTATAAGAAGCATCTGCTTGATAAAAAAATGCTGAACTGACAGGTTATGTAACTGCTCAGGTCTGTCAGAAAGCCAAGAGCAGTTCTCCACCTCCACTACAGCATCTATACTTGTCCCTTTCGTATAAACCTAGAGCTTGAAATCGTACACAGATCTGCTAGTATAACAGCTCACACACGCCCCACTGTTGTTGTACCTCTAGAAAAAAGGACAGTTCATTTGCTCAGCTCAGAAAGGCAGTGGAAGTATAAGTGATGAACATTATATCACATCAGACATTCAACCACTTTTCAAAAATTATAGTCATTATCGAGAGGGCTCTCGCACACACACACACACGCACACGCACACGCACACACACGCACACACACGCGCACACACACACACAAAGCCCTGGAATGATATTACAACCACTCAGCCTCCTCAACATGATGATATTTGCTTAAAAACAGAGTCAGACATGAACATCAACAGTATCAGACGCAACAAATTCTCTTTAATCATTTTCACCTTTTCATTAATTTCATGACTGCCTTCAATGCAAAAGTCATTTCCTGTGAGTGTGTGAGTCTTCTGGTTCACTAGCTGCTACAGGTAAATGACTAGAATTGCAGTAGTGCAGAAGAAGTGCAGTAAATTGTAAAACCAGTGTGTGTGTGTGTGTGTGTGTGTGTATGTGATTACGAAAATGAATTAAAATATGATAAATGCAAGTGTGCAACAATCAAGCAGAATAAAAGACCGTTTTTGAACAGCTAAAATAACTGGGTAAAAGTTAAAATTGACCATGCCTGCTTTTATGTTAAAAATAAGACCTAACGAAAAATGGAGATGCATCAACGTTGGACAGTTATTTATCAAACTAAAATGCATTGACAATTGGCGATAAGCAAGAAATGTCATGATATTAAAAACAGTTTTATTCATAAATATGGTTTACATTTTTTGCTTGTAATTAGAGATTGATCGATAATCAGTTTTACCGATATTTAAGCTTTTCGACGGCGGGGCTTCAATTCCGAAGGTCAACGAAGGTATCGCTGAAGGAGATTAAATCTGATTCCTATGGCGAAACACGGTCTTATATAGCCTCGGATATGCAAATTCAGGTGACCTTGTTCGGCGGGAATTCTAGCGCCCCCTATTGGTTTCGCTCTCTCGGCCGCCTCGCCATAGGCTCCTGCAGTTGCCGCGGCACAGCCAATCAGCGCGCAGCTCACGCTGTTCTATCGGCTGTGCGGCTGCACTGCGTTTTACATAAGACACTTTATATAATAAAGTTTTTGCTTCATATTCTCGAGAAAATGAGTTTTCCCTTAACGCAATACGAGAGACCTCTCGAAAGGGAAACCCCGCTATCTTGTGGGCATTTTGAGAATTGCATGCAAGACTAAAATATATATTTTTTTAAATCAACAACTGTGTTCAAAAGGTGAAAATAACTTGCTTCCCTTCTTTAATAAACTTTAAATAAGAAAACAACCATTAAATTGCACAAATGAGTAGGGTTGGGTACCATTTGGGGTTTTTACGATTCCGGTGCCAAACTGTTACTTACAAAAACAAAAAACAGAGATAGATATAGATACAAAACACAATTTACTTATTACTTATTTTACTTATTATTTTGAAATATGACCATATTCTCTGGCTAAATATTTTAGAATGCATCGCCTCATTGTTTCTATGGCGATGCATTATGCTTCTCACATGACACAAAGCAGCCGCAATAGTGATATATCGTATGTATATATATATCGCTGTATCGTATAATTTATCATTACAAACTTGTTAACCATGTCATGAACTATCTGATATTCTGATTTTCAAATATGTGTAAGTGAATGCGTTTCATCATTTAAAACCCTTTATAATGATCATGTTAGTTGATGCATGAACTGGGAGAAGAATAGAGTAAACTATATGATGTGTATCTGAATAGATATGAATAAAACACGTAGTCAAATTACAACTGTCTGAAAAGATTGTCATTGCGCTATTGACATCAGTGTGTATTTTTTGCTAGTAATTATGTGCATTTAAATGTCTGAAACCTAAAATACATATTATGTGGTTGAAAACACTGAATAGTTGTGATATTATGTGACGAGCGCTGAGCACGTCTGTCTCTGGCTCGGGTCCAGCCAAAGCACGAAATCACGTGGCACCGAAATGAGGCACCGAAATCTGCGTTCTGATTCGGTCCGGTTACATACCGGGGCCCCACTTTATATTAGGTGGCCTTAAGTACTATGTACTTACGTCAAAAAATAAGTACAATGTACTTACTGTGTTCAAATTGTATTGCAAAACACCTTTGCTGATATTGAGGTTAGGGACCGGGGTTAGGTGTAAAGGAAGTGTCAACTGTGTAATTACAAATGTAACTACAGAAATTAATTACAGAAGTAGTTACATGCAGGTATTTCTTAAAATCTAAGTACAATGTAAACATGTATGTACACAATAAGTGCATTGTATCAAATTATTAATTAAAATGTTAGTACATAGTAGTTAAGGCCACCTAATATAAAGTGGGTCCCATACCGGTTATATAGATACATTTCGGTACCCAACCCTACAAATGAGAGTAAACCACAATAAAATGTACTGACGGTGAGTATTATAGTTTCACTCGCTGTAAACCGTTTCTAGCCAAATAAAAATAGCGAAAGGCAGTGACAAAGCTCTGGAGATTTTTCAGCCTTCTAAAAGGACCAAATCTGAGGTGTGGTGATATTTTGGCTTTTACAAAAGTCCTGAGGGTAACTTAAATCGAGGATGGTCACCCTGTCTGCAGAACATGCAAAAAGAAAGTTGCTGCAATAGGAGGAAACGCTTCAAATCTGCTGAGTCGTCTTCGTGACCATCACCCACTATTGTTAGACCTCAATACCAAAACCACGTCTGGGAAATAGTTGGAAACAAAATGTTGATAGTGCCGTTCACTCACCAGGTTGATGCTCAGGAAATGCTTCAGCATGGCCACCATATGCAGCTTTTAACATGATCCACTCATGTAAAACTCCTGAAATTATATTAACATCTACTATATAACCTTCACTAATAAACATCTAAATAATTACAGCTCTTTGGAAATTAATTATCATCTCCGTGAAATAAGATCTTGTGTAAACTCATAGATAAAAACAGCGCCCTGACAGCATGCATTTCATGTAGACAGACTTTTAAAAAAACATTTTTTTCAGGTTTAGAATTATGCTTTTATTTGTTTGTATTTTTACATGCTATATTCGTTACCTGATTTATTTTTTTATTTAAAAAAGACACTTTAGTGACAGTGCACTATATATTTTATTTGCACTCTTTAAGACTATTTATTGATGTAAAAGTGTGTTTTGTATGCAATAAGTGAAATTACAGAAATAACAGCATTTAAAAGTGTTAAATAAAACACTTTTTTTAAGTTAAGTGCTGTTGCTATAATTGTCAAAAACATAAAACAAATAAATACACAAACATGCAAATAATTGGTATTATACATAAAAAAACAACAACAACACAATATCAGTTGATCTCTAATTATGTCAAAATGCCAAAAGTTCTCTTTTTTTTATTATTATTGTTTTTTTTATATCTTCTGCCTTACTAATAGTTTGATAGATTACTCGAATGTTGGATTAAAAACAAATATTATATTATAAATATATATTAAAATCAATTCTCATTTTGATGAACTGATATTGATTCTTAAATCCCAATAATCAATATTTTAGTCTATGCTACATTAGTTGATGAATTAATAAAACTTTGCATCACGCCTCCCATCCAATAAATTAAAATAAGCTTTGTCCTTAGTTAGTTTTGATATGAAACCGTCTCAGATGTCAAATTCGGTGAAATAAAAAAAATACTGCTTTGGTTAATATAGTGCCTCAGTTCAAGCGAAGTGCACGTGAACTGATCATCTCTTCGGCTTTACTACTAATTACAGCACAAAATAAACATGAATGAACACCAAAAGGTACGGTGAAAGATACAGGTACATGTCTCGTGTTATTTATACATTTTACTGTATCTCCATATTTAAATGTCATAATTTGACAGATTTATTTAAACATCCCAACAACATACTTTTGCTAAATAAAATTATACAATTCTGCATTTGTGACCTTCCAAATCATGTTTTGCAAAAGAAAGTGATGCAATGATCTGTATAATGTGGTCATCCCCTGGTCAATAAAAAAATAACCATTTACCATGGCATGCATCTTCAAATGTAAAAGGAGAAGCAAACATGATTACACTTTATCTGATAAAAGTAAACACACCCTAAGTGCAAGACAACTCTCAACCCACTTCCTGTTTCAGAGTTTGTGTAACGCGTTTGTTTCAGAGCAATTGCCACAGTTGATTTACATATTCATGCTAAATGCACACAACTATAAATAAACACTATTTACATTTAAAAGAGGTCAAGATGGAAAAAAATTGAGCAGTAGCAGACAGTGAGTACATGTGAAGGAGACTAAACAACTAAACAAATGGAACCTAAAAAAAGTTAGGCTTTTTTTTGTCTTCTGGTTAGCAGAAGTGCAATAAATAAATGCCACAAACTATTGAACCCAAAACAAAGATGCTCCGGTCAGTCACAGTTTAAATGGTGGCAAAAAATGGGATTAGAGATGTGTGAGTGTGTTAATACTAGCACACAAACCAATGGAGCCCTAATCTCAGCCAGTGCCATCTGTCCCTTATTGCCTTATTTGTACATAGTATGGAGAAAAACACGCTTTCTCACCACACACACACACACGCGCAGATAGCACTGCTGCCCAACCGTCTGCACTGTGGCAGGAAGGAGTGATGACACATCTTCTTCCTGTGCTCTGCTAAGATGCACTTTACGATGATGGGGTCCAATCCACCCTCCTTAGAGATCCTCAAAAATCAGCCATCAGCTGACCTGCACACCAAGTCAAGCCTTAGTGCTGTACATGTATGCCATATACAGTCTCATAAGAACCTGAAGATCACTACAGTTCACATTAACAGTTCCTCTGCGCATCACAATGACAAAAAAACAAACAAAACAAAAAAAAGTTCTATATGGCAATAAAATTGGTTCGTCGCTCATAATCATAGGGGAACCTTTTTAAGTGCTGTATAGAACCAATTTTGGTGCTTCAGTAGTTCTTCACACTTTCTTTTGCTAAGGTGCTATATAGCACCACTGACTAAGGTGCTATATAGCACCGCTACCATATACAGAACACAATATACATAGCACCAAAAGTGGTTCCTCTATGATTATGACGAAGAACCACTTTTTAAGTTTCAATTTTATTTCATATTTAGAGCTTCTGTTATGAATAATATACCATATTTTAATTTGAACGTGGATTGAAATAAACAAAACGTTAGCCGTTTGCATAGTAGCCTAAATCGTAAGCATATGTGGTACGGTTAACGCTATAATGAGTGTTAGAATGACGCAGTTTAGATTAAATAAAAGTACATTAATATGAAACACGGGTTATCTTCTGCTCACTGTGCTAAAACTATACAGTTAGATAGTACCATTCATTAACATTAGGCTACTTCATGCATTATCTAACATCAATTTACAGTGAGTGAACAATATATTTTTACAGCATTAATTTATGTTTGTAAATGTTATTTATTTAATACAAACACTTGATCGTTCCTGTTTGTTCATTGTGCATTAAATAATGTTAGTAGATAAAACTTTTGATTTTAAAAATTTAATAATACATTTAATTAACGAATAAGAATAATTAAATCTTTGCAACAGTGATAAAGGCCTACACGTCATCTTATCTAAATTTATTATCAAAGCAGAGGTTTGTTATTTACAGAAAAGTTCTATTTTAGCTGATGTCAATGATCTAATGCTGCATTTGATCAGATTCAGCCCATTGTTTTACTTTTATACATTTCATTTTACAGCTACAGGCTGAGGAAGATCAGGAATCACCTACAATGACACCCCAGCAAACTCTAAAACAGGCAACAGTTACAAATGCTTTTTGGCAGCAGCAGAAATATGACAAAAACTCACCTGAAGCAAGAAAACTGAACCGAGCTGTTGCTGAATTCGTATGTATGGATAAAGTGGAGAATTTAATTTTATTAATAAAAAAAGTGTGTTGTTCAGTAAGCATGTTTTTGTGTTTTGCATTGGTACAGAAAGCATATGTCTGGGGACATGGATTTTGAGCACTTCATTGAATTGTGTCTTCTAGAAAGTATTTCTTTAAAATTAATTTTGTTTTGTATAAATTGTATTTTAATTTTGATCAATGTTTAATACACTATTTGCCTGTATATTTAATAAATAAGAAGCAAACCAAGATCGTTGGGAATGGATTGACGTGCGTAAATGGGCTGTTTCCGCGGCCTTTGAGTAGCCTACGGCTGAAACTATAGCGTCTTTCTGTTTTAATTCATTTCTTGAATATGTCTTACAGTAGGCCTATAGATAGTTATGATAGGCCTATTTGTGGCTGAACTGGGGTCTGTCATTACCCTACTAGGTTAAAGTTACGCCACTGCCCTTATTATAAAATATATGTCGTTTTAACAAAATAAAATCTCGTTATTAGGCTACTTGAGTGGAAGAAATAATATGTAGCAATGCGTGACCGTACCAGGTGACCTGAACGCGAAAAAACTGTTTCCCTGGCAGTTTTGCTAAAATGTCCTTTTTCGAATTGCCTGATAAACACACCTTGTGTGAGAGTAAACTTTTTTGCGATATATGGGAGTTTTTGTGAAATTGAATGGAAACACGGCTAGTGATGACTGGCAAATGAACTCAGCGGTCCTGTTCACAGAAAGCCTGCCAGTTTTGAGTTACATGTTGACAAAACCTGTCAGACCTAAGTATTATGTTTTTTGTTTAAGTTATTGTTTAACATGATTCTTTTTTATTATTATTATTTTGGAACAAATGAGGTCTCTGTTTAAGAACGTGGGCTTGCAGCTGCAGGATCCGCTGCTTTAGAACACCGCATATGCACGCGCATATGTTCGGTTTGCCTAACTGAACGTAGCTTAACTGTCTGCCACAAGTTGATCTTGTACTAAAGGTCTCATCGAGGAAAAGCACGCTGTATTTTTGTATTCATTGCATTTTTGAATTATAGCCTAAAAGTTAAATAATTAATTTTATTATAAAAATATTAATGATTAATCGATAGTCGATCGTTAATTCTCCCGACGATCAACTAAGAAAATTTAATCGAATGCCCATCCCTAGTCAAGACACCAACTTAGTGACATCATATAATTAAAAATTAGTGGTGGGCATAGATAATTTTTTTTAATCTAGATTAATTCCAAGATTAATCTAGATTAATTCCAAGATTAATCTAGATTAATCTAGATTAAAATGGCTCATTTGAATTCTGTCAAAGGAATTCAGAATATGTGTGCTTGTAAGTGATCGTTTGTCTTTTTGTAGTATGAATAATAAATAACTTCTGTCCCTTTAAGACCTGACGCACGCATATCCAAACACTGTTCCTGTGAGCTGATTACGACTGTGTTTATGTTAAAACTCACCAAGATGGGCATTGAGACATTTTTGAGTGTATTTGACCATTAATAAGCTGGAAAAAGGAGCTAATTTTTGCCCTTGTATGTCAGAGGAGGCTTTATTATGGTATGTGTGTGTGCGCTTCAGATGCGAGCGCAGAATCTGCGGGAATTAGTAGAATTAAGGTTATGTGCAACCCCGCGCGAAATTCAGACCGGTCACACCAATACTAACAAAAGTCCAGCAGAACACGCGTTCGCAATGTTCAGAGGATTAAACGGACTAAATGAGAGGAGGCGGGTGCGTGTCACTCGCTGTCGGTCGGAGAGGAGAGTGCAGCTGATATCGATACTGTAGAAAATGAGTATCGTATCGTTTCAGATATTTCAGTATCGATACATGGCGAAATATCCATATTTTTGACAACACTAGTAGGCATACACACAGGTTCGAAGACTTGTTCTCTCGCCCCCTACAGTGCAATTCGGCTAGGTATACATCCGCGCTAAACTATCAAGGTGAAAGTCATCATAGCTTGCGTAGTATAGACCCAGCTCCCAATCCAACTTTGAGAATAGATTAACGGCAATATATATATTTTTTAAATCGCCCGATAAGAGTCTCACGTTAACGCAGCACGTTAACGCCGATAACGGCCCACCACTATTAAAAATTATTTTACATTTTTATTTCAATGTTCTAATTTCATGTTTACGTTTAATTTAAAAGACCCAACCGACTATGTTTACGATGATACTCGACAAGACAGTCATTTTGATATAATTTTGTGTGAATATTCGCTCGCTGTGAGACGCGTGGCTTTGCTTATGTGTGTTGTTGTTGCGCGTTGTTATCTCTGCGGGATACGGTGAATAAGCTCAAGTCCCAAAAAAGTCGGCGTGTTCCTTCAAAGATAACTGGCCAACATAACAGTAAATAAATAAAAATAATTAAATGAATCATTCTGAAGGATGACATTAGAACTTTTCTGATCAGTGACATTAAAGACAGACAATGACAGAAAACCATGTTAGTTTCAGATTCTAATGTTCTGAGCAAAACAAAGTGGGGCCGAGATAACGTGCACAAGACAGAACAAGCTAAAATACCAACCCAAATTAAAAGTTACAGTCAACCAGATGAGCTGCAAGATATACTATAACCCAGGGCAGTGCGTGTGTGTACATATTTCAACCAATTGCTCCCCCTCAAAAACTGACAGACCAGTATGATTTGTGATGCCCTGCCATTACGAAAGGTCAGCATTTTACTCTCTCCCACAGCCACACACTGTATACACACAACATTCACTCTCCATTACTCTTGCTCTCTGGTACTAGACTGCAGACACCCTTTTAATCTCATTAGCTGGACAAAATCCAATCAGCTGCTCCCCATGGGCCCAGACAGCCAGGGAATAAGCAGGAGTTCAGTGGACTGAGGCGGCAAGTTGCAACAACCATCTTGTGTTCACCATCAGCCAAGCCCATGTTCACCTTGTGTCTAATGCATCTTGTGATCATTCAAACAACTTTCAAATGTGACCTGGAATGCACAGGACACGTTACATTTGTAAGGCAACTACAAATTCCCACAGAAAATTTTTGGCATGCCTGATCAACATGCGGTGACATGCACGTTAAACTATAGTTAATAATAGGTGTAAATGGCAGTCTGTTTTCAGTGACCACTTGTGTATGGATCATCTAAGCCAGGTAATACTAGGAACAAACAAGGCCACATAGACATGGAGTGAATGGTTTGGCTGACGTCCCATTTGCCACATTCTGCCACGCTAATAATTCGTAAAGAACAAGAGTAATAATGAGTCAGATTTAGAAGACAAAACTCTATTGTCAAAATTCCTGGCAACACAGATGAGGCTCATGCAGCAGCCCTGAGGGAGTCTGGCTGGGCTCCATGAATGAGATGCAATGTACTGAAAGATGCTAGAGGGCCCATTTTTGCAAAAGCCAAGTTATGTTTGATCTCCCAGTAACTAGAAAAACAAAATGAGCCTTTGGGCACCAAAACAGATACATTAATTTACCAAATGACACATTAGGGTTAGTATTTCTCCACTGGTGGCTGTCAGGAAGTCTGAAAGTTTCAGTCATTTTGTGCATTTCTCTACTGCAATGCATTGCTGACTTTCAGTCTAGACAGACAACTCAAATGAGATCTAGAACAGAAAGAACTTAAAAAGTCAAAGCCTTTGGTTGCCAATTCCTCTTGTATCTAGTTGCATGACTGGTTTAGGTTTTGAATGTAGCCTTGAGTTTGGCTTATTCAAATTTCTACCTCAAGTTCTTTCATACCATCGTTAGGCCCATTTCCTGGGCTTTAACTGCTTATCTAACCATAATGGAGCTAATTTTCATACACCAAAGCTGACTGAATTCTTTCTGAGAGCAGAAATTCTGGGTTGGAACGAATGAGAGGGTGATTGTGTGAGAAAATGCTGAGGCTCAAACACTTCTAAAGAAGAACATGAAAATCTTCACCAATGTGTTGAGCCACAGACAGAAGCTGGAGTCGACACATGGATGTGAAACTTTAAATGTGTCAAGGCAGAAAAAAAAAATGCCTGTACTGTATACGTTTTAAAGAGAATTCATGTGGGAAGGGTTGAAGAGGAACAGTCTAAGGTTTCATTTGACTCCAGAGTACACCTTTGACCAAGAGAGAGTGCATGGTGTAAGATTTCACCGGATAAATCTGGAGTGGCGCCACTAGAACACACCTGCAAAAATGATGATTGTTTTCAAACACGTTTTCCAAAGAACTTCCCCAATTTCCGGAGGTTCAGGTATGTTTGCAACATGTCACAAAAAACTTTGCATTTATACATCAAAACCAGTGGATCTTAAACGGTACTGCCAGGACACATCCCTATTTTGAAGCTTTTCAAACATGTTCAGACAGAGTACGAAACTTGATCTAGGCACTTTGTGGTACTTTACAAAACACTGCAGTCATCATCTACCATACCATCGTGCGTTTTGCAATCAGAAGTCAAGAAACATACTGACAGAATTGCCAAGAGACATTGCTCCATTGCAATTGAATTTGACAAACATCTTCTCTTCTGTCATTTCGCGGGACACTTCATAGACTAATTTTCACACAGAAAAGCAATTGAAATTAAAAAACTTCAAAAGAGCCCCTTTACAAAGACTAAAAGTGTCCAATACTAAATGGCTAAGAATGTTTAAATTTGGGTTCAATGTAAGCAAGGGGTCAACAAGCCAAACACTCAATGATACTTGACTCTCATAAACGCCAGCATAATTTGATGAAAAGTACATTATACCACAAATACACACATGTACCGATATCGAGCTAACAAAATTGCTCAAGTCAAAGACATACCACTGGGACACTACAGAAAACAACTGCATCAAATGTGGCGCTACAGCTAGTCACTCAGTGGAAAGTTCTATTTAAGCCTATGGAGCAAGCCTAATTTCTTCTCTTTCTCCATATAAGGACACATTTTTTTTTGCAAAGGAAAAAAAGGGTTCCATTATCACTCTGCAGAGGCTGTCCCAGAGTCCTTGTTGGCATAATTTCATTAGTATCGAGCTCTAAGAATAGTCAAGAGACTAAGAGTAGACCATGGACTAGAACCTCAGTGTGTGACATTCAGCTTGAACAGGAACGTCGCTGATGCTTTCTTTACAAGAGAAAACACCGCATTCGAGAGTAGACTTGCACAGACTTAAATGAACAAGCATACCGAGATGCTCATGATTCCAATTTTATCTGATATTCCTATGAATGAGAACTTAGAAAGAAATTCAGCTATCAATGTTTTCTTGGGATGTCACACAAACACCTTTTATCTTCCTACAAGTTACAACATTCTGTCGGAACACCTGGAATGACATGCCTCCCTCCAGCACATCATTCGTTCGTTTCTGACAACTGGACAGTTGATGCCGCAGGCTGTCATCTCCTCTACACATGAATAATCTGTGTACACAATCCTCTGGGCTTAGTTTCATCTGAAAACCCTGAGAGCTTCTGCCATCTGCTCTTAACTTCGGCGTACAACAGAGATTGACACCTCCAATGAAAGAAGAAGACATCATTAAAAAGCAACACATGCTTCTGGTATAAATTGTCCTATAAAAAGTGGTTACATGTGTATTTGTACCATTTGTACCATTTGCTCTCTCAAGCACATCATTGGCTAAAACCATTTTCCTTGTATATTTTCCTTTTCCTTTTTCCTTTATGTTGCTGAATGCCCAATGGAGTCAATTTAACTGAGAATGTTTGATCAGACTTCCAGATTATCCCTGATCACCAAAACAAATGGCCACTATCACTGATTATGACCACAAACAACAGTGCAAATGAGGAAAGGAAGCTTCAAAAGACTAAAATACACACATTTAAGTTGTATTAGTAGAGTTTAATTGCTAAAAATAAATCATTATACAGTTATCATTAACAGTTATGTGCCTCAAATTTGATTCAGTACTGATATATAGTATAAAACTGGGCCATTTCACAGTTTGTATCACTGTTTGTTACTCTGCAGTATGCAGAATAGAAGTGGGCCGAGTTTTGCAAAATGGAAGTCGAAGCATCTACATTTTCTCTCATAAATGAGCATTTTACGTTTGTGAGAAGTTAAACATGTTGCCATGACAGCATTAGGCTCCAATTCACTGGTGTGCATGTCAAAACATTTACATAAATTTCCACATTAAACCTGTGCTTACTCATTGTTGCTGTTTTCCATGATACAGTGACAAAAAGAAAGGCTTTTGGTCTATGAAAGTAGTCAAACAGTTTATGGTCAATGTGGGATGAGTATTGAAATGTCAACGTTTCAGTTTTACAGCGTTCAAATGTCACACACAGAGACAAGAGAAAACGTGAAGCTTGAATACATTGCAACTTTGTATAAACGCGTCTGCCAAATGAATAAATGTGGACAGACGGGAGAAAGGATGCATTAGACACAGAGAGGCTGGGCTACGTATTTTTATATATAATATAATATAACGGCAGTATACTATGAATTGATGGTTTGAAAACCTGTACGGTTATGACTGCTTCAGTGCGGAAGAACAAGTCCACCTTTCCGTGAACTAAACTGGGTCGACGAAAACCAGGTATCAAAACATGGCTTTTCGGTTTTAATTCGTCTGGAAAACACGTATCTTCAGGAAGACACATGACAGCTTTGGACCCTCAGAGGCTCAGACCTAGACCCCCACTACACAACAAGGTCTGATTAGTATTCATCTTCTGTTTCCAATCTAAACGCTCACATAAATACATCTCTCTCTACAATAAGAAACCCATCTGATTTGATGGATCACTGCAACACCAGCAAGTTTCAGCCCAGTATCCCACAGTTAGCTCTTGATAGCTCTCTAGCTAGCGTACTGCACCTCTCACCACAATAGACGACGAGGGGGTCGTTGGGTTCACTCACTGGCTGCTGCTGCTGCTGAATCAAAGCGGAGAAACTCACCATCTGGGTTTCCTTATCAGCCTGCTATAGAGAAAGGAGACGAGAGGTCTGCTGTCAGGTCCACTCAGTGTGCGCGAGGCGGTTGAAATCGCATTCGCTTTTTCTGCAGGTCTAAAATGATGTTCTTCTCCGGTTAAGCTTAAATGAAATGTACCAGCACAAGCTCTGATCACCCGAGCCGTCTAGCTAGAGAGCTGACGTGCGTTTCCCCCCACCTCGCTCTTTTCAACGGACGTTTTTTTTCTCTCCTCCTCATCACGCCTTTTTTTTTATTCAGCAGGATGTCGCACGCGATTGGACGCAGCTCGTGCCGTGTCCGCGCGCTCTCCTCCAACCTCAGAATTTCGTTGTTTTTTCTTTCTTTCTAATGACACTTTTTGCACATGGATTCCCAATTTCTCGTCTTTATTTGACCTAATTCTTCATTAAATCGTTGGTGATTACCGTACTAGAGGTGCATTTAACATGTCTGGCTAATTCGTTTTAAGCCATCGAAATGTAGACATGTAATGAATGTTCAAGGGTTTAGTTCAGCCAAAGATCACACTTTAAACCTAAAGGTGCAATATGTAAGTTTTTCAAGGAAAATACCCCCAAACCACTAGGCCAGTGTTATATAGCCTATTTTGTTCAGTTGAGTTGCCTACTTACAATATCCCAAATGTTTCCAACTATTTGTAAATCTTGAGAAATTGCGATTTTAACCAAGGAACTGGGATGTGTGAGACTGAACTGGGAACTGGGATGTGTGAGTTATGGAATTCCAAAGCTGCCAAAATTAAAAAGAAATATAAGTACATTAATAAATATACAAAGAAATGTAAAAAAGCAAAAATAAATAATTATTTATACATTTATTTCCTTATTTATGTATTTTTTCCACATTTATTTATTTATACATTTATTCATTTCTTTTTTTTTATTTGTTTCCGCATTTATTCATTTATACATTTCTTTATTTTTACATTTATGTATTTCTAAATTTCTTTATTTCTTTATTTTTACATGTATGTATTTTTACATTTAGTTGCCGGTAGGGTAATGAGGAGGGCGTGGTTTACCTCAGACATAGCAATCAAGCTCAATATTACAATAAGTATAACCTACTGACGTTGATACGGTCTGTGGTGAATGACTTGGATAGGTATATGGCCAAAATCGTATATCACGGGTTAAGTCATAAGTTTGCCCCTGGACATCAGTTCATGGGGGCACACCAAGAAAAAAACATTATACTCTGTGATGCTGTGACTATCCACACGTGAAGTGACACAACAAAATGTTCTACTGTAAACGACACCTTGTTCTATTTCGGATCTTTGAAATATGCGTTGTATTTTAAGCATTTATCACATGTTGTACATACAAATAAGAAATATGAATGTGAAGTGAATTTGTGATCTTGTTTCAAATGCATTGATCAAAATGCTTGTGTCGACTTCACTGTAGCCTATATGTGCGCTGCTTCCTTTCCGTGTTCTGAATGGTAATGGAAAATATCAAGCGTATTATCATGTTCTAATGTTGATGCAGCTTACTGCTAGTCTCATACAGCCAACAAACTAACACACAGAATAACATTATAACTTTCACTCAAATTCAGTTTAGATAGTGTAGACCAAGTGAAAAACCATTGCGTTTCCTCACAATTTTAATTGGTCAAATAAACTGTCCTGTATGAATAGTAATTCAGCACTTGTGGGTAGTTCAGATGAAATGTCCTCATTTCTTTATATCCCCTGGGACTCGCTTGTGATGCTGATATCTTATTAGTAATATCTTATTCACTGCATCATCAATCTACACCTTTGTTATTGTTTTGAAGAGGTAAGCGACCCCTAGCAGTGAAAAAATACATAGTGTAGCTTTAAAACACAGAGTTCAAGACAGGGATTGTCAATCTTCAAATATTGCAGACACCATAAAAGCCTCATAAAACTAGGTCATGCAACAAGTCTTCTGAAGTGATACAATAATTCTGAAGTGCTAGGTTGGGAGAAATACAAACAACGCTAAAGTAAAAAAAAAATAAAAAAAAGTTAAATACTCAAATTCATGAATACATAACTAAAATATATACAGGGAGTGCAGAATTATTAGGCAAGTTGTATTTTTGAGGATTAATTTTACAACATTAATAATTAAACAACAACCATGTTGTCAATGAACACAAAAAACTCATTAATATCAAAGCTGAATATTTTTGGAAGTGGTTTTTAGTTTTAACTATTTTAGGGGGATATCTGTGTGTGCAGGTGACTATTACTGTGCATAATTATTAGGCAACTTAACAAAAAACAAATTTATACCCATTTCAATTATTTATTTTTACCAGTGAAACCAATATAACATCTCAACATTCACAAATATACATTTCTGACATTCAAAAACCAAACAAAAACAAATCAGTGACCAATATAGCCACCTTTCTTTGCAAGGACACTCAAAAGCCTGCCATCCATGGATTCTGTCAGTGTTTTGATCTGTTCACCATCAACATTGCGTGCAGCAGCAACCACAGCCTCCCAGACACTGTTCAGAGAGGTGTACTGTTTTCCCTCCTTGTAAATCGCACATTTGATGATGGACCACAGGTTCTCAATGGGGTTCAGATCAGGTGAACAAGGAGGCCATATCATTAGATTTTCTTCTTTTATACCCTTTCTTGCCAGCCACGCTGTGGAGTACTTGGACGCGTGTGATGGAGCATTGTCCTGCATGAAAATCATGTTTTTCTTGAAGGATGCAGACTTCTTCCTGTACCACTGCTTGAAGAAGGTGTCTTCCAGAAACTGGCAGTAGGACTGGGAGTTGAGCTTGACTCCATCCTCAACCCGAAAAGGCCCCACAAGCTCATCTTTGATGATACCAGCCCAAACCAGTACTCCACCTCCACCTTGCTGGCGTCTGAGTCGGACTGGAGCTCTCTGCCCTTTACCAATCCAGCCACGGGCCCATCCATCTGGCCCATTAAGACTCACTCTCATTTCATCAGTCCATAAAACCTTAGAAAAATCAGTCTTGAGATATTTCTTGGCCCAGTCTTGACGTTTCAGCTTGTGTGTCTTGTTCAGTGGTGGTCGACTTTCTGCCTTTCTTACCTTGGCCATGTCTCTGAGTATTGCACACCTTGTGCTTTTGGGCACTCCAGTGATGTTGCAGCTCTGAAATATGGCCAAACTGGTGGCAAGTGGCATCTTGGCAGCTGCACGCTTGACTTTTCTCAGTTCACGGGCAGTTATTTTGCGCCTTGGTTTTTCCACACGCTTCTTGCGACCCTGTTGACTATTTTGAATGAAACGCTTGATTGTTCGATGATCACGCTTCAGAAGCTTGGCTATTTTAAGTCTGCTGCATCCCTCTGCAATATATCTCACTATTTTTGACTTTTCTGAGCCTGTCAAGTCCTTCTTTTGACCCATTTTGCCAAAGGAAAGGAAGTTGCCTAATAATTATGCACACCTGATATAGGGTGTTGATGTCATTAGACCACACCCCTTCTCATTACAGAGATGCACATCACCTAATATGCTTAATTGGTAGTAGGCTTTCCAGCCTATACAGCTTGGAGTAAGACAACATGCATAACGAGGATGATGTGGTCAAAATACTCATTTGCCTAATAATTCTGCACTCCCTGTATATATATTTGTTTTATCAAGTCATTCCTCCATTTTCCAGTTGTTACATTTTTAATTTCTGCAGGTTTGGGCCTCCATATACAGTACTGTGCAAAAGTCTTAGGCACGTTAGTATTTTCACCCCCAAAAATGGTTAAGCCAGTTATTTATACATTTTGTAATAGTGTGTCAGTAGGTAATATCAGTTTACATTTTCAAACATTAATTTAGCCATTATTTGTAATAATCCATTCCATTGAGATTTTTGTATGCAGAATGAGTCTGACAACAGAGCTATGATCCACACAGAGATCTGATCTCACCATCATCGAGTCCGTCTGGGATTACATGAAGAAACAGAAAAAACTGAGACTAAATCCAGAAGAACTGTGGCAGTGTCTCCAAGACGCTTGAAGAAACCTTCCTGCAAAGCACTTGTGTAAAAATGCTGTAAAGTCAGGAAGCTTTCAAAAAATAATGTCATAAGTAGACTGTTAATTTTTTTGATCAATTAACTTCTATTAACTAAATCAAATCAGTGTTTGTGTGACCACCCTTTGCGTTGAAAACAGCTTTTGTTTTGGGACACTTGCTCATAGTTTTTTTAGGGAGCTTTGCAGGAAGGTTTCTTCAAGCGTCTTGGAGACGCTGCCACAGTTCTTCTGGATTTAGTCTCAGTTTTTTCTGTTTCTTCATGTAATCCCAAACGGACTCGATGATGGTGAGATCAGATCTCTGTGTGGATCATAGCTCTGTTGTCAGACTCCTTCTGCATACAAAAATCTCACTGGAATGGATTATTACAATTAATGGCAAAATTAATGTTTGAACATGTAAACTGATATAACCTACAGACACACTATTACAAAAGTTATAAATAACTGGCTTAAAACCATTTTTGGGGGTGAAAATACTAACGTGCCTAAGACTTTTGCACAGTACTGTATATATATATAAGATTACAAATGTATATGAGCATACAGATATGTCATTGTGCACATGTATTTCTTTCTTTAATCAAACTCAAGACAAAAGGAGAATGAGTAGAATTAGGATGTGTGTTATAGAGCAAGCAGAATTAGAGAAACATGAGAAATATGAAGTGTGTGGGGGGCTGGGTCCACCATCACCACCTAGTGGGTAGATATCAGGATTGCAGCTGGGAAGAAATACTATTTGCATTTTCTGAAGGACATAACCTACCAGTAGCAATTTAAGTTCGAGGAATGTTTAGGTTATGCTTTGCACAGGGAAAGAAAATGAGGATGGAGAAATGTAAGGAAAGCTACTTTGAAATATTCAAGCGTCACTTCAAAGCATCAACAGTTGATGCCCTGATAAATGAGATTGGTTTATAAACTGCAAAGGTAAAAATCATAAAATCAAAATGGTGAAGGGGAATTTATACGTGCTTTAGGTCTGACAAGACTCAGACCTGTGCATCCTTGCTCCAAAAAAAGCAAAATTCATATTTAGACAGTACATTGTGCCCCTATTTTTATGGACTTTTACAGTGCATTGGAAGCCCTCTCAACTCTCCTTGCAGTGCAACTAGAGAACTGATTACCTTCAAAATGGCTTTGATTTGTTTACAGGTCACAGGCTGGAGGACGGAGGAGCGAGGAAATCAAGCAAGTGTCAATTTTTTTTTTAAACACTTTCTTTATTGAGATGTAACAGATCATGCCAGTATATTACAAAAATATTACAAATAAAAATAGTTAGATCTCTTTTACATAATATTAAAATAATAATAATATTAAATTAAATTAAATTAAATTAAATTAAATTAAAATTAAATAAAGAGCAAAAAAAGAAAGAAAAAAAAGGCACAGTTCAATTCAGGTAGCTACACATTAAGATTTGGGTGAAAAATAGCTTGACAGTCAAGCTATTTAATCTCTTTCTACCTCGTTCAATATATTACTAAAATCAGAGTTTGAAATAAAGGACAAAAATGGCTTCCAAATATTCTCAAATAAAGACAGTTTACCTTTCAAAATATATGTAATCTTTTCCATCGACAACCAAAAGGATATATTATTGATCCACTGTAAGATAGATGGTCTTTCCACTTTCTTCCAATATATAGCTATTAGACGCTTTGCTTGAAGTATACACATGTCAATGAGTTTACGGGTGCTGCTGCAATTTACAATTTTCTCAGGAAAAATCCCCAAAATAAAAATTTCTGGTTTCATTGGGAGATTAACAGATTCCATCTGAAAAATAAATAAAACTAGCTCTTTCCAAAACTCCTGCACCTTAGGACAGTTCCACATACAGTGTAAAAGTGTTCCTTTATCACCTGCGCATTTGATGCACGTGTCAGGAATGTTCTGATTAATTTTATTTAACCTTACTGGAGTAAAGTACGTCCTCATAATCCAGCTGTACTGTATCAATTTGAGATTACTGTTAATAGTTTAATTGAGCTTTCCATGCATCTAAGGAAATGTTTATTTTTAATTCTTCTTTCCAGGAGTTCCATTTGGATTTTGAAGATTCTCTAGAGTGTGACTCTAAAAATTTAAAAAACATCAATATTAAGCCTTTAGATTGGGAAGACTTTGATAGTAGAATTTCAAAAGAAGACTTAATGGGTTTTGTGAGCTTTGTTGGTAAGAAGAAACATAGCTCCAAAATTGGAGGAATTTAAAAAAAATCTTTCTTAGGAATATCAAACTGTGCTACGATCTCTGTAAAGGACATTAAGTAATTTCATTTATAAAAGTCCTCAATTTTTTGCAGCCCTTTATCATACCATAGCTTAAATCCTGCATCTGATCTAGCTGGTTTGAAACTCTCATTTCCCCATATTGTAAAACATGATATATTTGACTGACCCAAATAACTATGCACATCGCACCAGACTTTAAACGTATTAATGAGAATAGGGTTAAGAAATATAGCATCTTTGTCTTTTTTTGAGAGTTTTGATATCTATTGAATAAAGATAAAGATTAAGGGGTAGATTTGACTTCATAAAAAAGGATTCAATGTAACCAAGATGGGCGGGTTTCAGAAGAGAAATAGTATAAAGTAGATCGCAATTGTGCTGCCTAATAATACCACTGTAAGTTAGGAAACTGGAGGCCACCCCTATTGTATGGTAAGTATAGTAATGACAGACGAACGCGAGCTCGTTTATTATGAAGATGAAATCAGTGAATAATTTCCTAAGTGACATGAAAAAGGAGGTTGGTGGGCACAGAGGAATATTTTGAAAGTAGAAAAGAATTTTAGGTAATATACTCATTTTTATTGCGTTTATACATCCAATTAGTGATATGGGTAGACTTTTCCATCTGTCAATTAATTTGCAGATGATGTTTAAAAGGGGTTGATAATTTGCACAAGATATATTATCTACATTAGCTGTAATTTTAATTCCTTAATAAGTGAAGGAGTCCACTAAGTAATTAATAGCTGATGGTTGACTATCATCCTTATTCAATAAAAGAATACATGATTTAGACTGATTGACTTTATAACCAGAGAAGGTACCAAACGTTGAAAGAAGTTGTATTAGGGAAGGAATGGTGCAAGTCAGATCTGTTAGGTATGAAATGACATCATCTGCATACAAAGAAATACTTATTTCTGTGGTGTTTATTTTGATGCCTAATATGTTCCAATGAGACCTTACTGCTATGGCAAATGGCTCAATTGCAAAGACAAAAAGGAGAGGTGATAGGGGGCACGCTTGACGAGTGACCCTTTGAATATTAAAAGCCTTGGAATCTATACTATTAGTAAGTACTTCAGCCATAGGACGTGTGTAAAGGATCTTAATCCATTTACAAAAAATGTCTCCGATTCCAAATCTTTTCAGGACCTCAAATAGATAGGGCCATTCCACCCTGTCAAAGGCCTTTTCAGCATCCAGGGACAGAATGGCCATATCGGAAGCTCCCTTTTTAATATACAAAATATTAAGCAAAGTTCTAACATTGTGAAGACTTTGTCTGCCCTTGATAAATCCGTTTTGGTCTCGAAATATTATATCAGGCAAAAATGCCTCCAACCTCCTTGCCAGAATTTTACTCAATATCTTAACATCTGTGTTAAGTAATGAGATTGGCCGAAATGATTCGCATTTGGTGTTTATTTTATTAGGCTTAGGAAGTAATGTAATGAGAGTGCTCCTTAAAGAGTCTGGGAGCACCCCACTTTCAAAGGATTCTTTAAACGTATCTAAAATTGGTGAGACAAGTTTTCTTTTAAATTTCTTGTAAAAGTCTACGTTAAGACTGTCTGGCCCTGGTGTTCGACCCGCTGTTAAACTATCAATAGCCTCTATAATTTCTTCTTCCGTTATATCTATATATCCATGAACGATTTTGCCTCTTCAGAAAGAATAGGAATGGATAGACTATTCAGAAATGTTGTTTGAGCACCATTGTTTAAATATTCAGAGGTATATAATGCCTCGAAAAAGCATTTCAAAGTATTGTTTATTTTAACTGGGCCACTTGTGATATTGCCATTAGTATCTTCAATAGAATTTATTGCTCTTTCTGATTGATTTTGTTTAATTCTCCAAGCTAACAATTTCCCCGCTTTTTCACCTTGGTCATAATAACTTTGCCTTATCATAAGACTGGCTGCTGCTTTTTTAGCAGATAAATCATTATATTTAGTTCTGAGATTTAACAATTCTTGATGAGTTGTTAAGTCGTCATTATATAACAATTTTTTTTTCAAGAAGTTGAATTTATGTATCAAGTGCAGTCATTTCTTTTTTGTATCTTTTTGATTTACTGCTTGTAACACTTATTAGAACACCTCTAATGAAAACTTTAAAAGCTTCCCATCTGATACAAGCTGAGGTTTGTGTTGTGTTAATATCAAAATACATTTCTGTCTGTTGTGTGATATATTCACAAAGTTTTTCATCTAGGAGCCACTTAGGGTGAAATCTCCATTTTGGAGGATTACATAATAGCCTAGGGTCAGTGTAAGTGAATACAGGAGCATGAGCTGAAATTACAATCGGTAATATATGACAAGTGTTGCTGAAGTAAGAAAATAAGTTCTGGAATAAGACTGGTGTATTCTAGAAAAGCACAAGTATTGAATTTCCTTAGGATGTAATGGTCTCCAAATTTCTGATAGGTTTAAGTCCTTTAAGTCTGTTTAAGTCTTTCTGGTCTGTCTGACTGATCAAGGCCAGAAGAGCGATCTCTAGCTGGATCCAGTGTACAATTGAAAACCCCGCCAATTACATAAAAATCAGAAAGGCTGGATAAAGGCAGAAAGAGGTTACTATAGAATTTTGGGATGTTCTCATTTGGGCCATAAAAATTGACAAGAATCAGTGGTTTAGATACCAAGGTCCCTTGAACAATTGTATATCTACCTGATGGATCCTGTATTGAGTTAGCTATTTGAAGTTGAATTGATTTATGGATCATTGTAATAACACCTCTTGCTTGAGAACTAAATGAAGCTGAAAACACCTGACCAGGCCATCTATTACGTAGTCTACTGATATCTTGGGCATTAAATGCGTTTCCTGGAGAAAAACCATTAGACTGTAGCTGCTTTAACCTAGTCATCACTTGTTTAATTTTAGTAAGAGTTTGCAGCCCCCTACAGTTCCAAGAGATAAACTTAACTCCAGTACTCTGCCACATCTTAGTTTGAGAATTCAAAACTCCCCCATTTTTGAAAAACAAACAAAAACAAGACAAACCAATTGAAACATTAAGGCCACAACTATGAATTGCTGAGAACCACAAGCAAGTGTCAATTTAATGATTGAGAAGCACCCAATGTGTCATCAGCACTGAAATTTAGCCGCCAACACTGACTGAAGTTGTAGAAAATCCAGTAACTCAAAAGTATGATTAAGATTACTTTATTTAGCAAGTCTGCAGTTGGTACGCTACATGGGACTGAAACCATAGTCCTTGACTTCGATGGGTCCAACAGATGCCCTGTCCCACCGCCAATCTGCAGAAGAAAACAAACATTAAAGCAAATGACCATGCAAACGTTCCCTTTTGTAAACTTGAAAATAAATAAATCCATGCCTTTAAGAAGTGGATCACTACCACTCCTAATGCCACAGGTTGCGTCGCAGCAGCCACACACCTGATCACCCTCATCAGCAGACACCCACCTGCAGACAAACTAAATATTAAGTCCTCAATTGCTAAAGTTAGGGTTAAAAACAAAAATCATACCTATTAGCAGAGAAAGAGCAAGCTTTCTGCTCAACATTAGTAGGGTTGGATGCTGCAGCCACCTTGAGAACACACGTGATGTAGACCTACAAAAAAAAAAAAAAAAAAAAAAGTTTATTTGTACACTCCATGCTAACATGTACCCAAACTTGCAATCCAGATACATACAAATCCACTAATCTCTTCCTGGAATCGGAAAGCGTCCAACTGAAACAGTAGTTTGTTCATTTGAGTCCGGGGCATAAAGCGAGAGCCAGAGCCAGTGAGTTTGGCATCAACTAGACACCTAGGGTGGAATGGGGGAGAAGGAGAAAACAAGAAAAAATCCATTCAGACATTCCTTAATGCCACACTGAGTGGTACTTGAATGAACTCTACTCACCCATTATTCTCAATAAATGAGTATCTGGGTGTAGCACTGATATCAGGGACTGAAGTAGCCACACAGCTATCCACAAACACGCGGAGAGGAATGTGGTTGTACGCACTCACTGAAGCCTCAATATTAATGGAATCACCCAGTAAGTACTGGTTAGAGGGTCTCTCAAATCTCCAGTCATCTGCAAACAAAGCATTTTAGCTCAGATTCACAATCACTGGCATGTTAAACTCACATTATACCAACCAGTCATGAGCTTCAGGGAGAAAACCAAAAGTTCCTCCGCAACTATAGTTGAGGCATAGGGGACCCAAGTGGGCATCAAGGCGTCGCTGCTCACATCATGCACTCTGTCAAGAAATTAGAGCCACCTTTTAGTGTACGTGATATATTAGCACATCCTGCAATCCTGGATGAATACAGCCCTCACCTTGGATAACGACACTCAATACCAACTACCGCACCACTGCTCCTGACAATAGGACCACTATATGAACCCTCTTGGGCAATATAGAAAAGGGAGAACGTATAGACAAGCTCATGCTCAGTCACCTAAACAAAGTGAATAAAAGAACATTCATGTGGATGGTTCAGAATACCCATGATTATTTTTCACAACAGAACCTTACCATTGATGTGCTGCCACATCCATGCAGTTCAGATTCAAAGATGAGCACTTGAGCAGCAGAATCCTCTCCAGTTGCAGTACAGCCTCCCAGTCTAAAAGCAGAGGACAACAGTGGGTGCCCAGTCCCAAAGAAGTCCTTCATCACTTCCACATATACTGAATTCTCTCCACACTGAGCAGCTACACTGTTGGCAGGGACAGGATGTGGCAACTCAAAAGGGACGTCTGGCTGCTGTGGTTCCTCTGGTAGACTTGGAAAGCTCCACGTCAGTTTTGCCACTGGACCCTGCAACAGCTCTTTTGATTGAACACCCAGAAAATCTTGAGAAGGCTTTCCAAAGTCATTCCTGACTGGAGTCTGGACAGGAAACCTTTGTGGGGCAAATACAGAGTTACTGTGAACCAAAGACATCCTGGAATCAGCCTGTTGAGAAGCTTGAGCTAATGTCCTAGGCCTAAACTTGCTTGGACTCTGATTATGTGCTGCTCTTGCTCTCCATTGTGCTTCAGAAAATCCAAGAGCAAGAATAAAACCCAATCCAAAGCCAACCTGCCAAAACCCCATAATTGCTTAGTTTGTTTCAATAACACATTAGGGCGCTACAATCCAAATTTATACAGACGTAAATCAGAATGGCTCCACTCATGACAAGCATTGGTTTTCTCTGCACCTGCCAATTTACTCAATCAATATGTCACAGGTGAAAGTCATTGATTCTTTAGTACTCAGAATAAAATGAAGTACCATATAAGGGCAGGTTATTAGTAGCTAAACCAAACGATTGCTTATTTTAATGATCAAATGACAGATCAATTCTCTGAAACACAAACAACCTCAATTCATTTTTTGTCTTCCTTTTTTTATTCATTCAGAAACATGATAACAGACAGAATTGTACACTGAAGTATTCAAAATAATAAAGTTTAGTATGTTTATTGTCAGGTTTATATTGTAACAAACGGTCTTCCCTCACATCAACAGCAATCTTCACAAGGGTCTGAAATGGAGGATTTCGGATGATGTCATAGGCATGAACCATTCACTGAATAGATGTCCTTATTTAAGAATATTCTCAGATAAATTCACATTGAATGGTGGAATTAAGGGGAGTTTGCGTTCAACACACAATAAAGAATTTTCAAGAGAATAAATTATGATATTCACATTAGAAATGAAAGAAACTTTTTCCACCATGTCTTACAAATATTTTTTTTAAACCAGTGTGCTGTTAACTCACCTGCCTATATATAGGCTAGATTTTATGATATAATCCAAAAGAATACAGAATTGGTGGGAGGAAGGAGGAAGAAGCGTTACTTTTTGCCGAATCATTCAAACAGCGGAATCTTTTTTTTAATACATGTACAAATTAACCAGCACTGAAAAAGATGATGCCTGCTCAGTTTAAACCGCTTGTTGTCAAATATAAATATACAGAGGTCCTTCTCAAAAAATTAGCATATTGTGATAAAGTTCATTATTTTCCATAATGTAATGATAAAAATTAAACTTTCATATATTTTAGATTCATTGCACACCAACTGAAATATTTCAGGTCTTTTATTGTTTTAATACTGATGATTTTGGCATACAGCTCATGAAAATCTCAATAAATTAGCATATCATGAAAAGGTTCTCTAAACAAGCAATTAACCTAATCATCTGAATCAAAATTACCCTTGCAAAAGATTCCTGAGGCTTTTAAAAACTCCCAGCCTGGTTCATTACTCAAAACCGCAATCATGGGTAAGACTGCCGACCTGACTGCTGTCCAGAAGGCCATCATTGACACCCTCAAGCAAGAGGGTAAGACACAGAAATAAATTTCTGAACGAATAGGCTGTTCCCAGAGAGCTGTATCAAGGCACCACAGTGGGAAGTCTGTGGGAAGGAAAAAGTGTGGCAAAAAACGCTGCACAACGAGAAGAGGTGACCGGACCCTGAGGAAGATTGTGGAGATGGACTGATTCCAGACCTTGGGGGACCTGCGGAAGCAGTGGACTGAGTCTGGAGTAGAAACATCCAGAGCCACCGTACACAGGCGTGTGAAGGAAATGGGCTACAGGTGCCGCATTCCCCAGGTCAAGCCACTTTTGAACCAGAAACAGCGGCAGAAGCACCTGACCTGGGCTACAGAGAAGCAGCAGTGGACTGTTGCTCAGTGGTCCAAAGTACTTTTTTCGGATGAAAGCAAATTTTGCATGTCATTCAGAAATCAAGGTGTCAGAGTCTGGAGGAAGACTGGGGAGAAGGAAATGCCAAAATGCCTGAAGTCCAGTGTCAAGTACCCACAGTCAGTGATGGTCTGGGGTGCCATGTCAGCTGCTGGTGTTGGTCCACTGTGTTTTATCAAGGGCAGGTCAATGCAGCTAGCTATCAGGAGATTTTGGAGCACTTCATACTTCCATCTGCTGAAAAGCTTTATGTAGAAGATTTCATTTTTCAGCACGACCTGGCACCTGCGCACAGTGCCAAAACCACTGGTAAATGGTTTACTGACCATGGTATTACTGTGCTCAATTGGCCTGCCAACCCTCCTGACCTGAACCCCATAGAGAATCTGTGGGATATTGTGAAGAGAAAGTTGAGAGACGCAAGACCCAACACTCTGGATGAGCTTAAGGCCGCTATCGACGCATCCTGGGCCTCCATAACACCTCAGCAGTGCCACAGGCTGATTGCCTCCATGCCACGCCGCATTGAAGCAGTCATTTCTGCAAAAGGATTCCCCACCAAGTATTGAGTGCATAACTGAACATAATTATTTGAAGGTTGACTTTTTTTGTATTAAAAACACTTTTCTTTTATTGGTCGGATGAAATATGCTAATTTATTGAGATTGAGAATTTGGGGTTTTCATGAGCTGTATGCCAAAATCATCAGTATTAAAACAATAAAAGACCTGAAATATTTCAGTTGGTGTGCAATGAATCTAAAATATATGAAAGTTTAATTTTTATCATTACATTATGGAAAATAATGACCATTATCACAATATGCTAATTTTTTAAGAAGGACCTGTGTATATATATAAAAAAATCCTTCCTCTCCTGAAAGATTTGCGCATGTCTGTCTCCTCAGTGCCATCACAAGCCCCTACTGGCAACTCCTAACCACTTGAGAGACCGCTTGAGCTGTCTTAAATAACTGGGAGAGTAAGAGTGATTCTTAGCTTTAAGAAATTTGACAACTTTCTTTTATACTTAAGTTTGAAAGTAGGAGTACATTTCATGAATTCTCAGCACTTAAGACTAAAATGGCACTTTGAGAATCTTGATAAATACAGGCCCTGATTATTTTTCCTGTTACACAGCCAGACTCAACAGTTTCTCATCCTATTTGTCTCTTCAGAAGGAAACAACTTATGTGCCACTGAACTTTAACGCAACACTTGGGCTCAAGATGCATTTGGCTACTTATCCCACCAATTCACAGCTCTAAATGTCTCAACATTTATCTTAAACTATTTGTGAACTATATATTTTCTTAGTGGACATTAAGAACTTTAAAAAATGTTGGTGTTTGAAACATGACATAGCACACACTGAAACATGCTGGAGAATCTTAAACAAAATATATAGTTCCAAAATAGTTTAAGACAAATGTTGAGACATTTAGAGCTGTGAATTTGCGGGATAAGTAGCCAAATGCATCTTGAGCCCAAGTGTTGCGTTAAAGTTCAGTGGCACATATGTTATTTCCTTCTGAGACTAATAGGATGAGAAACTGTTGAGTCTGGCTGTGTAACAGGAAAAATAATCTGATTTCAAATAGTTGAATACTTTTTTATTGCTGTCCACCATATACTTCAAGAAGAAATTAAGTCTCTGATCAACCTAATCATAACAGTTGTAAAGGGGAGAGAACATGTAAGTGAATCTATAATAAATCAATGTTTCGATCTTGCATTCCTTTGGTTCTGAACTAAATCACTCCATAAAAAAAGGAAGACAAAAAAAAGAATTGAAGTTAGTTGTGTTTCAGAGAATTGATCTGTCATTTTGATGATTCAAATAAGCAATCGTTTGGTTTAGCTACTAATAACCTGCCCTTATATGGTACTTCATTTTATTCTGAGTACTAAAGAATCAATGACTTTCACCTGCGACATATTGATTGAGTAAATTGGCAGGTGCAGAGAAAACCAATGCTTGTCATGAGTGGAGCCATTCTGATTTACGTCTGTATAAATTTGGATTGTAGCGCCCTAATGTGTTATTGAAACAAACTAAGCAATAATGGGGTTTTGGCAGGTTGTATTTGGATTGGGGTTTATTCTTGCTCTTGGATTTTCTGAAGCACAATGGAGAGCAAGAGCAGCACATAATCAGAGTCCAAGCAAGTTTAGGCCTAGGACATTAGCTCAAGCTTCTCAACAGGCTGATTCCAGGATGTCTTTGGCTCACAGTAACTCTGCATTTGCCCCACAAAGGTTTCCTGTCCAGACTCCAGTTAGGACTGACTTTGGAAAGCCTTCTCAAGATCTTATGGGTGTTCAATCAAAAGAGCTGTTGCAGGGTCCAGTGGCAAAACTGACGTGGAGCTTTCCAAGTCTACCAGAGGAACCACAGCAGCCAGACGTCCCTTTTGAGTTGCCACATCCTGTCCCTGCCAACAGTGTAGCTGCTCAGTGTGGAGAGAATTCAGTATATGTGGAAGTGATGAAGGACTTCTTTGGGACTGGGCACCCACTGTTGTCCTCTGCTTTTAGACTGGGAGGCTGTACTGCAACTGGAGAGGATTCTGCTGCTCAAGTGCTCATCTTTGAGTCTGAACTGCATGGATGTGGCAGCACATCAATGGTAAGGTTCTGTTGTGAAAAATAATCATGGGTATTCTGAACCAGCCACATGAATGTTCTTTTATTCGCTTTGTTTAGGTGACTGAGCATGAGCTTGTCTATACGTTCTCCCTTTTCTATATTGCCCAAGAGGGTTCATATAGTGGTCCTATTGTCAGGAGCAGTGGTGCGGTAGTTGGTATTGAGTGTCGTTATCCAAGGTGAGGGCTGTATTCATCCAGGATTGCAGGATGTGCTAATATCATGTACACTAAAAGGTGGCTCTAATTTCTTGACAGAGTGCATGATGTGAGCAGCGACGCCTTGATGCCCACTTGGGTCCCCTATGCCTCAACTATAGTTGCGGAGGAACTTTTGGTTTTCTCCCTGAAGCTCATGACTGGTTGGTATAATGTGAGTTTAACATGCCAGTGATTGTGAACCCGGGCTAAAATGCTTTCTTTGCAGATGACTGGAGATTTGAGAGACCCTCTAACCAGTACTTACTGGGTGATTCCATTAATATTGAGGCTTCAGTGAGTGCGTACAACCACATTCCTCTCCGCGTGTTTGTGGATAGCTGTGTGGCTACTTCAGTCCCTGATATCAGTGCTACACCCAGATACTCATTTATTGAGAATAATGGGTGAGTAGAGTTCATTCAAGTACCACTCAGTGTGGCATTAAGGAATGTCTGAATGGTTTTTTTTTTTTTTTTTCTCTCCCCCATTCCACCCTAGGTGTCTAGTTGATGCCAAACTCACTGGCTCTGGCTCTCGCTTTATGCCCCGGACTCAAATTAACAAACTACAGTTTCAGTTGGAGGCTTTCCGATTCCAGGAAGAGATTAGTGGATTTGTATGTATCTGGATTGCAAGTTTGGGTACATGTTAGCATGGAGTGTACAAATAAACTTTTTTGTTTTGTAGGTCTACATCACGTGTGTTCTCAAGGTGGCTGCAGCATCCAACCCTACTAATGTTGAGCAGAAAGCTTGCTCTTTCTCTGCTAATAGGTATGATTTTTGTTTTTAACCCTAACTTTAGCAATTGAGGACTTAATATTTAGTTTGTCTGCAGGTGGGTGTCTGCTGATGAGGGTGATCAGGTGTGTGGCTGCTGCGACGCAACCTGTGGCATTAGGAGTGGTAGTGATCCACTTCTTAAAGGCATGGATTTATTTATTTTCAAGTTTACAAAAGGGAACGTTTGCATGGTCATTTGCTTTAATGTTTGTTTTCTTCTGCAGATTGGCGGTGGGACAGGGCATCTGTTGGACCCATCGAAGTCAAGGACTATGGTTTCAGTCCCATGTAGCGTACCAACTGCAGACTTGCTAAATAAAGTAATCTTAATCATACTTTTGAGTTTTGTTTTCTACAACTTCAGTCAGTGTTAGCGGCAAAATTTCAGTGCTGATGACACATTGGGTGCTTCTCAATCATTAAATTGACACTTGCTTATTTCCTCCAGCCAGTGACCTGGAAACTAATCAAAGGGCCATTTTGAAGGTAATCAGTTTAGTTGCAATGCAAGGGGCATGAGATGGCTTCCAATGCACTGTAAAAGTCCATAAAAATGGGGCACAATGTACTGTATAAATATGAAGGAATTTTGCTTGCTTTTGGCGCAAGGATGCACAGGTCTGAGTCTTGTCAGACCGGAAGCACGTAAATTCTCCCCTTCACATGTCACTGTTTTGATTTTTATGGTTTACCTTTGCAGTTAATAAGCCACATCTCACATTTATCAGGGCATCAACTGTTGATACTTTGAAGTGACAATTTTTCAAAGTAATTTTCTTAATTTCTCATTTTCTTTCCTTGTGTCCAAGAGGGGTTGGAGCTGAGACCCGAGGAAATGAGGATTTAAAAGAGAAACACCTGTTTGAGTTCTAGGGTGTGTGCTGTCTCCTTACAGGAGGAGCAAGGCACTTAACCCTATGTTGGTGTAGTGGAAGTCGTTTTTTTTTTTTTTTTTTTCATGAGTTGGCCCTAGAAAATGTTGCTTCAAGTAGCCCAATTTATTAAACCAATGTTAACTTTGTGCAATCAATGAGGCCTGTTCGTTTCATTGTAAACATTAAATGTTTTCAATGCTCTTTACATCACAGTATGCTACTGCACAGGACAAGCACATTGGGCTTAGAATTGCTTAAACTACAATTCAGTGTAAACTGACTAGATGGAGGCATTCAAAATAAACATCAGTGAGGTTCAGTCTCTAACATTTCTGCCCAGAAAATATCTGAATTAGGTTGAGTGCTTGTTTTTCCAAAATATGAACTCTGATTGCAACTACAGTATGTCAACCTGTTCTTGTTTGCAGACTGACCATATCAAGCAACAACTTTATGCTATTTCAAGTGTAGATTCCATATCCAATGATAATGGTGAACTAATGTGGCTTTGAGTCAAGTACCTAAGCATTCCTAACACTTTAATTGCCACTGATGGGTTGTGTCCTTCAGAAAATGCAAATAGTGTTTCTTCCAAGCTGCAATCCTGATACCCACTAGGTCAGAGGTGTCCAATCCTGCTCCTGGAGGGCCACTGTCCTGCAGAGTTCAGCTCCAACCCCAATTAAATACACCTGAGCCAGCTAATCAAGGTCTTATTAGGCATACTAAAAACATCCAGACAGGTGTTGAGGCAAGTTGGCGCTAAACTCTGCAGGACAGTGGCGCCTCCAGGAGCAGGATTGGACGCCCCTGCACTAGCTGGTGATGGTGGAACACACACTTCATATTCCTCTCATGTTACTCTAATTCTGCTAGCTCTGTAGTGGTTGTGGACCTTGACACAACACCTTTCCTAATTATACTCTCTCCTTTTGTCTTAAGTTTGTTAATGTGCACAATGACGTATCTGCTTACACATTTGTAATTTTATATATATATTATATATATATAATGGAGGCCCAAACTTGCAGAAATTAAAAATGCAACAACGGGAAAATGGAAGAATAAATGACTTGATAAAACAAATATATTTTTCAATTATGTAGTCATTAATTTAAAAAAAAAACTTTTTATTGTTTGTTTTTATTTCTCCCAACCTAGCACTTCAGAATTATTGTATCACTTCAGAAGACTTGTTGCATGACCTAGTTTTATGAGGCTTTTATGGTGTCTGCAATATTTGAAGATTGACAGTCCCTGTCTTGAACTCTGTGTGTTTTAAAGCTACACTATGTATCTTTTCACTGCTAGGGGTCGCTTACCTCTTCAAAACAATAACAAAGGTGTAGATTGATGACGCAGTGAATGAGCGTGAAATCATGGGACTTGTCATATCGATGGATCTAATATTTATGGGGAAATTGTTCATGGATGAGTGAATGCGTTCATGTTTTTTTTAACATGACTATGGTTTGAAGCAGGGTGCGATTACTAATAAGATATCAGCATCACAAGCGAGTCCCAGGGGATATAAAGAAATGAGGACATTTCATCTGAACTACCCACAAGTGCTGAATTACTATTCATACAGGACAGTTTATTTGACCAATTAAAATTGTGAGGAAACGCAATGGTTTTTCACTTGGTCTACACTATCTAAACTGAATTTGAGTGAAAGTTATAATGTTATTCTGTGTGTTAGTTTGTTGGCTGTATGAGACTAGCAGTAAGCTGCATCAACATTAGAACATGATAATACGCTTGATATTTTCCATTACCATTCAGAACACGGAAAGGAAGCAGCGCACATATAGGCTACAGTGAAGTCGACACAAGCATTTTGATCAATGCATTTAAAACACCAACATTTTTTTACAATTCTTAATGTCCGTTAATAAGCTTGTCTTTTGTTCATACCTGTTAATATTTTAAATTCAATTTATTTTAGTAGACTGTTCAGATTATTGTCTTTTATTGCTGACCATATAGATCAAGAAGGAATGAAGTCTCTGATAAACCTAATCATAACAGTTGTAATGGGGATAAAACATGTAATCTATAATAAAATCAATGTTACGATCTTGCATTCCTTTGGTTCTGAACTAAATCACTCCATTTCAGACCCTTGTGAAGATTCTGTTGATGTGAGGGAAGACCGTTTGTTACAATCTAAACCTGACTATAAACATAAACGTAATTTTTTGGATACTTCAGTGTACAATTCTGTCTGTTGCCATGTTTCTGAATTAATAAAAAAGGAAGACACAAAAAGAATTGAGGTTGTTTGTGTTTCAGAGAATCGATCTGTCATTTTGATGTTTAAAATAAGCAATCATTTGGTTTAGCTACTAATAACCTTTCCTTATATATTAATAATAATAAACTTTATTTAGCTTTTTTCAGGCATATAATGCAGTTCAAAGTGCTTTACATAAAAATCATGTTCAATAAAAACATGTACATCAAACATAAGAAATTAAAAAAGGTCAAATGCAACATACAACATAAAATAAAAAACATATGATAAACCAAAATGATATGGTACTTAATTTTATTCTGAGTACTAAAGAATCAATGACTTTCACCTGTGACATATTGATTGCGTAAATTGGCAGGTGCAGAGAAAACCAATGCTTGTCATGAGTGGAGCCATTCTGATTTACGTCTGTATAAATTTGGATTGTAGCGCCCTAATGTGTTATTGAAACAAACTAAGCAATTATGGGGTTTTGGCAGGTTAGCTTTGGATTGGGGTTTATTCTTGCTCTTGGATTCTCTGAAGCACAATGGAGAGCAAGAGCAGCACATAATCAGAGTCCAAGCAAGTTTAGGCCTAGGACATTAGCTCAAGCTTCTCAACAGGCTGATTCCAGGATGTCTTTGGCTCACAGTAACTCTGCATTTGCCCCACAAAGGTTTCCTGTCCAGACTCCAGTCAGGACTGATTTTGGAAAGCCTTCTCAAGATTTTCTGGGTGTTCAATCAAAAGAGCTGTTGCAGGGTCCAGTGGCAAAACTGACGTGGAGCTTTCCAAGTCTACCAGAGGAACCACAGCAGCCAGACGTCCCTTTTGAGTTGCCACATCCTGTCCCTGCCAACAGTGTAGCTGCTCAGTGTGGAGAGAATTCAGTATATGTGGAAGTGATGAAGGACTTATTTGGGACTGGGCACCCACTGTTGTCATCTGCTTTTAGACTGGGAGGCTGTACTGCAACTGGAGAGGATTCTGCTGCTCAAGTGCTCATCTTTGAATCTGAACTGCATGGATGTGGCAGCACATCAATGGTAGGGTTCTGTTTTGATGTTATCATGGGTTTTTTTGAACTGTCCATGTGAGTAATGTTCCCTTTTTTTGTAATTCTTAGGTGACTGAAGATGGGCTTGTCTATACGTTCACCCTCATCTACACCCCACAAGAGGTTTCATATGGTGTTCCTATTGTCAGGAGCAGTGGTGTGGTGGTTGGTATCGAGTGTCATTATCCAAGGTGAGGATTAAATTAATTCAGGCTCACTGGATCTGTGAATCCCACTGTTTATGGACCTGAGATGACTGCTTGTTTAACTCCTACAGAATGCATAATGTGAGCAGCGACGCCTTAATGCCCACTTGGATCCCATATGCCTCAACTAAGGTTGCAGAGGAAGTCTTTGTCTTCTCCCTCAAGCTCATGACTGGTTGGTGTATCCCAAACAGATTTATAGCATGCCTGTGCTTGGGGACCTGTTAACACTCTCTCTTTGCAGATGACTGGAGATTTGAGAGACCTTCTAACCAGTACTTCCTGGGTGACCTGATCAATCTTGAAGCATCAGTGTCTTTGTACGGCCATGTTCCCGTCCGTGTGTTTGTGGACAACTGTGTGGCTACTGCAGTCCCTGATGTTGCTTCTGTCCCCAGATACTCCTTTATTGAGAATAATGGGTAAGAGGTGCTACCTCATGTATACCAGCTTCCAGAAGAGTTGCAGGATTTCTAACTGGGTTCTGTTCACAGGTGCCTGGTTGATGCCAAGCTCACAGGCTCCACATCTCACTTTATGCCTCGGACTCAAGGTGATAAGCTACAGTTTCAGCTAGAGGCGTTCAGGTTCCAGCAAGCAGACAGTGGACTGGTATGCATGTTGTAGTTGTGCAGCTCTTTGTGATCTGCAACCATGGTGAACAAACAACTGTCTTTGCAGGTCTACATCACATGCATTTTGAAGGTGGCTGCAGCAACCCCTCCAAGTTCTGAACAGAAAGCTTGTTCATTCTCTGCTAATGGGTATGTTGCCTGCTAGATGGATGTACAGGTACATTTGTTATTTTCAACTTGATTGAGGGGTTTGTCTTGTCAGTTGGGTGTCTGCAGATGGTTCTGACCAGGTGTGTGGCTGCTGTGACACCACTTGTAGCATCAGAAGTGGAAGTGATCAGCCGCTTGCAGGTATGGACTAACTGTGGTCATTTGTTGCCGTGCATGGATTTAGTTCTCACTTATCATTTGTTCCTCAGATCTACGATGGGAAAGAACATCTGTCGGCCCAATCAATGTTAAGGAATATGGCTATGGCCAAAAATAACTGAATGCTCTGACTAATGGTGATCTAATAAAAATGTCTTGAGGTTTGTTAGTGTATGGTGTTTACTTGCGCAAATATAACTTGCACATTACACTTGTATTTAAAATAACATTTGTTCAAATATGTGCCACAAAGTTTTGCTATTGGCCTGTGTGGGGACAGTTTGCTCAAGTCATGATACACTTCCATGGTTTTTTTTTTTTTTTATATATATATTGGTGGTAAAATCTAAATTAAATTCTTAATTTAAAAGCATGTAGTGCTAAAATCCTATTGTAATCTTATAAAATTTACAAGTACAGACTTGAAACTTGCAGGATGGTAGTACTCACCCTATCTTTAGGTTACTTAACGCTTGTTCTCTGATAACCGACACCACGATAGTGATGTGGGAATCCAGCCTCCCATATATATGCTGGTGCTGCTTAATTCTTAGTTTTTTTTTTTTTTGTGCACCTGCAAGGATGGAAGTGAGATGCCTCACAAATTATTTGATATCACAATTTTTGCTCATACCATATGGTAGAACTCCTTGTTATGAGCAACTTTGCCTCTAGGACCACCACTGTCAGTCAAATTGTTTAAATATTGGAGAGCATTTAAAAAAACTGTAAATTGCCTGTTTTGGCTTAAACCACTTTAACCCCTCTAATTTTGAACCATTATAGCATTGGTCCTGTGTTTGCAATTACAAACAGAAACCAGAACCATTGTGAATTAATTTATTACATCTTAAATCAGGAGTGTAGTGGTGCTGCTCTTGGTAACTATAGACTACAAACCCTCCACTGGAGCAATGGGAGACTTTGTCTGCCCTGAAACAAGCTTTTCAAATAAATAAAATGCATATAAAGACACTGCTGGGGTCAGCTGTGTGTTCTGATCTAAGAACAGTTGACTGCTATCTTAACTTGAATTGTCCCATCTACTTTTCGTTTGGGGAGATCAGGAACTGCAAAGTCCCTGACCTCCCGTCCCTCTGTCACTTTGGCTCCCTTCATTGTTTCTGCTATCGCCATGATGTCACCGTACACTCTAAAAAAAAAAAATGGTGCTGTCGTAATCATAGGGGAACCATTTTTGGTGCTATATAGCACCATATCTTAGCATGTTCTGTATATGGTAGCGGTGCTATATAGCACCTTAGTCAAAGAACTGGTGAAGAACCACTGAAGCACCAAAATTGGTGCTATATAGCACTAAAAAAGGTTCCCCTATGATTATGAGCCAAGAACCATTTTTGGTGCCATATAGAACCTTTTTTTTTTTTTTTTTTTTAGAGTGTAGCAGTCCCTTTGTGTTGCGATCAAGGTCTACCTCATTATGGTAACTTTCTCCATGACAACCCATCATCTAGCCTGACAAGCCAGACCCACATCAAGATGTTGGGTCTAGAAACTCACCATTGACAGGGCTCAATCCGAGGGGCGGGATAAAAGGTGGTCTTTCAAATTCCCTCTGCACGCAATTGGATAGCGCCATGAGCGCCATAACCAGAGCAAAGAAGAAGGTGAAGCCGAGCTAACGTTAGTTGATAGACTTTCGCCGTATCCGGTAGGCAAAACTTCGAACATATCTTTTCTTAAGAATGACTTCAGTGCCGTTCTTTTCTCAAAGAAAATCTTAACTCCAAGTCTTCCAGAGTCGTGGCCAAAGCTGATTCAAAAGGCTGCTGTTCGTCAGCTTCTTTGTTTACGAGTAGCATGCAGAACCTCCGCAACTCTGCCATGACGTGCCGTCATTATGTTAAGCCCGCCCACCGACTCTACACACGCTGTGATTGGCCTGACCAGAGTTTTTTTTTTTTTCCAGCTCTCAGGTCTACCGAGAGTTGCTAGACTACACTCAGGGCAAAATAAATGTTCTGCCGCTAGGGTGCGTCTAGATTTCTAGGCTATGCTTTCACCACAACTAACAGCAAACACGACATCGACATGAATACAGTAAGAGCTTTACAGGATAACAACGCCATTCATTATAACTCAGTTTGGGAAAGTGTGTAGATTGACAGATCCGAACATTATAAAGAGAGTGTTCTTTGATTGCTAATCTAGCGTCTAATCAAAATTGAAATAACAGATTTGTTTCATGCTACTAACAGAAACGATGTGAAGTTGATCGTTTTAGTCACTGGCTTGATTCACTGATGCATTACGCTTAGGGCATCAAGACGGCCAGCGGCGGGACTGACAGTATTAAACGATTTTGGAAAGAAAGTCTGCGTGACCTTGAATGATTAGCTACACATCAGAAATCACTGATCACAGATCAGGCATTAATGAACACTGTTACTCATTGTTTGTGGCGAAGCTGTAGAATCCATATGGTAAAAGTCAGGGCCGGCCCGTGGCATAGGCGGAATAGGCAAATGCTAGGGGCACCACTCATCCATAGGGGCACCAAAATGTATTACTGATACTATTTTATTCATATTAATTTGAAATATTACCAAATAAAGCGCAAAAAAACTTAACTAAGTCCCCCGCATCTTCCCGGTCCACCTCATCAATCTCCCCCGCCGAGCAGGAAGTGCGTCAGAAATATAACGCGTGATCAGTTTAACGTTGGGAATTTGTTGTGTCGCGTCGCCTCTCGCCGCATCTGATATAGACAGGATTGCTTTCATTTTTTAGGATGCTTGGCCGCTCGCTCCAAGTGTAGACACGGTGAAAGTTGCCTGATAATTTATGACGGATGGCCGAATTGTAGTGTCATAAAAACAGAAGCCCTCTGATGCAGGCAAGATAAGGGAAACACTGCAAAAATGCTCTTCTTATTTAGTATTTTTGTCTTGTTTCTAGTCTAAATATCAAAAAATTCTTAAACCAAGATGCATTTACTAGATAAGTAAAATTATATTTTTTCTTAAGTGAGTTTATGCTTAAAACAAGCTAAATTATCTGCCAATGGGGTGAGAAAAATAATTATTGTTTCTTGTTTCTGTCCCAAACAGAAATAAGATCATTTTTCTCACCCCATTTGGCAGATAATTGTGCTAGTTTTAAGCTAAAACTCACTTCCTTTAGATTTTTTTCCTTTTACTAGTAAATACATCTTGATTTAAGAATATTTTGATGTTTGGACTGGACACAAGAAAAAATTACTTAATAAGAAGAGCATTTTTTGCAGTGTAAAGACAGAGGTAAAGTGGTGTAATGAATGAACAGTTTATTTATTTGCATAGTAGTAAAATACTAATGTACGCAAATTAATTCCAGTTTGACCTTAAACTATATGCAAGCAGCTGTTCTGGGTTCTCCAGTGGCCACAGACAGTGTATTTTGTCAAAAAGAATCATATCTGTTTTTTAACGCATATAATATGACATTTTTAATAGCCTAATGTTTTTACTCTACAGTTGTGCAGTTTTAAGGGGACATATGGACATTTTAAAATGTATTTGCTGAAATTAGTAATGATATTTATATACAGGTTTATTTAAAATAGCAACATTTTATGTAAATGTCACATTAAATATCTAAATTTCTCAGTTTAGTTCATGGTGAAAACATGAATGTGCATATTAGTGGAAGTTTGCTGCCATCTACTGGAAAACAAACACTTTTGTTAGTTCTCAATAGTTTGTGCATGAACGCAAGATGCAATTACTTGTTATTTGTGTTTAGGCTGTAATGTGGCGTAGGTCCTATTTTTGTATAGTTTAACTATCATCAGCCTTTTAAAATAAATAAATAATAATAATATCATGAACATAATGATGGGGTAGAATGGACTGGACATCATATAAAACAATAAAAATGAAAGAAAAAAAAACATCAATGCATTAAAAAAAAAAAACAGTACCAGTGTTTCCGCAACTTAGACTGAAAACATGTAGTGCTAAACCTTGATACAAGGGGCACCAAGTCAAATCTTGCCTAGGGCAGCAAATTGGTCAGGGCCGGCCCTGGCCATAACAGACGTAAATTTTCACCTCTTCTGACACGTGTGCAAAGTTTCATGAGTTTGAGCATGTTTAGGCCCTCAAAAACGCAATTAATTTGGGAGAAGAATAAATCGGTTGAGCAATTACAATAGGGTCCTCACACCATCAGTGCTCGGGCCCTAATAACTGGCTGTAGCATTGTTTTTCTGAGAAACAGGTCGGTGAATTTAGCATGTGTCCTACGTATCTGCAAGCATATGGTATTTTTATGTTTTAGTAAAGTGAAAAAACTTACAGCACCTTTGTTTGTAGTATTTGTGCAAGTAAAAAACTTAAGAATTTATATTAAATCTTCAGAAGTCAGCATTTCCAGTTATTTTTGGCCATAGCCATATTCCTTAACATTGATTGTGCCAACAGATGTTCTTTCCCATCGTAGATTTGAGGAACAAATGATAAGTGAGAACTAAATCCATACATGACAACAAATGACCACAGTTAGTCCATACCTGCAAGCGGCTGATCACTTCCACTTCTGATGCTACAAGTGGTGTCACAGCAGCCACACACCTGGTCAGAACCATCTGCAGACACCCAACTGACAAGACTTTAAAGTTGAAAACAACTACTCTATTTGTACACCTATCTAGCAGGCAACATACCCATTAGCAGAGAATGAACACGCTTTCTGTTTAGAACTTGGAGGGGTTGCTGCAGCCACCTTCAAAATGCATGTGATGTAGACCTGCAAAGACAGTTGTTTGTACACCATGATTGCAAATCACAAAGAGCTGCACAACTACAACATGCATACCAGTCCACTGTCTGCTTGCTGGAACCTGAACGCCTCTAGCTGAAACTGTAGCTTATCACCTTGAGTCCGAGGCATAAAGTGAGATGTGGAGCCTGTGAGCTTGGCATCAACCAGGCACCTGTGAACAGAACCCAGTTAGAAATCCTGCAACTCTTCTGGAAGCTGGTATACATGAGGTAGCACCTCTTACCCATTATTCTCAATAAAGGAGTATCTGGGGACAAAAGCAACATCAGGGACTGCAGTAGCCACGCAGTTGTCCACAAACACACGGACGGGAACATGGCTGTACAAAGACACTGATGCTTCAAGATTGATCAGGTCACCCAAAAAGTACTGCTTAGAAGGTCTCTCAAATCTCCAGTCATCTGCAAAGAGAGAGTGTTAACAGGTCCCCAAGCACAGGCATGCTATAAATCTGTTTGGGATACACCAACCAGTCATGAGCTTGAGGGAGAAGACAAAGACTTCCTCTGCAACCTTAGTTGAGGCATATGGGATCCAAGTGGGCATTAAGGCATCGCTGCTCACATTATGCATTCTGTAGGAGTTAAACAAGCAGTCATCTCAGGTCCATAAATGGTGGGATTAGCAGATCCAGTGAGCCTGAATTAATTTAATACAGCTACACTGTTGGCAGGGACAGGATGTGGCAACTCAAAAGGGACGTCTGGCTGCTGTGGTTCCTCTGGTAGACTTGGAAAGTTCCACATCAGTTTCGCCACTGGACCCTGCAACAGCTCTTTTGATTGAACACCTAGAAAATCTTGAGAAGGAAACCTTTGTGGGGCAAATACAGGGTTACTGTGAACCAAAGACATCCTGGAATCAGCCTGTTGAGAAGCTTGAGCTAATGACCTAGGCCTAAACTTGCTTGGACTTTGATTATGTGCTGCTCTCCATTGTGCTTCAGAAAATCCAAGAGCAAGAATAAACACCAATCCAAATCCAACCTGCCAAAACCCCATTATTGCCAAACTTGTTTCAATGATACACTAGGGTTCTACAATCCAAATTTATACAAACGTAAATCAGAATGGCTCCACCTTTCTTGTGACAAGCATAATTGTTCTCTGCACCTGCCAATTAGGGGAACTCATATTAATGTTAAAAAAACCTCATAAAATTAAAATTCCATGCCATGAGAAAGTTGAGGTTATCCGCTTACTTATTCTTAAACATACCCAGGTATGTCACATAACCTACTTTCTGGAATACCCCACAGTTGATGGAATATTGTATTATGGATGACTGTGTATACTGCCATGTGAGACCTGTACCAAGGTTTTGTTATTGTAAAACTATAAATAAATAAATAAAAAAGATACAATAATAATAATAAATGCATTAGCAATGAATTTGCTCTTGTTCCTGTTTGTAATTGCAAACACCGGAATAACTGGTGATAGAGGTTCTACAAGAGCAAAAAAATTATCTGGGTTCAAGTGCTTTAAGCCAAAACAGGCAATTTGAGGAAATATATGTTTTAAAGCTTTTTAACAGTTATTGAGGTACAGCCAAAAACCTATAGGTCTAGTTTGCCAAAAGTAGTTTTTTTTAATCTCCAATATTTAAAAGTGCTGTATGTAATAATGACAGCTAGAGGTACTGGTAAATGGGTACTGCAGTCCAAATTGGAAATATTGTTTGCCCCGTCCCCTCCTCCTCGGGTTGCCAGTTTGAGGACAGGCAACAGGAACGAGCGCAATTGACAATGGAAGGCGATGCGTCTTACATACTGTAAATTGAGGAGTTGATTTTTCTGCAGTTTAATGTGCTTCCATTCATAGAGATTTTTAGATGGATGCCGAGGCTTTTTAGGTCGGGTAGAATCTGCGATCTCTGACCCAGTTTGTTTGCTGGCTTCCATAGCAGCAATACGCTGTGTTTTCCAACTGGCAACCTGTGGTGTCGAAATACTATTGGGTAAACTGTCAAAGTGCGTTATCGCACAGATCAAAACAAAAACAGACATTCCGACATGTTATGGTACTTTTATGCTTTATTACAGTCAAAAACTTACATACAGCACCTTTAACGAACAATTTGACTGACAGTGAGTCAAAATGAGTACTATATGGTATGAAAGTTGAGGTCATGTCTGTTAAAATTGTGATATACAATCCTTTTTTATTGACTGGACATTACAGAGCCGTCGCTGGCTCATTCTGTCCTGAATGTATGAAAGAAAGAAAGATCAAAGGCGGATATCGCGGGATTCACACTCGTGCGATTTGTTGCTGATAAACTGGATGTAATTTACGTTCTTTTGCTTTTATATGAAAATAAATATGATGAACAAGACACCCAAAGTTGTTGTTATTTATTCATTTTTACTTTAATTACATACTAGTTTTTATATATTTTTTTTATATATATGACAACAATCACATAACCCACATAGAGATCGCACTGTCTGAGAGTGGGATTATTCAAACATAAAAACATGATATCAGAGTTTTAAAATCAAACATTTAAAAAAAGAACCTTTCATCAAGGTTGTTTAAACCAATAAGCATTCGTCAGCAAGTTGTTTCCCATCATGCTTTTGCTCAGCGCAGTCAGTGGAGAGCAACTGCGCTCGACTGCAGAATCCGACACATCCGCCTTTCGCTCGCGAGAGTTTTTTGACATAGGTCAGCATGACATCAGAGCAAGGCAGACCGCCCTCGGACACATTTCTAACCGGCATGCAATGCATCTCGCGCTGATCACCGGTGATCGGTTCTGCGCAGATTTTGCTCAGATTTTGCTAATCTCAAACAAGCCTAATGTTACATATATTAGGGAGGCTGGACACCCACATCACTGTCGTGATTGGTATGTCAACTGACAAACATGGTGTTATTGGTGTTTCCAGGATCTGTCACACCAGAGGCGTTTCCCATAATGAGATACCTCACTCATGTTATCAGAGAACCAAGAATCAATGACTTTCACCTGTGACATATTGATTGAGTAAATTGGCAGGTGCAGCGAAAAAGGATTATACTCGTCACAAGAAAGGTGGAGCCATGCTGATTTACGTCTGTATAAATTTGGATTGTAGAACCTTAATGTGTCGTTAAAACAAGCTTGGCAATTATGGGGTTTTGGCAGGTTGGATTTGGATTGGTGTTTATTCTTGCTCTTGGATTTTCTGAAGCACAATGGAGAGCAAGAGCAGCACATAATCAGAGTCCAAGCAAGTTTAGGCCTAGGACATTAGCTCAAGCTTCTCAACAGGGTGATTCCAGGATGTCTTTGGCTCACAGTAACTCTGTATTTGCCCCACAAAGGTTTCCTGTCCAGACTCCAGTTAGGACTGACTTTGGAAAGCCTTCTCAAGATTTTCTGGGTGTTCAATCAAAAGAGCTGTTGCAGGGTCCAGTGGCAAAACTGACGTGGAGCTTTCCAAGTCTACCAGAGGAACCACAGCAGCCAGACGTCCCTTTTGAGTTGCCACATCCTGTCCCTGTCAACAGTGTAGCTGCTCAGTGTGGAGAGAATTCAGTATATGTGGAAGTGATGAAGGACTTATTTGGGACTGGGCACCCACTGTTGTCCTCTGCTTTTAGACTGGGAGGCTGTACTGCAACTGGAGAGGATTCTGCTGCTCAAGTGCTCATCTTTGAATCTGAACTGCATGGATGTAGCAGCACATCAATGGTAGGGTTCTGTTTTGATGTTATCATGGGTATTTTTGAACAGTCCCTGTGAGTAATATTCTTCTAGTAACTTGTTTTTGGTTTCTTTTTTTTTCTTAGGTGACTGTGGATGCAGTTGTTTATACGTTCAACCTCATCTACACCCCACAAGAGGTTTCATATGGTGTTCCTATTGTCAGGAGCAGTGGTGTGGTGGTTGGTATCGAGTGTCATTATCCACGGTTAGGATTAAATTAATTCAGGCTCACTGGATCTGTGAATCCCACTGTTTATGGACCTGAGATGACTGCTTGTTTAACTCCTACAGAATGCATAATGTGAGCAGCGACGCCTTAATGCCCACTTGGATCCCATATGCCTCAACTAAGGTTGCAGAGGAAGTATTTGTCTTCTCCCTCAAGCTCATGACTGGTTTGTGTATCCCAAACAGATTTATAGCATGTCTGTGCTTGGGAACCTATTAAAACTCTCTCTCTTTGCAGATGACTGGAGATTTGAGAGACCTTCTAACCAGTACTTCCTGGGTGACCTGATCAATCTTGAAGCATCAGCGTATTTGTACAGCCATGTTCCCGTCCGTGTGTTTGTGGACAACTGTGTGGCTACTGCAGTCCCTGATGTTGCTTCTGTCCCCAGATACTCCTTTATTGAGAATAATGGGTAAGAGGTGCTACCTCATGTATACCAGCTTCTAGAAGAGTTGCAGGATTTCTAACTGGGTTCTGTTCACAGGTGCCTGGTTGATGCCAAGCTCACAGGCTCCACATCTCACTTTATGCCTCGGACTCAAGGTGATAAGCTACAGTTTCAGCTAGAGGCGTTCAGGTTCCAGCAAGCAGACAGTGGACTGGTATGCATGTTGTAGTTGTGCAGCTCTTTGTGATTTGCAATCATGGTGTACAAACAACTGTCTTTGCAGGTCTACATCACATGCATTTTGAAGGTGGCTGCAGCAACTTCAAGTTCCGAACAGAAAGCGTGTTCCTTCTCTGCTAATGGGTATGTTGCTTGCTAGATAGGTGTACAAGTACATTTGTTATTTTCAACTTGATTGAGGGTTTGTCTTGTCAGTTGGGTGTCTGCAGATGGTTCTGACCAGGTGTGTGGCTGCTGTGACGCCACTTGTAGCATCAGAAGTGGAAGTGATCAGCCGCTTGCAGGTATGGACTAACTCTGGTCATTTGTTGCCGTGCATGGCTTTAGTTCTCATTAATCATTTGTTCCTCAGATCTACGATGGGAAAGAACATCTGTCGGCCCCATCAATGTTAAGGAATATGGCTATGGCCAAAGATAACTGGAAATGCTATGTCTTCTGGTAATTTAATAAAAATTCTCATAAAAGGTTGGTTTGTGTATGGTGTTTACTTGCGCAAATATAACACTTGCACATTACACTTATATTTAAAATAACTTTTGTTCAAATATGCGCCACAGTCTTTTGCTCTTGGCCTGTGTGGGGACAGTTTGCTGAAATCATTTTGATACACTTCAATGGTATCATAATTCTGGTCCTCACTGAAATTTATACAGGTGGTAAAAGCATGTAGTGCTAAAACCCTATTGTAATTTTATAAAATGTCCAAGTACAGACTTGAACCTTGTGGGATGGTAGTACTCACCCTATCTTTAGGTTACTTAACTCTGGTTAAATTTGACCCATTATAACATTGGTCCTGTGTTTGCAATTACAAACAGAAACCAGAACCATTGTGAATTAATTTATTACATCTTAAATCAGGAGTGTAGTGGTGCTGCTCTTGGTAACTATAGACTACAAACCCTCCACTGGAGCAATGGGAGACTGTCTGCCCTGAAACAAGCTTTTCAAATAAATTAAATGACTGGGTCAGCTGTGTGTTCTGAAATAGCAGTCAACTGTTCTTATCTTAACTTGAATTGTCCCGTCTACTTTTCGTTTGGGGAGATCAGGAACTGCAAAGTCCCTGACCTCCCGTCCCTCTCTGTCACTATGGCTCACTTCATTGTTTCTGCTATCGCCATGATGTCACTGTAGCAGTCCCTTTGTGTTGCGATCAAGGTCTACCCCATTATGACTTTCTCCATGACAACCCATCATCTAGCCTGACAAGCCAGACCCACATCAAGATGTTGGGTCTAGAAACTCACCATTGACAGGGCTCAATCCGAGGGGCGGGATAAACGGTTGTCTTTCAAATTCCCTCTGCACACAATTGGATAGCGCCACAACCAACCAGAGCAAAGAAGAGGGTGAAGCCGAGCTAACGTTAGTTGATACTTTCGCCATAGCCGATAGGCAAAACTTCAAACAACTTTTCTTAAGAATGACTTCAGTGCTGTTCTTTTCTCAAAGAAAAGCTTAACTCCAAGTCTTCCGCAACTCTGCCATGCCGTCATTAACCCGCTCAGACTCTACACACACACACTGTGATTAGCCTGACCAGAGTTTGTTTTTTCCAGCTCGCAGGTCTACCGAGAGTTGCTAGACTACTCACTGCAAAATAAATTCTGCCGCTAGGGTGCGTCTAGATTTCTAGGCTACCTGGCATCAGCATTCCTATTGCTACTGGATCCCTCTTTATAAGAAGAGCTACAGTAAGAACTCAGGGAACCTGCGCTATTGAAGCCGCTCATTTTTCAAAAGTAGGTTGAAATATCCATTAACGAACAATTTGACTGACAGAGGTGGTCCTAGAGGCAAAGTTGCTCAGAATGAGCTTTTCTACCATATGGTATGAATGTCCTGGGCATGTGTGAGAAATTGACCTTACGCACTTGACAAACACAAAAGCCTCTAGGGCTGCGAGTCAAACAGGCCCAGTAGAATTCACTCTGATCAGCCTTAGTTAACCATGACTGCCCACTGGATCGCGAAAGTAGGTTGAGAAAAAGAAAAACCACTGAAAATGTCATGACATTGAATCCAAGACTTGCATTGTCTCAAGGATTTCAATGAGAAGACTCGAGCCTGTGACAAGTGTTTTAAGAGTTATTACATACTTTTGTATTCAGAAAGTCTCAGTTACTATGAAACTCCTTTACACACTTGAACCCTCAAAATTAAAAAAAAAAAATATATATATATATGTAAGCGCCAGAAAGGATATGCCATTGAAATGCCCTTTAATGTTGTAACAGGTCTAGCCCCACAAATTACTTGAGCAAACAGTCCCCAAACAGGCCAGTAGCAAAAGACTTTGTGGTGCATAGCTGAACAGTGAAATAATGTAAACTGAATAGATAGGTTTAAGTGTAGTATCAGTGCAAGTAGACACCAGACACTAACAAACCTTTTGAGACCATTTTATTAAAATCACCATTAGTCATAGGACTTCCAGTCATCTTTGGCCATAGCCATATTCCTTAACATTGATTGGGCCGACAGATGTTCTTTCCCATCGTAGATCTGAGGAACAAAATAAGTGAGAACTAAATCCATGCATGATAAATGACCAGAGTAAGTCCATACCTGTAAGCGGCTGATCACTTCCACTTCTGATGCTACAAGTGGTGTCACAGCAGCCACACACACCTGGTCAGAACCATCTATAGACACCCAACTGACAAGACAAACCCTCAATTAAGTTGAAAATAACAAATGTACCTGTACACCCATCTAGCAGGCAACATACCCATTAGTAGAGACTGAACAAGCTTTCTGTTCAGAACTTGGAGGGGTTGCTGCAGCTGCCTTCAAAATGCATGTGATGTAGACCTGCAAAGACAGTCGTTTGTACACCATGGTTGCATATCACACAGCTGCACAACTACAACATGCATACCAGTCCACTGTCTGCTTGCTGGAACCTGAACGCCTCTAGCTGAAACTGTAGCTTATCACCTTGAGTCCGAGGCATAAAGTGAGATGTGGAGCCTGTGAGCTTGGCATCAACCAGGCACCTGTGAACAGAACCCAGTTAGAAATCCTGCAACTCTTCTGGAAGCTGGTATACATGAGGTAGCGCCTCTTACCCATTATTCTCAATAAAGGAGTATCTGGGGACAGAAGCAACATCAGGGACTGCAGTAGCCACGCAGTTGTCCACAAACACGGGAACATGGCTGTACAAATACACTGATGCTTCAAGATTGATCAGGTCACCCAGGAAGTACTTGTTAGAAGGTCTCTCAAATATCCAGTCATCTGCAAAGAGAGAGTGTTAACAGGTTCCCAAGCACAGACATGCTATAAATCTGTTTGGGATACACAAACCAGTCATGAGCTTGAGGGAGAAGACAAAGACTTCCTCTGCAACCTTAGTTGAGGCATATGGGATCCAAGTGGGCATTAAGGCATCGCTGCTCACATTATGCATTCTGTAGGAGTTAAACAAGCAGTCATCTCAGGTCCATAAATGGTGGGATTAGCAGATCCAGTGAGCCTGAATTAATTTAATCCTAACCGTGGATAATGACACTCGATACCAACCACCACACTGCTCCTGACAATAGGAACACCATATGAAACCTCTTGTGGGGTGTAGATGAGGGTGAATGTATAGACAAGCCCATCCTCAGTCACCTAAGAAAGAAAACGTTTTATAAACTGTCCCTGTAAGTAACGGCAAAACAGAACCCTACCATTGATGTGCTGCTACATCCATGCAGTTCAGACTCAAAGAGGAGCAGCAGAATCCTCTCCAGTTGCAGTACAGCCTCCCAGTCTAAAACCAGAGGATAACAGTGGGTGACCAGTCCCAAATAAGTCCTTCATCACTTCCACATATACCGAATTCTCTCCACACTGAGCAGCTACACTGTTGGCAGGGACAGGATGTGGCAACTCAAAAGGGACATCTGGCTGCTGTGGTTCCTCTGGTAGACTTGGAAAGCTCCACGTCAGTTTTGCCACTGGACCCTGCAACAGCTCTTTTGATTGAACACCCAGAAAATCTTGAGAAGGCTTTCCAAAGTCAGTCCTGACTGGAGTCTGGACAGGGAACCTTTGTGGGGCAAATACAGAGTTACTGTGAGCCAAAGACATCCTGGAATCAGCCTGTTGAGAAGCTTGAGCTAATGTCCTAGGCCTAAACTTGCTTGGACTCTGATTATGTGCAGCTCTTGCGTTCCATTGTGCTTCAGAAAATCCAAGAGCAAGAATAAACACCAATCCAAATCCAACCTGCCAAAACCCCATTATTGCCAAACTTGTTTCAATGATACACTAGGGTGCTACAATCCAAATTTATACAGACGTAAATCAGATTGGCTCCACCTTTCTTGTGACAAGCATAATTGTTCTCTGCACCTGCCAATTTACTCAATCAATATGTCACAGGTGAAAGTCATTGATTCTTTAGTACTCAGAATAAAATTAAGTACCATATAAGGGCAGGTTATTAGTAGCTAAACCAAACAATTGCTTTTTTTAATCATCAGAAGACAGATCAATTATTTTTTTATTCAGTCAGAAACATGGCAACAGACAGAATTGTATACTAAAGTATCCAAAATAATAAAGTTTAGTATGTTTATTGTCAGGTTTATATTGTAACCAACGTTCTTCCCTCACATCAACAGAATCTTCACAAGGGTCTGAAACAGCACACATTGATATACAAAATATACAATTATGCAGGATAAAGCAAAAAGTCAACAAACAAACTGGGAGAGAGGAAGGAGCAAACGAGTGGTGCTTAAATCAAATAACAAAACTCATCTAACTGAAGATTTAGGAAATAAACTAACTATCAAAAAAAGATGTAGAAATAAACATCTTCAGCGTCCGAAAACGCCATAACTGAACTACCTAACTAACCAAACAAAACGTACAATCTTAGCACCACTGCTAAACTTGGTGTGTCTAATACATAAGTGAACTACGTGTTGGGAATGTAGGTCGTGGCCTGCTTACCTGTCTCACAACCTCTCTTAACCGTTTATACAGCGCTGAATGATAACTTGGGATGAAGCGTCAGAGAACAGCGGTCACTCAAACATGGTAATAGGCTACCTCAAGCATAACACATGAACACACAAGTACAAACAAACAGAGAACTGATCTAACTGCTAAGATGTAACAGCAGTGAGCCCCGAATGTAGATCAGCCTCTCAGACTGGACTCTCGAACGAGAGTGTGTACTCTCCCCAGAGTCAGAGCGTCCCTCCTATTGAAGTTTGCGCCATTCGTAAACAGCCTCAGGACCAGTGATTGGTTGGGCAATCCTGACGTCAGCGTCTGACGTCCGTTGACTGACAGGCAGTTCCTCCACTCACGTTCCATCCCTGAAACAGACAGCTGGTACAAACGCACTCACACATATGCACAGCGTGATATACACTCACCTAAAGATTATCTAAAAATAATCTAATCACCCAATCACATGGCAGTTGCTTCAATGCATTTAGGGGTGTGGTCCTGGTCAAGACAATCTCCTGAACTCCAAACTGAATGTCAGAATGGGAAAGAAAGGTGATTTAAACAATTTTGAGCGTGGCATGGTTGTTGGTGCCAGACGGGCCGGTCTGAGTATTTCACAATATGCTCAGTTACTGGGATTTTCACACACAACCATTTCTAGGGTTTGCAAAGAATGGTGTGAAAAGGGAAAAACATCCAGTATGTGGCAGTCCTGTGGGCGAAAAGGCCTTGTTGATGCTAGAGGTCAGAGGAGAATGGGCCGACTGATTCAAGCTGATAGAAGAGCAACTTTGACTGAAATAACCACTCGTTACAACCGAGGTATGCAGCAAAGCATTTGTGAAGCCACAACACGCACAACCTTGAGGTGGATGGGCTACAACAGCAGAAGACCCCACCGGGTACAACTCATCTCCACTACAAATAGAAAAAAGAGGCTACAATTTGCACAAGATCACCAAAATTGGACAGTTGAAGACTGGAAAAATGTTGCATGGTCTGATGAGTCTCGATTTCTGTTGAGACATTCAGATGGTAGAGTCAGAATTTGGCGTAAACAGAATAAGAACATGGATCCATCATGCCTTGTTACATCTGTGCAGGCTGCTGTTGGTGGTGTAATGGTGTGGGGGATGTTTTCTTGGCACACTTTAGGCCCCTTAGTGCCAATTGGGCATCGTTTAAATGCCACGGCCTACCTGAGCATTGTTTCTGACCATGTCCATCCCTTTATGACCACCATGTACCCATCCTCTGATGGCTACTTCCAGCAGGATAATGCACCATGTCACAAAGCTCGAATCATTTCAAATTGGTTTCTTCAACATGACAATGAGTTCACTGTACTAAAATGGGGGCACAGTCACCAGATCTCAACCCAATATAGCATCTTTGGCATGTGGTGGAACGGGAGCTTCGTGCCCTGGATGTGCATCCCACAAATCTCCATCAACTGGCAGATGCTGTCCTATCAATATGGGCCAACATTTCTAAAGAATGCTTTCAGCACCTTGTTGAATCAATGCCACGTAGAATTAAGGCATATATGAGTAGGAGTCTTCCTCCTTTAGTGGATTTGGATAGGTGTTACCAGAAGCCCAGAGTTGATCTTAAAGATTGTGATGGGTTATAAGGCGATAGTAGATCAATTAAATACACAGGAGCTAAACCATTTAGGGCCTTAGGTCAGTAGCAATACTTTATAATTGATACGAAACTTAATAGGTAACCAGTGTAGAGATGTTAGAATTGGTATGTGATCATATTTTCTTGACCTAGTAAGAACTCTAGCAGCTGCATTTTGGACTAATTCTTGTTTATTGAGGAGGCAGGACAGCCAGCTAGTAGTGCATTACAGTTATCTAGTCTAGAGGTCATGAATGCATGAAATAACTTTTCCACATCAGAGACAGATAGCATGTTCCGTAGCTTACCGATGTTTCTGAGGTGGAAGAAGGCTGTTTTCGTAGTATTTTCAAAAGACAAGTTGCTGTCTAATATAACACCCAGGTCTTTTACTGTAGCGAATGAAGTAACAGTACATCCTTCTAAGTGCAAGTTATATTCTAAGAGATTGTGTACAGGTTTTTGGTCCAATAAGCAATACCTCAGTCTTATCTGAATTTAATAGGAGAAACTTACAGGTCATCCAATATTTTATATCTTTAACACACTCTGCCAACTTGGATAATTTAGAGATTTCATCTGGTCGTGCTGAAATATATAACTGAGTATCATCGGCATAACATTGGAAACTAATTCCATGTTTTCTTATAAGGTGGCAGCATATATATTGAGAATAGCAGAGGGCCTAACACAGATCCTTGCGGGCACTCTATCAAAGTGTAATGAGGTGTAGGAATAAGGTGGATAAGAATTTTTTTTATGGGGTTCAATTCTTAAGCCAGAACAGGCATTTACAGCCAAAACAGGCAATTTACTGAGGAAATATATGTTTTAAAGCTTTTTAACAGTTATCGAGGTACAGCCAAAAACCTAGGAGTAGTTGACAACAGTAGGTTTTTGAAATGATCTACAATATTTAATGAACGATTCGACTGACAGTGGTGGTTCTAGAGCAGTGGTTTTCAAACCTGTCCTGGAGGCACCCCAGCCCTGCTCATTTTGTATGTTTCCCTTATCAGACACACCCAATTTAGTTATTGCAGTCTCTACTAACGAGCTGAGGAGTTGAATCAGTTGTGATAAATGAGGGAGACACAAAATGTGCAGGGCTGGGGTGCCTCCAGGACAGGATTGAAAACTGTAGGTTACTTATGCTGGGTACACACAAAAAGATAATCATGTAAAGTTCATTCTCCATGACTTCATCTAAACATATTTCTTTCCCCCCCACGCAAATTTTCTGTAAAAAGCATTCCATACATTATAAGCGCAATTCCTTCTTGGCGTTCGTCCTCCATGTTTGTTTACCTTTAAAGTAAAGTTTGAGATGTTTTGATGTGAGAGGTGTTGCGAGATTTCCCATGTTCACAGGCAGGACTCTGTTGTTTGTGAATAGAATCTGTTCGTGTGTGGTGCTTTGCTGATCACATTGCGGCACTCCACACACTAGAGGAACAAAACGGTTAAATCTATGATTTCAATTCGTCATGTTTGTGGTCTTATAAGAGTTTAAAAATCTTTTGTGTGTACCCAGCATTACATAACCACAGTTCTCTGATAACATGAGTGAGGTATCTCAACACACTTCCTTCCTTGCAGTTGCACGGAGAAGAGATATGCTGAGAATGAAGCAGCACCAGCAGTGTTAGGGAGGCTGGACTCCCACATCACTGTCGTGAATGGTCTGTCAACTGACAGACTTGGTGTTATCGGTGCTTCCAGGATCTGTCACACCAGAGGCGTTTCCCTTAGTGAGATACCTCACTCATGTTATCAGAGAACCAGGGTTACTTAACCTAAAGAGACGGTGGGTACTACCATCCCTCAAAGTTTTAAGTCTGTACTTGGAAGTTCTATCAATTCCAACATGGTTTTGGCACTACATGCTTGAAAAATCCAGTAAGTACCAGAATGGTTATGATACCATTGAAGTGTTGAAACAGGTCTAGCTCCACAAATGACTTGAGGAACTGTCCCCACACAGGCCAGTAGCAAAAGACTTTGTGGTGCATAGCTGAACAGTGAAATTATGTAAACTGAATAGATACACTATAAGTTTTGGGACGCCTGCCTTTACATGCACATGAACTTTAATGACATCCCATTCTTAATCTGTGGGGTTTAATATGGAGTTGACCCACCTCCTACCCTTTGTAGCTATAACAGCTTCAACTCTTCTGCAAAGGCTTTCCACAAGATTTAGGAGTGTTTATTGACATTTTTGACCATTCTTCTAGAAGCAAATTTGTGAGGTCAGGCACTGATGTTGGACGAGAAGGCCTGGCTTGCAGTCTCCGCTCTAATTCATCCCTAAGGTGTTCTATCGGGTTGAGGTCAGGACTCTGTGCAGGCCAGTCAAGTTCCTCCACACCAAACTCGCTCATCCATGTCTTTATGGACCTTGCTTTGTGCACTGGTGCACAGTCATGTTGGATCAGGAAGGGGCCATCACCAAACTGTTCCCACAAAGTTGGGAGCATGAAATCATCTTGGTATGTTAAAGCATTAAGAGTTCCTTTCACTGGAACTAAGGGGCCAAGCCCAACCCCTGAAAAACACCACACCACAATCCCCCTACACCAAACTTTACACTTGGCACAGTGCAGTCAGGCAAGTACAGTTCTCCTAACAACCACCAAACGCAGACTCGTCCATTGGATTGCCAGACAGAGAAGCGTGATTCATCACTCCAGAGAACATGTCTCCACTGCTCTAGAGTCCAGTGGCAGCATGCACCACTGCATCTGACGCGTTGCACTTTGAGCTAATCTGAAGTCCTCATGAAGTTGAGGTCCGTAGCTGTAGCTCTCTCTCCACAACAACACAGGTCGGTTCCTTGAAACGGGTCGTTTAATTCTTTGGCTCATCTTTACACCATGAGAACTCGTGGGCTGCTTATGAAAAGAGGTCCTTGAGTCCTTAGTTTTGCTCTTTACAGTCCATTTGACTTGTGAAAACACTCATTTTAAACTTAATGCAAACTTGGCAGAGCCGCGTGAGCATCTGCTCATCATCAGTCCTTCGGGCAACACCGTAGTTCATCATTTCCGCTAAAGTGATGCATTATCGCAAGCTTCATGTTTTAAAGGGGCCATGAATGAATTTCACATCACATTAAATTGTACTTCAAATATATGAACAAATGAAATGAAACCAAAATTATAAATGAATTGATTATGAAACAAATACACAACAACACTTACAGTAGCTATAGGGATGGCAGGAGTACTCCGTGACAGCGACGATCAATCATGAAAACGATGATTGCCCTGACTTAAAAAAAGTCTGATTGTTATTGCGGGGTACCTGAGGTCTGATTGGTTAGCGTTAAGCCGGGTGCACACTGCGCACTTTTCATAACAGTCTTAAAACCCCTCTATTGTTCCCACTTTGTTATAATATTTAAATATTGGAATATTTAATAGTGAGAAAATGTCACAAACTGACTTATTGCACAGGTGGCAACCGATCAAAGTACCCATGCTTGTAATTCTGAGCTCCAAGAGACCGACCCATTATTTCACAAAAGTTTGTAGAAGCAGTCTGCATGCCTATGTGCATGATATTATACCTGTGGCATTGGACTTGAATGGAACACCTGAAGTCAATGAGGGGTGTCCCAATACAGTGCATGTTTAAGTGTAGTATGTGTACAAGTAAACACCATACACAAACCAACCTTTTGAGAATTTTTTATTAAATTACCAGAAGACATAGCATTTCCAGTTATCTTTGGCCATAGCCATATTCCTTAACATTGATGGGGCCGACAGATGTTCTTTCCCATTGTAGATCTGAGGAACAAATGATTAATGAGAACTAAAGCCATGCATGACAACAAATGACCAGAGTTAGTCCATACCTGCAAGTGGCTGATCACTTCCACTTCTGATGCTACAAGTGGCGTCACAGCAGCCACACACCTGGTCAGAACCATCTGCAGACACCCAACTGACAAGACAAACCCTCAATCAAGTTGAAAATAACAAATGTACTTGTACACCTATCTAGCAAGCAACATACCCATTAGCAGAGAATGAACAAGCTTTCTGTTCAGAACTTGAAGTTGCTGCAGCCACCTTCAAAATGCATGTGATGTAGACCTGCAAAGACAGTTGTTTGTACACCATGATTGCAAATCACAAAGAGCTGCACAACTACAACATGCATACCAGTCCACTGTCTGCTTGCTGGAACCTGAACGCCTCTAGCTGAAACTGTAGCTTATCACCTTGAGTCCGAGGCATAAAGTGAGATGTGGAGCCTGTGAGCTTGGCATCAACCAGGCACCTGTGAACAGAACCCAGTTAGAAATCCTGCAACTCTTCTGGAAGCTGGTATACATGAGGTAGCACCTCTTACCCATTATTCTCAATAAAGGAGTATCTGGGGACAGAAGCAACATCAGGGACTGCAGTAGCCACACAGTTGTCCACAAACACACGGACGGGAACATGGCCGTACAAAGACACTGATGCTTCAAGATTGATCAGGTCACCCAGGAAGTACTGGTTAGAAGGTCTCTCAAATCTCCAGTCATCTGCAAAGAGAGAGTGTTAATAGGTTCCCAAGCACAGGCATGCTATAAATCTGTTTGGGATACACCAACCAGTCATGAGCTTGAGGGAGAAGACAAAGACTTCCTCTGCAACCTTAGTTGAGGCATATGGGATCCAAGTGGGCATTAAGGCGTCGCTGCTCACATTATACATTCTGTAGGAGTTAAACAAGTGGTCATCTCAGGTCCATAAATGGTGGGATTAGCAGATCCAATGAGCCTGAATTAATTTAATCCTAACCTTGGATAATGACACTCGATACCAACCACCACACCACTGCTCCTGACAATAGGAACACCATATGAAACCTCTTGTGGGGTGTAGATGAGGCTGAACGTATAGACAAGCCCATCCTCAGTCACCTAAGAAAGAAAACGTTTTATAGAACATTACTCAGGGACAGTTCAAAAATACCCATGATAACATCAAAACAAAACCCTACCATTGATGTGCTGCTACATCCATGCAGTTCAGATTCAAAGATGAGCACTTGAGCAGCAGAATCCTCTCCAGTTGCAGTACAGCCTCCCAGTCTAAAAGCAGAGGACAACAGTGGGTGCCCAGTCCCAAATAAGTCCTTCATCACTTCCACATATACTGAATTCTCTCCACACTGAGCAGCTACACTGTTGGCAGGGACAGGATGTGGCAACTCAAAAGGGACGTCTGGCTGCTGTGGTTCCTCTGGTAGACTTGGAAAGCTCCATGTCAGTTTGGCCACTGGACCCTGCAACAGCTCTTTTGATTGAACACCCAGAAAATCTTGAGAAGGCTTTCCAAAGTCAGTCCTGACTGGAGTCTGGACAGGAAACTGAGTGGGAAACCTTTGTGGGGCAAATACAGAGTTACTGTGAACCAAAGACATCCTGGAATCAGCCTGTTGAGAAGCTTGAGCTAATGCCCTAGGCCTAAACTTGCTTGGACTCTGATTATGTGCTGCTCTTGCTCTCCATTGTGCTTCAGAAAATCCAAGAGCAAGCATAAACACCAATCCAACTTGCCAAAACCCCATTATTGCCAAGCTTGTTTCAATGATACATTAGGTGCTACAATCCAAATTTATACAGATGTAAATCAGAATGGCTCCACCTTTCTCATGATGAGCATATTTTTTCTCTGCACCTGCCAATTTACTCAATCAATATGTCACAGGTGAAAGTCATTGATTATTTAGCTGCCTTCACATGCTATCAGAATTACCGTAAAAAGACTAGTTTCCAAGTTACCTAGTTACTAGCTACCAATGCTGCGTTCCACTCCACTTTTAGACACGCACTTGCAAACTTCCCTAAGCACTTCCACTCGGGGAATCCCTGCTGCCATTTTGAAGTTCCACTTTGTGAAGTGGACGAGGGAAGTTTATGGACAGACCTATGGACAGGCAGCTTCATATACCACAATGCAACAAGAATGTGATGTCACAGCATATTGGTTTTAATTTACCCCACCACAAACAACTGTATGATATTTTAATTATTTTTTAAAAACATTTAAACAAAAACAACCGAAACACACCTATACACATAGAATGCTGCATTAAACAATTTCGTAAAGGAAAAAAATAAATCAAAATAAATAAACTCCATAGTGGATTCCAAGTGATCAAGGGTTTAGGATGTTCTAATGCTGTGTTTCAGTTCGTTTTTATTATGCCCTTCACTCGCTAACTTCCCTCCGTCTCGTTCACTCGGATGTGCGTCATTGCTTACGTTGCATGAGTGCCCACTACTGGCGGAACCTTTGCAATGGACTGAACTGGAACGTCCTAAGCCCTTGATCACTTCGAATCCATAATGGAGTTTATTTATTATCATGTTTTTCCCTTACGAAATTGTTTAATACAGTATTCTATATGTATACAGGCATGTTTAGGTTTTTAAAATGTTTTTAAAAAATAATTAAAATATCATAGAGTTGTTTGTGGTGGGGTAAATAAATTAAATGTGATATGCGGTGACGTCACAATCGTGTTGCATTGTGGTATATGAAGCTGCCTGAAGTGTACATGTGAAGTATACTCACTCCCTCTGTCAAAATCGAGGGAGCAAGGGTCTGTCCATAGCCTATAAACTTCCCAAAGTGCACTTCAAAATGGTGGCAGGGATTCCCCCGAGGAGAAGTTCCAAGTGTGTCTAAAAGTGGAGTGGAACAGCATTGTTCAGTCCATTGCAAAAGTTCCGCCAGTAGTGGGCACTCATGCGTATGCAATGATGACGCACATCCAAGTGTGTGAATGAAACGGAGGGAAGTAGCGAGTGAAGGGCATATTAAAAACGAACTGGAACACTGCACTAGTTAAAAAGTTGGACATGAACTCGCCCTCTCAAGTAATATGCAGTTGTTACATGTAGAAAAATTCTGTTTTTTTGGACACAAAATACTTTAGGCCTACTGCTTTATTGCATCTATACTTCATTATACTGCAAATCTACAGTTGTACTTCATTGTACTGTAGTTTTATTTCAATGTAGGCTACTGCAGTTATTTTTTGTAAGAGATGAGCTCGTAATCACAAGGCAGCACTCAGAATTAAATGGAGTACATAAGGGCAGGTTATTAGTAGCTAAACCAGATGATTAAAAATGACAAATTCTCTGAAACAACTTTCTTTTTGTGTCTTCTTTTTAATTCAGTCAGAAACATGGCCACAAACAGAATTGTACACTAAAGTATCCAAAATAATAAAGTTCAGTATGTTTATTGTCAGGTTTATATTGTTACAAACGTTCTTCCCTCAACAGCAATCTTCACAAGGGTCTGAAATGGAGTGATTTAGTTCAGAACCAAAGGAATGCAAGATTGTAACATTGATTTATTATAGATTCACTTTCATGTTTTCTCCCCATTACAACTGTTATGATTAGGTTGATCAGAGACTTAATTCCTTCTTGAACGATATGCTGGTCAGCACTAAAAGACAATAATCTGAACAGTCTACTAAAATAAATTGAATTTAAAATATTAACAGATACGAACAAATGGCAAGCTCATTAATGGAAATTAAGAACTTAAAAAAATGTTGGTGTTTGAAACATGACAAAGCACACATTGAAACACGCAGGATAATCTTAAAGAAAATATATAGTTCACAAATAGTTACATTAATAGTACACAGTAATAAAAAAAAGTATTCAACTATTTGAAATCAGATTATTTTTCCTGTTACACAGCCAGACTCAACAGTTTCTCATCCTATTAGTCTCTTCAGAAGGAAACAACTTGTGTGCCACTGAACAGGTATCTACTTTAACACAACACTTGGGCTCAAGATGCATTTGGTTACTCATCCTGCCAATTCACAGCTCTAAATGTCTAATGCCCCCCACCCTCCAAAAAAACCCCATACAAATAAAGACACTGCTGGGGAGACTGGGTCAGCTGTGTGTTCTGATCTAAGAACAGTTGACTGCTTCTATCTTATACACTTTAATTGTCCCATCTACTTTTCTTTCGTTTGGGGGGATCAGGAACTGCAAAGCTGTCTTTATGAGTCCCTGACCTCTCACCCCCATCTCGGTCTGACCGTCCCTCTCTGTCCCTATGGCTCCCTTCACCGTTTCGGCTATCACCATGACGTTCTCTGTCACTATAGCGGTCCCTTTCCCTGTAGTGATCACGGTCTCCCCCACTATGCCTGTCACCATGACGATAATGACTTTCTCCATGACGACCCCTGTCGTCAGCATTCCTATCGCTACGGGACCCCTCTTTTGAAGAAGAGCTAGAGTAAGAGTCTGAAATCGAACTCAGGGAGCCCGCGCTACTGAAGCCGCTCATTTTGGTGCCTGAGCTGAGGGCAGGGGGTGGCGGCATGGAGGGAAATGAGGAGGAAGAGGAGGATGATGATGGAGAGAAGGACAGGCGGGGTCTGTCAGGCCCCTCAGGTGCTCCTGAAGGCAAAGAACTTAAACTTCCTGCACTGGTCCACCCAGAGGAGCTGCTGGACTTTGTGGTAAGTTTAGGAGGAACACCAGATGCCGCAACAAAGTGGTTTTTATACTGAGCCTGAGAGAAAACAAGAGCATGTTTAACAAACTCCATATAAAACACTAGGTGAAGAGAATCAGACTTTTTTTTGTTTTGTTTTTTACCTGAAAAGCTTGTTTCAGGGCAGACATACGGTCTCCCATGGCTCCAGTGGAGGGTTTGTAGGCCTCATAGTTACCAAGAGAGGCACCACTACTACTGCGCTCCTGATAGAAGATGCAATGATAATAAATGCATTAGCAATGAATTGCTCTGGTTCCTGTTTGTACAGTAATTGCAAACACATGAATAACTAGGTTCTATGGAAAATCAAAGAAGGGGGAGGGGAAAAAAAGTTAGTTATCAAACTAACTGTGATAAACATTTTTATAATAAAAAATAAAATAAATAAATAAAAATAAAGCAAAAAATAATGTCAAACTAACAGTGGATTCGGATCCAAGGCCAGGTCTCTCTCTGTAACCCAGGCCTCCACCTCCAATATTTAGCTTCTTCCCTTTCCCTGCCTTAAAGCGGGATTTCCTGAACCAGGGATTCTAAAAAACACACACACAAAAACAGTAAATGCAAAGTTCGTGAAAAAAATGCTCAAAACATGTACTATGAAAAATGTATATTGTACACAGCATGTTGTTTTACCTGCATTGCCAGGTCCATCAGCTCCTTTGAAACACTCTGATTGGCTCCCTCTAAATTGCGAACCAGGTCACCAGCGAATGAAGTGTCTTTAGTGGTGAGCAGAGTGTAAGCTACACCTTTCTCTCCTGCACGACCTGTTCTACCAATTCGATGTGTGTGTGTGTCGATGTCTCGTGCTACGTCATAGTTCACAACTGTGCGGATAGATGGAATATCCAACCCGCGAGCTGAGAAATGCAAGAGAAAATGAATTTGAATGAATACAGAGATTTATAATAATAATAATAATAATAAAAATAAAAGTACACAAATGGAAACAGTTAATCTATCCCAAACAGATGCAGATAGATACTCAAAATAAGATTAAATAACACTAACCAGCAACATCAGTAGCTACCAATACAGGCAGATTCTTCTTCTTAAAGTCAGCAATGACTTTGTTCCTCTCGCTCTGATCCATGTCTCCATGGAGCAGCCCCAGGCTATAACCTTCCTGATTCAAATTTGTAGCCAGCTCCTCGCAGTTAGCCTTTTTAGTGACAAAAACCAGCACTGATCCAGCAGAGGTGAACTCCACCAGCCTGCGTGTCAGCCAACCCCACTTCTCCTTCCCAGTCTGCAGCACCTCCACTATCTGAGTGACATCTTCATTAGCCTGGGAGGATAAGAAAATAAGTTAATAGACATATTCAAATACCATTTGCACAAATTCTTCTATAAGAAACAAGGGCTGCACCTCTCCTATGTCTCCCTGGACAACACGGATGGGGTCGACCAAAATATCTCGTGCCAGCTTTTCGATTTTCTTCCGAAATGTAGCACTGAATAACAGAGCTGTGAGAGATCAGAGGTCATGAAGGGCTTATAAGTACAATAAATTAACTGGATGGAGTCAAGCTGGAAACTAGTAGAAATGCTTTAAAGCAGCTCAATAATATGAATATGAATATGAATATGAAAGACACTTACTCTGTCGATCAGGTCTGACATGACTGGCAATGGATCTCACTTGGTATTCTGTATAATGCAGAATAAATTTAAGACAAGGGCATCACAATTATACATTTTACCTTGAAGGGTAAAAGGGTAAAACCCAAAAATACAAAAATTCCACCATCATTTACTCACCCTCATGTTGGTCTGAACCGATTTAATTTAGGCTTTTTATAAACACTGATCAATGCACATACTTAGAGCACATTGAATATGGTAAACGTTTTATGAGTGAGAACCAATGAGATTTGTTTTGCAAGCGCATTTGAGTTTCCATTCACCATATTTGATGTGTTCTATGTATGGGTGCTGATCAATGTTTATATGTGAATAAAAGCCTAAATGAAATCTGTTCACCATATCGTTAGCCTCATAGCATAATTGCCCAGATCATATTTAAATGTTTTTGGACTAAAAGACTTTAATCTCTCAGATTTCATTAAAAAGTTCTTAATTTCTGTAGGGCTGTAATCTCCCAGTCGATTATTAATCGATACTTTCTGGCTCGACCAAAATTCTGATTGGTCGTTTTTTTGCCGCGTTCATTTCGTTAGTTTTGCCACGCCGCGTTCATTTCATCAGGTGGAGAGCACTAATTGCTAATGGGGGTGTTTTCAGAGCACCCCTGTTTCACAGGTAACAGTCTGTCTTCAGAACACCCCTTTGTTTCCACTTCTTTAGGATTAGCCCAACTCATTGGTGAAGAGAAGTCTCTCGCTGGTCCTTTGTTTTTCATACCCCGCTTGCTCAAACGCATGCCCATAGCGGTAAACTTAAGGAACGCCCATCAACATACACATGAGGGGAAACGTCACAACACCACCCTTCAGTCGTGCTGCAAAAGTGGATCTGTACTGTCGATAGTAATAATAGTCTATTTGTGTCTCAGCCGTGAAGCTGAGCTGATCCTATGTCCGGGCTGCACAGAGCGGGTCAAATGATAGTGTCTGTCAGTTATTATAATACATATGACAAAAACAATTGTCTAAATTATGTTGCATATTCCTCAAAAGTTCTTGTGATGATATCACTAGTTGACAACATAGTACTATATTTTCAGAAATCATAGGCTATGATGGTGCACGTGATGCAACGCTGTCAGAGCCGAAAGACTCGTGTGTCAGACTCATTTCAGTGCAAAATAATCAGGTCAAAAACGATTTAATATACTGCAAATAGCCTACTAGTTTTTTATGTTTATTTATAATTAATTTAGGCAGACAACAAGGCTACCAAGTACTGCGCACAGTGTGCAGCTAATTAATTTAACATTTTTTTTCCTAACATCATTTTTAGTCGATTTTTAGTCTAACATTTCAGGACTTCAGTCGACCAAGATTTTCTTTGGTTGATTACAGCCCTAAATTTCTGTTCAAAGATGAACAATAGTCTTATGGGTTTAGAACAACATGAGGGCGAGTACATGATAAAATTATCTCTGTAATTCAATACTTTTGTGACCAAACAGCAACTGTGAAATGTGCTGCTGTTTTAACGGAGATAAATAAATAAAAACATGGGATAAAAATGAATGATATAAAAAAAAGAGAAACATTTCACACATACCAAAGCCCATATCAAACATGCGATCAGCTTCATCAAATACCAGGTATGTCACTCGCTGGAGAGATGTAGCTTTCTTCTTCACATGATCAATCAGACGCCCCTGTGTGAAAACAATGGCATCTTCATACAATATATTCACTTCAAAAGATAAACCAAGGAACACCTCTAGAAAATAGAAACAAGTTGAATGAGGTTGTGTATCGAAAGATAAATGCTGGTTTCACATACAAGGCTTAAGCCTGGTCCCAGACTAAAATGCATGTTTGAGCTGTTTTAACTGAAAGCAACTTGCAGTGACATATCTGAAAATATACCAATGCCATTGTTTTGTCTCCAGATGCACACCAGCAAAGGCATGTCTATAAAAGCTACTTAAATGTCCCCATTGAGCCAAGGCCTAATCCTGGCTTAATCTAAGCACTGTTTGTGAAACCGGGCTAAGATGTTCTTACTGGAGTGCAGACAACAATTTCAGCTCCATCCTGTAGAGCTTTGGCTTGTTCCCACATGCTGCCGCCTCCGTACACTGCCACTGAGCGGAGACCATATACCTTCCCGAATCGCTTGCATTCGGTATGGATCTGAACGACAGAGGTAAGCATTGCAAAGTGATTAAAATCAAAAACACACAAAACCTTGATTCATGACCAAGACTACTTCATAAGAAAAACATTTAATTCTTGTGCTCAGTAGTTATTTTTCCATCTCCTTCCACTCATTCATGTCTTACACCTTCCTCAAACTTGAAGGAGCTTTCATTCTCACTGACCTGTTGACAGAGCTCTCTGGTGGGGCAGACAATTACAGCAATGGGTCCTTCTCCCGGCTCCAGCTCCTTTTGGTCCATTATGTGCACCAGCATTGGCCAAATAAAAGCTGCTGTCTTTCCACTGCCGGTTTTGGCAATGCCAATCATATCTCTGCCACTCAAAGATATGGGAACACCCTAGTGAAACAACACACACATTACTTTAGAAAAAATATATAAAATACCAAAAATTACTACTAGCATAAATTAACAAAGGGTCATTTGTGGGTGGGTTTGACAGCTCACCTGGCACTGGATGGGTGTGGGTTGAGTGTACTCCGATTTACGGATCTGGTGCATAAGCTGCTCATCAAATCCAAAGTGGGCAAAACTGGTGGAGGGTTTAGGAGGGGCTGCACCTGAAACCTGTTCATTTTGAATATGGTTTAACGTTGGTTGAAAGAAAGAGAATCATCAGTTGTGTATGTACTTGTGTGTGCTCCCATTGACCTTCAGGTTGAGTTTCTGTCTCAGTTCCACCACTCCAGCCCCAGTCAGACTGCTGAGTTCCTCATGCTCAATATAGAAGTTCTTTTCAAAGGGAGGATAGTCAATCTACAAACAGAAGAGAGGTAAAAGGGTCTTTATTTACATCTCGTATATACAGCGGCTTTATGATATGAGAAATCTAAAAAACTACAATGTACTTGCTCATCAATAGAGTGCTGCAGGAATGAATATGGAAACCTGGAAACAAGTTAGCAATTTTTAACTTCCTGTTGCATCGTTCTGATGTGATTTTTTTAAAAGCTTTTACTTGTCTTGAAAAATGTGGTTGCTATCAAGTGGCTAAATGGGACTACAGAGACTGTTGGGGACATTAAATGGCATCCTTTTACAGCCTATTTATTTTATACTCACATTCTTGCAAACTACTCAAACTTTCCAAATTGTAAGTTTTAAATTAAGATTGAAAAAGTTGTTGGAAACTTTAGATTTTTTACTTTTGGTGATGGTATTTAGGCTTCAAAATTCATGTTCAAAAATCTAATTCAAAATATGTAAAAATGACTTTTGTTGGTCACAGAGCGTATTTTCTGCAATAATCCAAAAGCCAATGAACAAATTCCTAATGGCTTTTGGTTGAGGGAACCAGGGAGATGCAAACTTCCAGCCTAGTACAAAATTACACCATCCCAACAGCACTCTATTTAGGGACGTTAATGCAACAACTACTGAAGGGAGATGGTAACAGTACCTCTGAGTGGTCTATGGGGGGCAGGGGCAAGATAATCTTTTTGGTAGTAGGAGCAATGGGATTTCCATCGCTGTCATAGTCCACTTCTTCCTCCTCTTCCTCTTGGGTCAAGCCAGCTGTTGGGTTCTCCGCCATGTAACGGAAATATGCTTCCTGCAAAGAACACAAAACCATGCTTTAGATCAAGACAAAGACAATCAGGACTTTATATCTGAATATCAGAAAGTCATCCAACTTGTCCAATAAAATATGTAATGCTAAGGAATGGACCCAGAATAATTATGAAATAGCAAGTGTTCACCAACAAAAAAAAAGCTACAGACTCTCTATTGAACCTACTCGATCACCAAAAGCACATTTTACTGGCTCAGTCTGTAAACTGGTGTGTGTGTGTGTGTGTGTGTGTGTATATATATATATATATATATGGGCAAAAAAGTATTTAGTCAGCCACCAATTGTGCAAGTTCTCCCACTTAAAAAGATGAGAGAGGCCTGTAATTTTCATCATAGGTACACTTCAAATATGAGACACAAAATGAGGAAAAAAATCCAGAAAAGCATGATTTTTAAATAATTTATTTGCAAATTATGGTGGAAAATAAGTATTTGGTTAATAACAAAAGTTAATCTCAATACTTTGTTATATACCCTTTGTTGGCAATGACAGAGGTCAAACATTTTCTGTAGGTCTTTTCTGCTGGTAGTTTGGCCCATTCCTCCATGCAGATCTCTTCTAGAGCAGTGATGTTTTGGGGCTGTCACTGGGCAACACGGATTTTCAACTCCCTCCAAAGATTTTCTATGGGGTTGAGATCTGGAGACTGGCTAGGCCACTCCAGGACCTTGAAATGCTTCTTACGAAGCCACTCCTTCGTTGCCCGGGCGGTGTGTTTGGGATCATTGTCATGCTGAATGACCCAGTCACGTTTCATCTTCATTCGACGGCGGTTTTTACTTAAAATCTCACGATACATGGCCCCATGCAGAATAGCCCCATAGCATGATGTTTCCACCCCCATGCTTCACAGCAGGTATGGTGTTCATTGGATGCAACTCAGCATTCTTTCTCCTCCAAATACGACAAGTTGAGTTTTTACCAAAAAGTTCTATTTTGGTTTCATCTGACCATATGACTATCTCCCAATCCTCTTCTGGATCATCCAAATGCTATCTAGCAAACTTCAGACGGGCCCGTACATGTACTGGCTTAAGCAAGGGGACACGTCTGGCACTGCAGGATTTGAGTCCCTGGCAGCGTAGTGTGTTACTGATGGTAGCCTTTGTTACTTTGGTCCCAGCTCTCTGCCGGTCATTCAATAGGTCCCCCCAAGTGGGTCTGGGATTTTTGCTCACCGTTCTTGTGATAATTTTGACCCCTCAGGGTGAGATCTTGTGTGGAGCCCCAGATCGAGGGAGATTATCAGTGGTCTTGTATGTCTTCCATTTTCTAATAATTGCTCCCACAGTTGAATTCTTCACACCAAGCTGCTTACCTATTGCATATTCAGTCTTCCCAGCCTGGTGCAGGTCTACACTTTTGTTTCTGGTGTCCTTTGACAGCTTTGGTCTTGGCCATAGTGGAGTTTGGAGTCTGTTTGAGGTTGTGGACAGGTGTCTTTTATATTGATAACGAGTTCAAACAGGTGCCATTAAAGGAACATGCCGACTTTAGCTTATTCACCGCATCCCCCAGAGTTAATAAGTCCATACATACATACCATTCTCCTCTCCGTGCATCCCATAACTCTGTCTGACGCACCCACGCTAGCCTAGCTTAGCACAAAGACTGGAGGTAAATGGCTCTGGCTAGCCTACTGCTCAATAAGTGACAACATAACGCCAACATTTTCCTATTTACATGTTGTGATGTGTATAGTTACATTGTGTACTAAGACCGACGGAAAATGAAAAGTTGCGATTTTCTAGACCGATATGATTAGGAACTATACTCTCATTCCTGCGTAGTAATCATGGAAATTTACTGCCATACCATGGTTGAAGCAGGTGCAATGATATTACGCAGCATCTGAAAATAGGCTAACTTCCGTCAACATAACAGACGTGACAACCTGCTTGCACAGAGAGCGTACTGGGGACTATGTACTAATGTAACTATACACATCACAACATGTAAAAAGGAAAATGTTGGCGTTATTTTGTCACTTATTGAGCAGTAGGCTAGCTGGAGCCATTTACCACCAGTCTTTGTGCTAAGCTAGGCTAGCGGGGGAGACAGACAGAGTTATGGCACGCACGGAGAGGAGAATGGTATGTATGGACTTATCTAACTCTGGGGGATCCGGTGAATAAGATAATGTCCCAAAAAGTCGGCGTGTTCCTTTAATACAGGTAACGAGTGGAGGACAGAGGAGCCTCTTAAAGAAGAAGTTACAGGTCTGTGAGAGCCAGAAATCTTGCTTTTTTGTAAGTGACTAAATACTTATTTTCTACCATAATTTGCAAATAAATTATTTAAAAATCAGACAATGTGATTTTCTGGATTTTTTTCTCATTCTCATTCTATCTCTCATAGTTGAAGTGTACCTATGATGAAAATTACAGGCCTCTCTCATCTTTTTAAGTGGGAGAACTTGCACAATTGGTGGCTGACTAAATACTTTTTGGTAACACTTTATAATAACTACACGCTATGAAGCATTAGTTAAGCATTAGTAAATAGTTAATTCGTCATTTACAAAGCATTAATAGACATTATGAAGCAGTTTATAAATACAGCTATAAATGCTTTATTCTTGATTTATAAGCATATCTATAATGTGTTTAATAATTGTATTTTCATACTTTATAAATGATCAATTTATAATTTCTAAATGAAGTATAACATTATTTACAAACCAGTTATTTAGGAGTTGTCAGTGGTTCATCAGATCATTTAGAAAGTGTAAGTAAATGATTAATAAACTATCTAAATGTACGTTTATACATCTTATTATTTAGACATATAGTAATAGTTACTCAGTGTGTTAATAAATGCTTTATTAACATGTATTTCCACTGTAATTCATGATTAATTCAGGTAGTTATAAAACATTTAGTAGTTGTCAGTTAACTATTTCTGAGCTCATCTAAAGTGAGGACTATTTATGCCTCGTAAGGCTCGGTTCTCTTCTGCACTGCTGTTCTCTAATATTTTAAAGTTACTACTGTTTTGACACTGCTAAATATTTTATTATATTATTATTGTTTTATCAAAATTTTATTTGTTGTATTTTGGCACTCCTGTAATCCAGTGTGATTACATTTTTATTCAGAAATGTTTACACTTTACATAAAAGTATTTTTATATCAGATTGCAGAGGCTTAGTTTCATTTGACTGCAGTTATGGTTTCTGGCGGTCTACAGGAATACCATTTTATATGACATTGAAGAGGTTTAATTTTAATTTTATATTAAGTTACTAGTTGTACATTCTCCATTTTTGCATTTTTAAATACATATTTATATGTGTTATATTCCTCCTGTGTTGTGTTTGTTTCCTTTTTTATGTTCAGAAGAGAACTGGGCCTTTAAATCTCCTTTGTAAAAGCTTTACAAGGCATAAATAGTCCTCACTTTAGATGAGCTCACAAAAAGAGTTAACTGACAAATACTAAATGTTTTATAACTACCTGAATTAATCATGATGAATTACAGTAGGAATACATGTTAATAAAGCATTTATTAACACATTGAGTAACTATTACTATATGTCTAAATAATAAGATGTATAAATGTACATTTAAATAGTGTATTAATCATTTACTTACACTTTCTAAATGATCTGATGAACCACTGACAATCCCTAAATAACTGGTTTGTAAATAATGTAATACTTAATTTAGAAATGATAAATTGATAATTTATAAAGTATGAAAATACAATTATTAAACACATTATAGATATGTTTATGAATCAAGAATAAAGCATTTATAGCTGTATTTATAAACTGCCCATTAATGTATATTAATGCTTTATAAATGATGAATTAACTATTTACTAATGCTTCATAGTGTGTAGTTATTATAAAGTGTTACCCACTGTGTGTGTGTGTGTGTGTGTGTGTGTGTGTGTGTGTGTGTGTGTGTGTGTGTGTATATATATATATATATATATATATATATATATATATATATATATACACACACACACACACACACAAATACATACACACACACACACAAGTATAACAAAGAAAGATAGTAAGAGAGGTGGGGCACAGCCATTGCTGTGGCAAAGATACGATGGCGGTAGTAACGTCAAGAGGGTCACTCACTTGGTCATCTTCTTCTTCAATGTCATCCCGTATACCCCTGGAAGAAACAAGCGGAGAAAAAAAAAACTTCCCTGCGACTCGCTCAATCACCCATGGAAACCCATATTCTACCAATAAACCCCCATTTTCTATTCCCATCCTCTCTGCTATAAATATTATCTGGATGAATGGTCTTAAAGGGGTGGTTGATCAGGTTTTTTCAAAAGCTTGATTGTGTTTATGGGGTGTAGTCCAATATGTTTTCATGCTTCATTAAAATAAAAATAAAAAAAAACTTATTTTTCACATAATTTAGCTTTATTCAACACCACTGTGTCCCTTCTCGTAAAAACACCCGGATGGTTTCTTGGTTATATGAAGCCCCGCAATGGGCTCAGATTAGTTAGTTGTGATTCGCCAACCGCACAAGCATAGACTATCTATACGAGTTGCATATACTCCGGTGTATTGTAAACAATGGCGTTTTTAGTGAAGAGGATCGATCAGAACATGTGCAGGAACAGCTGTTTCGGGATGTTTCAGAATGGTATGTTTTTTTTGTGGTTGTCTCATACTTCTTATATACACTGTTATTTGTAAATGCTACTGCTGTTTATGTTCATACACACAAAATATCCATGCATTTCATATAATCATTCTAACACATGACACAGTCCTCGAAGGGATTATATGATGACAGACCGTTAGTTTTGTCTTTGTAGAACGAGTGTAGCCAAATATCTGTCACCCGAACTATGAGTGCATTACGAAGACCACCTTAACCACAGTAAAGAATGTTGTTTACACAGAACCATGTTAAGTGTGCTATGTAGCCAAACAAGCATGTGGGTAAACACTATAAAAGCTTTAATCAAATAATAATTTACATTGATCACATAATTTGCGTTTCCACTGCAGGAACTTTACCCAGGAACTAGGAACTTTGGGGTGGCACTCGTGTGTTTCGACCGCAGGAACCAGGGTCTAAATGAAGTTCCGGGTAAATATTTCCCCCTCCAAACGGCCCTGCTCGCGAGGTAGTACTTTTTCAAAGTTCTGGAACTTTTGGGGGTGGGACTTGGGCGCCGAACATGCTGATTGGTTGACTCCACGCAGCATTTTATTTCAACCGGCATTTTTAAAAGTCTTTTGTGAGGTTCGTTCTACGGTCTTATGGTTTCCGGGTTGTATGAAGCCAGTCCCTCAAAAATACGCAATGGGCTCAGATTGGTTAGCTGGCCCAGTGTGTTGTGATTCGCTAACCGCCTAGTGCACGTTTGTCGGAAACGTCACGCCCCTTACCTTTACTGGTAGCCTGTGCTTTGGGTAGTATTAGAAACAATGGCGTCAATAAAACCATACCAATTTGAGCCCGAATCAGACCCAGACAATTTTAGTGAAGATGATCGAGCAGAACCTGTTCAGTCCTCACGAGTAAGACTGCAGATCTATAGTGATCGCTACTGAATGGCACCATTACTTTTGTATTTTTAGAACGATTATAGCCAAATATCTGTCGCCAGAATGAACACTAAACATTGGCTTTACTAGTAGCCAAATCAAACACAGAACCATGTTTAGCAAGCCTGTAGATAAACAATACATAAAAGCTCTAATCAAAGAATAATTTACACTAATGCCAAGTTCGCTATTGAGATTTTAAAAAGTTTGTAACATAGGTGTTTGACGGATAACGTTAAGTATGAATGAGCATTTAACAAACTGGTTTGCAGAGCCAAACAGCATTGTCATGTTTACTTCCTTGCTACAACGTACAATTAACAATACGAACTATTACAGGAAAATAAATTACACTTACAGGTTGTGGCCCGTAAAAAGCTTCTGTTTTTAAATCCATCTTTCAGGACAAGCCGTTGTAAGAATCCAGCATTGAACTCGTGAAGATTGTGGAAGCTTTCCTCTGTGAAATGTGCAGCGGGAGCCGCGCACGCCCGTCTCCTGGCAGTGTTTGTCTCGTGCAGCTGAACCGCGACTTGTGTATTTTAAATACAGACGAATATTGTCCATTATGTCACATTTTCCGGTCTTCTATTCCGACCCCTGTCTGTCTCATGCTTTGATTTATGATGGGCAGCATATATCTGCTGCAAATGTGACCGTGTTCCCCTCTGTCTCATACACACATGCATATAACATTGTATGTTAAACACACTGCAACGCACCCCCGTCCCTAGGAAGGCTGAACAAAGTGGACCTGCAATCCGGATGAAAATAACAGCGTTTCGTCGGCATTGGCAACAACACTCGAGCCTACTAACTATACCACAACAACTATTGCCCGCGGCGATACAAAATGGCCTCGCCCCCCCTTATTTAATATTCTCGGAGGAGGGGTTTATGTAAATATTGGGGCTGGTGATGTCAGCAACCCTGGAGGAATGTGTAGTAGTCCCTAGAGTCCGTTTGCTGTAGTCCTTAGAAATTGATTTCTTTAAAAGCAAATATCTCCCTTTGCTTTAAACTTTGAACGTTGTAACTTTGCAGATGTTGTTTATGCTCAAACAGCAACATTACACACTAGCTAAAGTTAGAAAAATGAAATCGTGGTTTACCACCCCTTTAAATCTAGCTTTCAGAATACACTTTAGTATCAATGCTTGTCTCTTTTCCGCAGTTTTGTTAATTTCCACTTTAGTAAACCAACACATAACTAGCAAAAGCAGAGCTGCTTGCATCTCCTCCATACTTGTTATTGTTGCAGACAGTGTCGCGCATAAATGATAACTGTCCGTCGGTGACTGGGAGGAACAGTCGCGCACAGTCCTACGTCTCTGGACTAATTTGCCTAATCTTCACAGTACTTTAGCAGTGGAAACGCAGACAGTAACAGGTTTGGGGGGGGGGGGGGAGTACAAATTGTTCCGGGTAATTTCGGTGGAAACGGGGCTGTAAAGACCAACATACGAAGTTCGCTGGTGGATTAAAAAAAAGTTTGTAGGTGTTTGTCAGATAAATTTGAATTAGGTAACTAGCTAACGTTAGTGGAGCAAAACAGCGTTGCTAAAAAAAACAAACAATAGAAAGTAGTTATGGAATCAACAAAGAATAAAACATACTTGCAGGTTGTGGCCATAACAGCTTCTGCTTTTAAAGTAGAAACTGCTCCATCTTTCAGAACAACCTTTTTTGCGAATCCTGCATTGATCTCGCATAGATTGACGGCATGACGACAACACTACCACAGCAACTCTTCCTTTTCTCAACATGGCCTCACCCCCTTTGTTGTGTTTTCCCAGGGGCAGGGTTTATGTAAATTTCAGGAGGAATTTCTTGTAGTCCCTACCAGTCGTTTGCTGTAGTCCTTAAAAAGCTATTTCTTTAAAAGAAAATATCTCCCTTTGCTTTGAACTTTGAGCGTTGAAACTTTGCAGATATTGTTTAACCTCAAACAGCAATATTACACTAACCAAAGTTAAAAAAAAGTGAAATCATGATCAACCACCCCTTTAAAATTATAGTTTTTTTCTGTGATAATTGCAGAATCTTACTTGGCCAAATGTTTCTCTTTTTCCTTTTCCTCAAGTTTCTTCATGTCCTTTGCTGCTTGATCCTAAAGGAAGAGGAAAAATAATTAAAAGAACAATAATTAAAGCAAAAAAGCAACAATGTGTAGCGTCTGGAGTCACTCTTGACGTGAGATCAAAGTGGTGGGTCGTTCAAGAAACACCAGAGATGCGTTTCTTTTCCTCAGCTCTGCTATAAATTAGTATTAGTATATAAATGAGTTGTAACGGCTCCATCGAGTCTGACCCAAATGGCCGCACTGTCACCTTTTATGACCGGCAGAGGTAATGCAGGCCGCACCGTTATCGCCCTGTGAGAACTTCAAACAGATTCTAATCAGCCCAGACCCCTAACTCACCTTTCTGTCGAGAATGGCCGGGGATGACCTTAACACACACACACACACACACACACACACACACACACACACACACACACACACACACACACACACACACACACACACACACACACACACACACACACACACACACACACACACACACACACACACACACACACACACACACACACACACACACACACACACACACACACACACACACACACACACACACACCTCTTTATTTAGCCTTTGTTTAAAATATCCCAGAAATTACATATATGATGATTTCTTAAGTGTTTGCATGCTCCCTATATTTCTTATGTTCATGTGATGTAAAAGCCATCTTAAATGCTCAAAATGGCTCTTTAAAGGAGATACACTGCCTTTTTTGCGTTTAAACCAGGGCATGTTTGATGTCTAAAGATTCCTCTTTCTTTGTCTTAGTCAATGGTGCAAAGTATTTTATTATGAGATGTACCGTTAGTATGTTTAGCCCTTCTGGAGCGAAACCTTACTCATTCTGGCTGCCAGCAAGAACATTCCATTGAGTAATAAAAGTCCAAACAAAGGGACCCTCTCCCGCCTGAAATTCACACCAACGATTGGTCATCTCAGAGAAGATGGGCGTAGGTTAATGGACTTTAAAGGACAGAAACACAAGCACATCTGGGCTCAGTCAACTTGCAAAGACTCCGATGAGACAAACTTTCTTTTCCTCCCATCACGTCAGCGCCGCTCGCGGGGCTTCGGCCCCGAGCCTGCGCGGCCCAGCCAAGCTGGTCGTTTCCTTTGAAGATGACGCGCTCCGCGACATGGCCAGCGGTGCACTCCATCTGAGCTCGTGCATCACTGCGCAAGAGGAACCTTCTTAGCTTGGACGAGATGAACTTTCCCTTCCAAGACACTCGCTTCTTAACACCTTTAAATCTCCCGCGGACCGACCAAGCTCCGGAAGGACCAAACGGAGAGAGAGCTTCAGCGCATGAACGCTCTTGAGAAACGCCAACGCACGCATCTTGCTTTATACAACACAAAGAAACCATGCAAGTATCAATTCTATCGAAAATTAGATGCGTTTTAAGATTGTATCCCTAGTTAAGGTGATGATGGTTCTTGCTGGCTCTAGTGGTTACGTTTGGGAAAGTGTCGGATCGGACACGATCATACCCTTCTTCCTTTCCTCTCTCCTCATCCTCCTTCTTTACTTTCCATTATTCTGTATATACATGTATCCTTTATTTAGTCGTATGTAATCGTAGTATCAATCATTATTAAAACCATTGTATCCACGTTTTGATTGTCATTGTTGTTGCTCACAAAACATGAGTCCCTTTAATGTCAGATCTAAGCTACGAGCTCTTATAAGAATCATTGAATGCTTTAATTAATACCATAACTCGGAAAGTTTGTGGCCTGTGTGGCCAGAGGGATAAACTTAGAAGACCTAGCGAAAGTTGATAAGGATTGTACTGCTCGTTCGTTAAACAGAACGGATTAGAGGAATTCTGAATCAACTCCTTAGAGGTTATTCTGCGATTATTTAATACAGATATATATCCGTAGTTAATTGCAATAAATTGTTGTTAACCATATATATATATATATATATATATTGCATAAATACCTACGTTAGGTATTCCCCCTTTTGGGTGATTTTGGAGATTTATGATTCAATTATAACCTGTTGTGATTAGTCATAAATCCCTAAAAATTAATACCCATAATTCCCTATTGAGCTAAATTTAATTTAATAATATATGTAACCCTAAGACGCTACAAATGTTCACTGCCGGCTCTGATAGAGATCAGTTTGGGAATGCAGCTCTCACCTCAACCTCAGCCATAAAGGCATCAAGGGGGTCATCCTCACTGTCTGAGCCTCCTCCTCCCCCTCCAGATTGGAACTGCTTTCTAGTGGGAGAGTTCTCGGCAGGTATATATGGCAGATCTGCACTGCTAGACTCCTCTTCATCATCCTCAAAATAACTACAAAAAAAAAAAAAAAAAACATTTCAAGCATTAATTGTAACAGCCTCTTTCATTCACTCAACCCCAAAAGGAAACATTAGGCATAATGACAGTCTCAGTCACTTTCATGAAAGGTGCAACAAAAGCAAAGAAAAGAAAATAGTGACTTAAAACTCATCTCCTTTCGTGTTCTACATAAAAAGGAAGACATATGGGTTACGAACAACATGAGGATGCAGATGTTCTTTTTGGGTTGAACTGGGTTTTCAACTTTTATTTCGGGGTGCAATGTCTTCATTTTAAAAGGTGTCACCTTTGAAGTACTTACGCATTCTCCTCGTCGAAATTGGCTCTTTTTGTTCCTATTTTGTAAAAAGACGAAAGCTGTTGATTCTTGCCATATCCACCTGATGGTCCTGAACTTCCAAATGCGGAGTGGGCCTTCGGGGGAACTGGAGGTTCCTCTTTCTTCCCACTAGCAAGAGAGAATCCCCCGAATCCAAAGCCTCGCTTGCCACTCGGGCCTCCCTTGTTCCAGTTCATTGCTGTTGGCCTGCAAAACAGCATCAGATTGGGGTTAAAAACCTTTTGTAAAATAAACGAGAAAATTAATTAATTTACATACATATATTTATAACCCCAATCAGGCTACTGAAGCACAACAATTACAGAATCTGCTTGTAAATATCGCTCAGCTTTGCTGTTGTTGCCATAACTTTCATTTCAGTGTTCGCTAATTTAAAATTTCTCTCAATATATTTGTTGTCAAACAGCAAGTAGGCGACACTGTCTCGGTATGCTATGCTCATGGCCGGGGAGAGGCCTTGAGCTGTGTGTGTACGGATTGTGATTCGATTACTTTCACTGTGCGTGCGCCAAAGAAGCAATAGATATAGTTATTCGCTTTCTGATTAATTACCTGTAGCTGATACGATGAAAAGAGCGATCTTCTAAAGTGGGTGGACACCTTATTTATCCACAGCGTATTTACCACTTCAGGCTATCCTGCACACTTCTTGGAGATTGTGTTTCACGTCATTTACAATGGACTCGTTTTGTGTGTGGGTGAAATTTACGCGACGCGTCTGGTGTAGAACGTGGAACTCAATGTTGCCAGATCCCAATCTTATTTCAGTGTACGATACTTATACTTCACCTTACAGTATAATGTATGCTAATAATAATATTATTAATATTATAATATCGGTATTTATTTATTATCATTTAATTTGAGCTTTTATTTATCTGTTTTTATTTGTTTTAGATCTGGATCTAACGTCTTGAACCTTTCACGCCAGTTTATTGTTGTAAACTGACTGTTTATGCCATTCATATGTTGTGTTACAATAAATAAATAAATAAATAATACATCTTAGTGTATGAATTGAGAAAAGTGTCATTGTTCTGCACAGAGAAGAACATTCAAAACATACCAAACCCGTCGAGTAAACGATTGCAAAATAATGCAAATATATGATTTCACAACGATAATTAAGATAGTTTATATATTCTACAAACTATCTCGGTAAATTAATAAATAATTCTTTATTGTGACTACGACAGTTGCGATTAGTCTTTGAACCCTAAAAAACTGCAGCCCCCAAAAGCTCATACTTATATGGCAACAGAATGTTTAATTTGCTCTCGGATTTAGACCAATAGGGAGGCACGCATCCAACCTTTGGTCCAATAGGAACACGAGGACGCCGAGTCGTCAGCGACACTTGTCCAATCACCTGACGTTCTTTAACACGACCCAGCCCACTGCGAGGTGAAGAAATACGTTCCATCTCCCAGTTTTATTGATTCCTGAAAATTTGACTATTTTGATCAATAAGACGAACGCGAGATAACAGAGGGTGAGTTTAACGATTATACTGTATTATTTACACAAACACATTGGACCTCCGAGCTCTGTTTACCATAATTGAGAGATATTCCTGTCGCTGCTTGGCTAACTGAAAGATACTGAAATTTGAATGCTAAGTTACATTTGTTTCTAAATGATGTGAGTGAATACACATCTCTCATACTGCTCAATGCTCACTAACTGAGCAACCCCAAAGCAATTTTATTTGCAAATACATGTAGTAATCTAGCAATAAATCCCATTTGATTTCTAGCTCTGGTCTCTTGTACTGCTGTTGTAACTCTTGTACTCTTATCGATTCATAATTTACTTAATTACAGAAAGAATCAGAGCCGGAGAAAAGAATCTGTTTTATGAATCTTAGCAACTTCTGCTATGTTCTTGCAGATCTTTACTCTTTATGTGCTTGAGGAAGTATTGCTGCCTGCCATCACCATCTCCAGGATCCATGTCTTTTTTGGTGAGTGAGCTTGATTGGGTTAAAGTATATGGTTGTCAAAATGACTCATTTTATTTGCATGTACATTCATCTCTTGCTTTCTTTCAGCGCTGGGTGTCAGAGAAACTTAGTGTGGAAAGCCTGAGGGACCTGGAGTTATTTGGAGGTGAGCTCAATAGTCCAGCATTTCATGTCGCTGTGCTTGTACCTTTTTCAGCAAAGCCCATCCGCCTGAGTTTATTCCACTGTAGCCAGGGTGAGTGTGAAGGGGAGCCCTAGAAACTCAAACCTTTGGCACAAAAAATAGTTCCTATAATGCACTCATATTTCAAGATACTTCTGCAACATTCAAATGGTCAATTGGCCCATCTTGAACTCGTCAAGGAGATCCCCCTCATAGTCAGCTATGCAGAGACACATAGCAAAAGAGGAACTCTACAAATGCACATTACCCATGATCGCAACCAACCGGTACCTTTGCACAAGTAACGATACAGCTTTTGGCTTGCTGTTTGTTTTGCTTGTGCTTCATTAAAGGTTCTGTGAATTTAATATTGTCAAACTTTGTGGGTTTTTGTTGTAGGCTAAATGTGTTGTGATACTGCTCCGTAATGAAAGTGCAGCGTTTGTGTCATTGTGACTGATGATTGCAGTAACAGCCATGTGCCTGTGAGGCTTTTTAATCTCCTTTCTGTGGCGATGTATCTGTATGTATGTATGCATGTATGTAGGATGACTCTGATGTAGTGTAATTGCTAGGTGTTGACAGATTGCGTCTGTGGTGCAACTGACAGCTGAGTCACTGCAACCGATAAGTAGGGGAGGTCTAAGGTGAAGCCGTATGAAATGTGTTAGAGGAGTACTATATGTATTGGTAGATTGTGAGCTTTTTTACTTATAGACTAGTTTACAGTGAAATCCAGATATAAAAAGGCTTCATATCTTTTTACTTTTTGATGCTTGTGCCTTTTGACAGCATCAGTATAAACATTCATATTCTCTGCCCTTTTTTGCAATAAATAACATTATAATATACACAACCATTCAAAAGCTTGGGGTCAGTAAAATGTATTTGTAAAATAAATTATTACTATTATTCAGCTAGGATGCGTTAAAATGATAAAAAGTGACCATCTATTCATCAAATAATTCTGTAAAAAAACGATTTGCACAAAAATATTAAGCAGCACAACTGTTTTCAACATTGATAATTATGAGAAATGTTTCTTGAGCAGAAAATCATCATATTAGAATGATTTCTGAGGGGTCATGTGACACTGAAGACCAATGATGCTGAAAATTCAGCTTTATTATTACAGCAATAAATTATATTTGGAAAATATTTTCAACAGGAAAACTATTTTAAATTGTAATAATATTTCACAACTTATTTTGTTCAAATAAACACAGCCTTGGTGAGTGTAGGAGAATAGTCTTTCAAGAACATAAAAAAATTGGGTAACACTTTATTGTAGCGTTCAGTTCTCACTATGAACAGTTGCTTATTAGCATGCATATTACTAGGATATTGCCTGTTTTTTAGTACTTATAAAGCTCATATTAATGCCTTATTCATCCCAACCAATACCTAAACTTAAATCTACAAAAACTACCTTACTAACTATTAATAAGCAGTAAATTAGGAGTTTATTGAGGCATAAGTCATAGTTAATAGTGAACATGTGTTTCCCATACTAAAGTTTTACCAAGAATTGTACTGACTCTAAACTTTTGAAAGGTAGTCTATATTAGACTATTGGACATAATTTGAACATATATTTTAGACTGTAGTGGTACAAACAATAGCTTAACTGTCATGTAAAAATGATTTCAGACTTGTGTGGTGTATAATTTTTTTAGTTTTGCTGACATTGGTCTTGTTCAAGAGATTTATTTTAATGCCAAGTGGCTTTGAAATCTATATATAAACTGTACAGCCACAGTGTCTCGATAGTCTGAATTATATGTAGTACCAAAGACTATAGAAATACAGTTCACTCCTTTTACTTATGAATGGGAGAAACAGCAACACGCAATATGATGTCCTGCCTTCTAAATAAAAGAACCAATCACTGTCAGTTTTTTCACTGCAGCTGCTGTTAGAAGCTCAGGTTCCCATAGAAACCTGAAACTTGCACTGCACTTGTGCATTGGCTGGTCTAGTCTGAAAAAACTAGACCAGTTTTTTTTTTTTTACAGCTATTTGAGCATAAGAAACAACATGTATGGGGCAGTTCATGTCAGATTTTGTTGCTGATTTGAAATATGTTATTTGATTGTGAGTTCAGCCAGCGGTTTTTGAGATTTCAGAATTCCCCCATTCTAGTAGATAGGACTTGGTCTTGGATGCCTAAAATAGCTGCCCGAAGGCGTTGCAAATATGGCTGCAGTGCTGAGTGAACAGACTTTCCTTAAAAACGATGAATTAATTTCCAACGTTGCCTTTCTTTAAGATGGTGTGTAATCCATGGGCAATGAAGGATTTTGTTTAGATGTTGCTTTTTCTATGTCTGCTTCCATTCATTTTGTTGTAGTCCATAATCGCTGCTTCATGCCTGCTTTAAAGACGCTAAGTTTTGTTTGCTTTTGGCTGTTACGTGTTCCATGGCAATGCGTAAATAAAAACGGTTTATCAACAAGAGAGTTCAATTGGAAAAAAAAAAAACTGTTAAAAATGAAAGTAGATATTAAAGAATGTTTTTCTGATGGTTTATCCTTTTTTGTTGAATTGAGTGCTTCTCAAGTAATATAAATAGAATTGCTGCTTTCTTAAATGATGTTGATCATTTATGCAGAATGCTGCGATTATAGATCATAATACATGTGGTGTCAATTTTGACTAGACAATTATATAATAATAATTGACAGATACAGTATTTCTTATATTTATTTATGTTAGAATCTTTCTTATGTTTCATTGTTAGGAGATTGTTATCTAATAAATGGTTATCAATGATACATATTCTTTGATTTTATACCAAATATATTTTTTAATTGATTCAGTTGCATGAAGGATATAGAGAGTTTCGATTGGCAGGATGTTGATAAAAAGCTAAGAGAGGGTCTCGAAAAAAGATGTTCTAGATGTCTCTTAAATTTGTGAGAACCACTTTAAAGGCAGATTGTTTGTTTGTATGTGTGTCTTTTGCGTCATTTACATGGTTTCTCGACACCAGAGCAAACTCAGGCAAGCCCACTAAGGAAAGTAAGTGTGGAATATCTTCCTGCTTTTCCATTCGCCTGTTGGTGTGTGGATGAGCATGTGAGCTGGTGTGTGCTTGTGTAAATGTGCAAATGTAAGATTAATGGTGTGTGTGCGCTCCGATGAATACATCCCCCTGTGCTCCTGTGTTTGCGTGCATGCACTCATCGTGCTGCTGTGACACTCATACCTCACACCCGCTCAGACTGAGGGTCCAGAAGAGGGAAGTGCTCATATTTTAATAAGGAAAAGGAAAATTATGGCCGATGGGTTCACTACTGTTTAAACGTTTGGGGCTGGTACAATTTTTAAAAATGTTTTTTACTTTTTAAAAGAAGAGCTCACAAAGGGTTCTTTTATTTGATCAGAAACATAGGGAAACGGTAATATTGTGAAATTGTATTATTACAAATAAAATAAAATAAATCTATTGTAATATAATGTAAAATTAGTGCTGGGCAATCGATTAATCGCATCCAAAATAAAAGTTTGTTTACATAATATATGTGTGTGTACTGTTTATAATTATTATGTATATATAAATACACACTCCTTCATGTACAGTGAGGAAAATAAGTATTTGAACACCCTGCTATTTTGCAAGTTCTCCCACTTAGAAATCATGGAGGGGTCTGAAATTGTCAGCGTATGTGCATGTCCACTGTGAGAGACATAATCTAAAAAATAAAATCCAGAAATCACAATATATGATTTTTAAACTATTGATTTGTATGATACAGCTGCAAATAAGTATTTGAACACCTGAGAAAATCAATGTTAATATTTGGTACAGTAGCCTTTGTTTGCAATTGCAGAGGTCAAACGTTTCCTGTAGTTTTTCACCAGGTTTGCACACACTGCAGGAGGGATTTTGGCCCACTCCTCCACACAGATCTTCTCTAGATCAGTCAGGTTTCTGGCCTGTCGCTGAGAAACACGGAGTTTGAGCTCCCTCCAAAGATTCTCTATTGGGTTTAGGTCTGGAGACTGGCTAGGCCACGCCAGAACCTTGATATGCTTCTTACAGAGCCACTCCTTGGTTATCCTGGCTGTGTGCTTCGGGTCATTGTCATGTTGGAAGACTGTTAGATTTTGGTGTATTTGGCAAGCAGTCGTTTGGGTGGCTCGCCAATGTATTAGATTTCTCCAATACATAAAATAAGTAAGCTTGACCAGAGTTCTCTTGCTGAGAAGATTTTCTTGAAGGTTTGTAGTGTAGCAGTCTTTCAGCATCGATATTATCATGCCGCCCTTTAACAATCTTAACCCAACGTTCTGTGTTCTGAGACAGAACTTTATACAGAGAAGACAAAGGGCTTCAGACAAAGGGAAACTGTTAGGACCTCCCACAGGAGATCGTTCGTACACACCCCAAACGTTCCTGCCATCGATCCTGATCCAATCAGCATAACAGTGCCATTCAAATGCATAGATGCTAATCCAATCACTCATGGCCTCCAAGGGCCATTAAAGACAAATGGTGCTCATTTTACAAACAGAAACTGGCCTGGAAGATTTGCATACAAAATCTATCAAGACCCAGCCTCGACCATCTTCAATGCTCTAACTGAGGGAAGGAGGTTGTTCCCCAAAATCTCGCAATACATGGCCCCGGTCATCCTCTCCTTAATACAGTGCAGTCGCCCTGTCCCATGTGCAGAAAAACACCCCCAAAGCATGATGCTACCACCCCCATGCTTCACAGTAGGGATGGTGTTCTTGGGATGGTACTCATCATTCTTCTTCCTCCAAACACGTTTAGTTTAATTATGACCAAAAAGTTATATTTTGGTCTCATCTGACCACATGACTTTCTCCCATGACTCCTCTGGATCATCCAAATGGTCATTGGCAAAATTAAGACGGGCCTTGACATGTGCTGGTTTAAGCAGGGGAACCATGACGTCTTAGTGTATTACCAACAGTAACCTTGGAAACGGTGGTCCCAGCTCTTTTCAGGTCATTGACCAGCTCCTCCCGTGTAGTTCTGGGCTTATTTCTCACCTTTCTTAGGATCATTGAGACCCCACGAGGTGAGATCTTGCATGGAGCCCCAGTCCGAGGGAGATTGACAGTCATGTTTAGCTTCTTCCATTTTCTAATGATTGCTCCAACAGTGGACCTTTTTTCACCAAGCTGCTTGGCAATTTCCCCGTAGCCCTTTCCAGCCTTGTGGAGGTGTACAATTTTGTCTCTAGTGTCTTTGGACAGCTCTTTGGTCTTGGCCATGTTAGTAGTTGGATTCTTACTGATTGTATGGGGTGGACAGGTGTCTTTATGCAGCTAACGACCTCAAACAGGCGAATCTAATTTAGGATAATAAATGGAGTGGAGGTGGACATTTTAAAGGCAGACTAACAGGTCTTTGAGGGTCAGAATTCTAGCTGATAGACAGGTGTTCAAATACTTATTTGCAGCTGTATCATACAAATAAATAGTTACAAAAATCAAATAGTGATTTCTGGATTTTTTTTTTAGATTATGTCTCTCACAGTGGACATGCACCTACGATGACAATTTCAGACCCCTCCATGATTTCCAAGTGGGAGAACTTGCAAAATAGCAGGGTGTTCAAATACTTATTTTCCTCACTGTATGTACTGTGTGTGTGTGTGTGTGTGTGTGTGTGTGTGTGTGTGTATATATATATATATATATATATATATATATAATACATTATACACAGTACTCAAACATTATGTTAACAAACTTTTATTTTGGATGCAATTAATCGATTTCCTAGCACTATTTAAAATGTAATTGTATTCCTTTGATGGCAAATTTTATCATTATTACTGCAGTCTTCGTTGTCACATGATCCTTCAGAAATCATTCTAATGTGATGAATTGTTGCATCAATGTTGAAGTACTTTGGATATACTATTGGAAACCATGATTTTCATGCTTTGAAATATAGTAAGTTCCAAAGAACTGCATTTATTTGAATCATTATAAACACATTTACTATCACTTATGAACAATGTAATGTACCCTTGCTGAATAAAAGTATTAATTACGTTTAAAATATACTTAAAACTCAAAGTTTCTAAAGTCATGTGGTAGCCTAAGGGATGAGTACATACTGTTTGCAATTTTGGGTGAGCTGTCCCTTTAATGGAGGACATACACTTTGAGTGAATTTAATGAGTTGCTTATTTAGCTAATAATGATTAGCAGTCTAATTCAACAGATAATTAAGAATGTAATTGTGTTTTGTTGTTTACTGCTACTGCACTTTCACCTCATATTTGACACGTTGTGAATCAGTGAGACTTATTCTGCATTACCGTTCATTAATGCAATTTAAGACATCTATCTTACGAAATTCCCTCATAAGAGTTATCACAAAGAACGAACCAACACCAGGAATAATGGTAATGTTGTCATTGGTCACCTAAGCATGTGAAGTGGGATGATGCTCATTGTGTTAATGCCACACATGGAGTCATCCTAATAAAAGCCTGGGCTTGCTGCACTGTTCACTGAAATAGTCCTGTAAACACAACAAGAGGCATAAAATGATTTGTTTTATGAATTGCCATAGACCTGCATGATCTCCACTGAAAAAAAACGTATCATATTTGAGAGGATATGTTATTGTTAATATTATCTGTGAGTTCCATGGCAGCGCTAATGGAAATTAATGTAAGAAAAAAATGTACTTGGTCTTTGTGGGGTCATGTATATCTATGAGCAAATTCAGCAGTGTATTGTACAGTTTATCTGATGCTTGTAACATGCTTTTGCAAATATGCAGAGTTTTGTGAGGCCATTCCTGCTGCAGTTTCAACTTCTCGTCTCGCCTCGTACTGAGTTTCAGAACAGTTGGACTGAATCTTTAAATCTTTAATCTTTAATACTCAGTACTTGATCTGTATGATTCTCTGAAGAGCTTTGCAATGGCTGGGATTTATCAGTGTATGTGCAATAAAAACCCTTCCCCTCTTCAAAACCAGGTTGGTTTGTGCTGTTATCTGTGATTGTTAATGTGTGTACTTGAAATAATTCACTGAAACTGACACTGAAGGTCATAGTATATTTGGTTGACACCCCAAAATACTATGATGCTTTTGAAGTAAAGCTAACATGTACTTAAAATGTTTGCAACCCAAACACCGCTTGAACGGTGACACAAATCCTGTCAGAAACACTAAAGGTTGATGCTGGATCACATTTAAAATACTTTTATGTTTCAATATATTGTCTTCCACACTCCTTACTACAACATCTGTGAATGCACGGTCAAGTCAAAAAACACAATGAACAAAATAGCATCTGCAAACAAATAATGCTAGACCTTTATCTAGATATCTTTAACTTTTTGCTGTGACTTTCAACAAACTGGTCCTAAGATCATTGTAGTGGATGTAAAAATTCACACAGGTAGTGAAGTTTGTTTTTCTTTGTTTTTGAAAGAAGTCTCACCAAAGCTGTATTCATTGGATCAAAAATACAGTATACACAGTAATATTGTGAAATTATATTGCGATTTAAAATAACTTTTCTATTTGAATATATTTTAAAATGTATGATGGCAAAGCTGAATTTTCAGCATCATTACTGCAGTGTTCAATGTCACATGATCCTTCAGAAATCATTCTAATATGATGATTTGCTGCTCAAGAAACATTTATTTTTCACAGTAGAATGTATAAGCACAGCATTCATTTGATTTTTTTTTTTTTTGTTCTTTATTGTCACAGGATTTTTTGCAAAATGTTTTGTTTGGAAAAGAGAAAAATACAATTTCTTAAAAATAGATGCCATTTGATTTGATATTGATAATCTAATGTAATAACATTCATTCGTTTGTAAGTGTTAATTAAGTGTTTAAATATTTTATTGGGTCACAGTATGACTACATACCCACAAACCACTTTCACAAATGCACCTCCAGTAAAATCACAGGGCTCACGATCTAATAATTCAAGTATGTTAAAAGGATTTAAAACTAGGAATGCTGAATTGGGATCTAAATTGTTTCTCAATCTACTTCCTAGTTTCTCAATATTTAGTGGGTCATGGCCCATACTAATGCCTGTCTGACATCAGGAAGGTGATCAAGCCATATTCAATTTGCACTTTGTTTATTTAGCCTGCCCCCAGTGGCATAACACTGTAGAGGTTGTAAGTACATTTGTGGGCCAGAGTGTGTTGCCTCATTTGACTAATGACTCTTTTCATTGACTCAGGCCCATGAGGACAGTCAAGAGTCTCTGAGCCCTCTCCCACGCAGGGACACCATGGGAAGCTTTCTTCCAGACAACAGTGCCTATGAGCTGAGCACTGTCGTAGGTGAGACCAAGACTGCACATCACTAGTACAGACATCTCTGTAAGGTTCTCTGCGATCGTCTGTGATTCCTACAGCTTTAAGTGTGTGTTTGTCTGTGCTTGTGCTTGTGTAGGACGAGGTTTGGAGGACTTGATGACAGTGAATCTGGCCAGGTACAAACCTACAGGGGAGCATGTGGCCATCCGGCGTATTGACCTGGATTCCTGTACTAATGACATGGTCAATTACTTACAGGTCAGTAGAAAGTGACAGCAGGGCTTCTCTCACAATTTACTAGAGATGGACATTTTAAGTAATTTTACATTTATATTTAATTATGAATAAAGCAAAATTACTCAATTATTTCAAAAATCCTTTTGCAATGTTTGAGTAGTGTTTTTATTAGTCGACTAGCTGGTGTAGAACAAACAAGAGCCCCTATTATGGATTTTTGAAAATTACCTTTCATGTAGTTTGTAACAGAGTTCTAAGTGAATGAAAACACCCTGCAATGTTTTAAATCTGACAGTGACCGTATATAAAGTTATTGTCTCTCAACAGTAAGAGTCGACTCTAAGTCAATTAAACTAGAAACAGACGAGACAAGATTTTTGCACAGTATTTTTAGGAAATCCTCAATGACAATTTGTTTATTTTTTCCATAGGGAGAACTCCATGTGTCTAAGCTGTTCCACCACCCCTGTATCCTTCCATACAAGAGCGTCTTCATTGCTGAGAATGAACTTTGGGTGATCACACCCTTCATGGCCTATGGTTAGTTGAGACATTCTGCATCAACTATATCAAGTATATATCGAGCTGCTCATAGTACCAGTTGACATTTTTTTTCTTAACATTCTTTTGTGTTTCTCTTCTTTATCAGGATCAGCACGAGACTTGATCTGTACACATTTTGCTGATGGTTTGAGTGAGCAGACAATTGCCTACATCCTGCTGGGTGTGCTGAGAGCGCTGGAGTACATACATCAGATGGGCTACGTTCACCGGTGAGGAACACATGTACACTCATGAATATTTATTATTGTTATTAGTCAAACAGGTTAATATATCAACCACCACACCAGACTGTTGGTCTCGTGCTTTTAATGTAGGTGCTACAAGAATACTTTGTAATCATCTTAATCTGTGTCTGTAGGAGTGTGAAGTCAAGCCACGTCCTGATTGCAGCAGATGGGCAGGTGTATCTGTCCGGTCTTAGGAGTATCTTCAGCTTGATCCGTCATGGTCAGAGAGCACGTGTTGTACACGATTTTCCCCAGTACAGTGTTAAAGTACTACCGTGGCTCAGTCCAGAGGTTCTGCAGCAGGTACGTTTCATATACTGTACCAATCTAAATTTTGGGGTCAGAGTGTATATATGCATATATACACCGATCGGGCATAACGTTATGACCACTGGCAGGTGAAGTGAATAACACTGATTATCTCTTCATCATGCCACCTGTTAGTGGGTGGGTTATATTAGGCAGCAAGTGAACATTTTGTCCTAAAGTTGATGTGTTAGAAGCAGGAAAAATGGCCAAGCGTAAGGATTTGAGCGAGTTTGACAAGGGCCAAATTGTGATGACTACACGACTGGGTCAGAGCATCAGGGGTCTAGTGGAGTCCATGCCTCGATGGGTCAGGGCTGGGGGCCAACACAATAATAGGAAGGTGGTCATAATGTTATGCCTGATCGGTGTGTGTGTGTATATATATATATATATATGTGTGTATACACTCACCTAAAGGATTATTAGGAACACCTGTTCAATTTCTCATTAATGCAATTATCTAATCAACCAATCACATGGCAGTTGCTTCAATGCATTTAGGGGCGTGGTCCTGGTCAAGACAATCTCCTGAACTCCAAACTGAATGTCAGAATGGGAAAGAAAGGTGATTTAAGCTATTTTGAGCGTGGCATGGTTGTTGGTGCCAGACAGGCCGGTCTGAGTATTTCACAATCTGCTCAGTTACTGGGATTTTCACGCACAACCATTTCTAGGGTTTACAAAGAATGGTGTGAAAAGGGAAAAACATCCAGTATGTTATAAATATACACTCACCTAAAGGATTATTAGGAACACCATACTAATACTGTGTTTGACCCCCTTTCGCCTTCAGACCTGCCTTAATTCTATGTGGCATTAATTCAACAAGGTGCTGAAAGCATTCTTTAGAAATGTTGGCCCATATTGATAGGAGATTGATGGAGATTTGTGGGATGCACATCCAGGGCACGAAGCTCCCGTTCCACCACATCCCAAAGATGCTCTATTGGGTTGAGATCTGGTGACTGTGGGGGCCATTTTAGTACAGTGAACTCATTGTCATGTTCAAGAAACCAATTTGAAATGATTCAAGCTTTGTGACATGATGCATTATCCTACTGGAAGTAGCCATCAGAGGATGGGTATATGGTGGTCATAAAGGGATGGACATGGTCAGAAACAATGCTCAGATAGGCCGTGGCATTTAAACCATGCCCAATTGGCACTAAGGGGCCTAAAGTATGCCAAAAAAACATCCCCCACACCATTACACCACCACCACCAGCCTGCACAGTGGTAACAAGGCATGATGGATCCATGTTCTCATTCTGTTTATGCCAAATTCTGACTCTACCATCTGAATGTCTCAACAGAAATCGAGACTCATCAGACCAGGCAACATTTTTCCAGTCTTCAACTGTCCAATTTCGGTGAGCTTGTGCAAATTGTAGCCTCTTTTTCCTATTTGTAGTGGAGATGAGTGGTACCCGATGGGGTCTTCTGCTGTTGAAGCCCATCACGCCTTGTGCGTGTTGTGGCTTCACAAATGCTTTGCTGCATACTTCGTTGTAACGAGTGGTTATTTCAGTCAAAGTTGATCTTCTATCAGCTTGAATCAGTCGGCCCATTCTCCTCTGACCTCTAGCATCAACAAGGCATTTTCGCCTAACAGGACTGCCGCATACTGGATGTTTTACCCTTTTCACACCATTCTTTGAAAACCCTAGAAATGGTTGTGTGTGAAAATCCCAGTAACTGAGCAGATTGTGAAATACTCAGACCGGCCCGTCTGGCACCAACAACCATGCCACGCTCAAAATAGCTTAAATCACCTTTCTTTCCCATTCTGACATTCAGTTTGGAGTTCAGGAGATTGTCTTGACCAGGACCACACCCCTAAATGCATTGAAGCAACTGCCATGTGATTGGCTGATTAGATAATTGCATTAAAGAGAAATTGAACAGGTGTTCCTAATAATCCTTTAGGTGAGTGTGTATATACATACATACACACACACACACACACACACAGTCAGACCAAAAATTATTCAGACGCCAGATATAATTTTTTACTAGTGGGTGCAGGACATTAGTTCATTTATGTAAGTGAGGATAGCAAAATAAAGTAAATTGTGACATATTATACCCAAAGAATCTTCACACAGTGGACTACCAGTAAAATTGATAAAAATTTGGGACCAAAATTATTCAGACACTTTGACCTAAATTGGTATTATCTAATTGTGTACTTAAATTTAACAGCTGACAGCTGATTGGTTGATTGTAATCCATTACATACCTTTCTATCAAAGTTATCTGACATTATCAAGATGAATTTGTTCTGACACAGTTTAACACAGTGGGTTCTTGTCATATTTTATTACCATTTTCAAAACTATAACTAATATAAACTGTGATAATGTGAGAAAATGTTAAAGGTGTCTGAATAAATTTTGGTTCGACTGTGTCAAAATACATTTGTATGCACTGAAATATACACTATTACTTTTTTTATTGTATTACTGATCAATTAAATACAGGTGAGCATAAGAGACTTCATTCAAATACATAAAATAATTTTTGCTGGCCTCAAACCTTTGAACAATAGTGTATAATGTACTTACAATGCATCAGAAATTAGCAAATGACATTTGATTAAACCTGTATTAATCTGTGCATATGACAGAATCTTCAGGGATATGACTTCCGCTCAGACATTTACAGTTTGGGCATTACTGCATGTGAGCTAGCTAATGGACACGTGCCCTTCAAAGACATGCCAGCTACACAGGTAAGGCAAACACTTGCTTTATAGATCCTTTTAAACTTCCATTTAGCTTCATAAACTGTCTCTTTGCCTGTGTCAGATGTTGTTAGAGAAGTTGAATGGTACAGTCCCCTGCCTGCTGGACACCACCACCATCCCCCCTGAAGAACTGAGCATGAAACCGTCTCGCTCGGGGGCCGACTCTGGGATCTGCGAGGGCCCCGGTGCCAGTGGAGCTCGCCACACTAATGGAGAGCCCTCATCCTCCTCCGCAGGAAACCCATACAGCCGGACCTTCAGTCCTCACTTTCATGCCTTTGTGGAACTCTGTCTGCAGAGAGATCCTGAGAAAAGGTCAATATAAAACTCAACTGCTTCCGATTTGTATTTATTTTTAAAGGACTAATTCAAAATTCTGTCATGATTGCCCATCATATCATTCCACACCTGTATGGTTTCCTTTTTTTCTGTGGGACAGAAAAAGAGAAATTTTCAGGAATAGACTGAACACTCTTTTCCTTGTAATGAAAGTGAAAGGGGATCCAGGATGTTGAGCTCCAAACTTTAGAAAGTTTCTCAAAAGTAAATGATAAAAACTTTACAAAAGGTCTAATTTCTTAGCATTAGTTAAAATTAACTATGAGCAATATATTTTTTACAGCATTTATTAATCTTTGTTAATGTTCGTTAATAAATATACATTTGCTCATTGTTTAGTTGCATTAACTAATGTTAAAGATTCTCTGAGGAACATTAGAAAGTAATGTTCAAAAAGGAAAATTCTGTCATCATTTACTCACCATCATTTAATTCCAAACCTGCATTAATGTGTTGCTGAGCACAACAAAAAAAAGATATTTTGAAGAATATGGGTAACCAAATAGTCGATGGGCCTCATTGACTTCCACTATGGAAAGTTATTGAACTATCCCCACTATGGGTGAACTATCCCTTTTAACAGATACAACTTTTGATTTAAAAAATGTATTTGTAAATGTAATAATTAAAATAATAAATATTGTAGAAGTGTAGTTCGTTGATTAGTTCATGTTAACTAATGTTAACAATGAAACCTTATTGTAAAGTGTTACCAAGTAGGTTATACTTTTGTGGTGCAATGAAATGATTGAAATTGATGTTATGTCTTACCACAGACCTTCTGCCAGCTCTCTGATTGGGCATTCCTTCTTCAAACAAGTGAGTTTTACCTTCTTCTGAGCAAATACCTGATATATCTGTACAAATTTAAACACAAAGTGGTCGCTCACTTGTTTTATTGTGGTCACATTTCAGATAAAGCGCAGACCATCTGAGGCTCTTCCTGAGCTCCTGCGTCCAGTTTCTCCAATCAGCAGCCTAGACTGCATGCAACCTCAGGATTCGCCCACTGGACTAGCTAGTCTGGAATCTGATCTCAGCAACCTGGATGTTGATGACTGGGATTTTTGACATTAAACCGATGAGAAATGGAGGGATGATGGATTGGATGGAAAGGTGTGATTTGCCATAGGACTCTTAATGAGAAATTGAGAAATGTGGAAGATTTTGTTTTGTGTCTTTTTTCTTTTTAGTGTGAAGGGGAAAAAAGGGAAGGCTTGTGCTACGTGAATGTGATAAAGACATTACAAAGAGCTTCAAAGAAGCTACAAGAGACTCTGGAATGTTTCTTGGTTGTCTTTGTGATTTGTGTATTTCAATGAAACTATAAGGAGATACTGTAAGAAGAGAAATGAAAAGCCAGCAGCCACATAGCCTTGCTAATGCATTCAGAAGCATGAACTGGAGCCTGAGGCATGCACTGCGCACCCTCGCCTACATTTTAGTTACGCTTACAGACTGGCCATGTGACAATGGTGATCACTTCAGGCTACTGAAACGTGTTCTTTGCGTTTCAACTGAACTTATGACACTCTATGAATGTCTACCAGCTTACAGTAACACAGGTTCACAATTGAATTACCATGTATCCTAGCATATTTGTCCAGTCAAGCATAAAGAGCTGTCAGTAAAGTCAAACTCAACATAGCACTGTCCAATTTATGGATGGATTGTTGGAAAGGTGCTCAATAGTGACGCCACAAAAAAATATGCTTGAGGACACGTTTTATTTTTTCCCCCTGCTATCTGGTGCAGTTGTTAGTTTAAAAATATTATTCCGGTTGTATTTTTGCTAAGATTAATTTCTATTCTTGGCATGCGTTACAGAAGTAAGTACTTCAGTGGACCGTCTGTGTATTTTCAGCATATTTACATCTTGGTCAAATGGAATAAATGTTGCCATTGATGTTCGTTCCATTACAGCTTATTTTGAAAAACAGCTGCAATAGTGATTTATTGACATACTAAACTATACTTAAGTTTATAATAGGGATGCATTGACATTAAAATTTTATAAATAAGCTTATAATTATTTTCATGTTTCGACCGACAACTGATAAATAGGATGGATATGATATGAATATCCGTATAAAAAAATGGATATTCTTTTTGAGATTTGTTTATTGCTACCTTTGTCATCAACGAACAACAGATGTCACAAGTCACCACATTTTTAGGTTTTGGCTCTCTGGACTTGCTGATATGTTTTTATTTTTATGTTTTTACTGAAGTTAAAGAAATATTAAATATAACATAAAAATATGGTACTTTTAGAGATAAATAAATTCATTAATACCCCAAAAAAAGGCATAAATTGATAGAATTATTATTATCAAAGATGGTGATACAATTATTTAAAAAAGAAATTGGAATCATACCTGAGACCTTTGTGCCCAAATGTGTCCACGGAGGCGGGATTAAGGGCTGTAAATGAGAGGCTGGCTTGAGGGTTAAAAAGCCTGTCTAAAGTCCTCTTAACACCAAGAAAGATTACGTTTACTATATTATCGTCCACACTGACGATTGATGTCATCTGCTGCCTTGAATGCTCAAGCCCTTTAAAGTAGGGTGGATTCTGATTGGCTGTTGAATGTTTTTATTGTTCATAAACTGGAAAACAAAAGTTATTGCAATGTTATTGTTCCTCTGCATCATTAACATTATAGCTGTCGTGTGGACTTCACTATTTTCATAGAATTAGAACAATTATTAAAACTTCAGTTAAAGTTATCTTCCTTGGTGTGAAACATTGGCCAATAATACGCTCACCTAAAGGATTATTAGGAACACCATACTAATACTGTGTTTGACCCCTTTTCGCCTTCAGAACTGCCTTAATTCTACGTGGCATTGATTCAACAAGGTGCTGAAAGCATTCTTTAGAAATGTTGGCCCATATTGATAGGAGATTGATGGAGATTTGTGGGATGCACATCCAGGGCACGAAGCTCCCGTTCCACCACATCCCAAAGATGCTCTATTGGGTTGAGATCTGGTGACTGTGAGGGCCATTTTAGTACAGTGAACTCAATGTCATGTTCAAGAAACCAATTTGAAATTATTTGAGCTTTGTGACATGGTGCATTATCCTGCTGGAAGTAGCCATCAGAGAATGGGTACATGGTGGTCATAAAGGGATGGACATGGTCAGAAACAATGCTCAGGTAGGTCGTGGCATTTAAACAATGCCCAATTGGCACTAAGGGGCCTAAAGTGTGCCAAGAAAACATCCCCCACACCAATACACCACCACCACCAGCCTGCACAGTGGTAACAAGGCATGATGGATCCATGTTCTCATTCTGTTTACGCCAAATTCGGACTCTACCATCTGAATGTCTCAACAGAAATCGATACTCATCAGACCAGGCAACATTTTTCCAGTCTTCAACTGTCCAATTTGGGTGAGCTCGTGCAAATTGTAGCCTCTTTTTCCTATTTGTAGTGGAGATGAGTGATACCCGGTGGGGTCTTCTGCTGTTGTAGCCCATCAGCCTCAAGGTTGTGCGTGTTGTGGCTTCACAATTGCTTTGCTGCATACCTCGGTTGTAACAAGTGGTTATTTCAAAGTTTCTCTTGTATCAGCTTGAATCAGTCGGCCCATTCTCCTCTGACCTCAGAAATGGTTGTGCGTGAAAATCCCAGTAACTGAGCAGATTGTGAAATACTCAGACCGGCCCGTCAGGCACCAACAACCATGCCACGCTCAAAATATCTTAAATCACCTTTCTTTCCCATTCTGACATTCAGTTTGGAGTTCAGGAGATTGTCTTGACCAGGACCACACCCCTAAATGCATTGAAGCAACTGCCATGCTATTGCATTAATGAGAAATTGAACAGGTGTTCCTAATAATCCTTTAGGTGAGTGTATAGTGCATCTCTAGTGAATGACGTACAGATTGTCGAGTCTCATCCTGGGAGATGAATGAGAATGAAGGAAAGAATCACCCCCCCAAAAAAAGATCTACAAAAGAGTGCACTTTTATTTCAAAGGTTCTGAAAATGTACAACGCAACTGGAAATCGGATTGACTAGAATACAGTAGAATACAGAAGGGAGGAGGCTGTGTGGTGCTAGTCATCCTCATCTGAGGGAGGCTGGTCGGCAGCTGTCTGCTGTTTCTGCATCTTAGCCATGAGCTCTGGAGAGAGAAAAAAATACACCAAAAATTACTTCCTTATGGTGCGTTCACACCGGACGCGATTTGCGCAAGTGATTTACATGTTAAGTCAATGCAGAGACGCGAAATGGCATTCTGCGGCGCGAATTGAGCGTTTTGAACGCGCGATGCGCTCAAGTTGAAAAATCTGAACTTTGGCGGATATTTCGCGCCACGTTAACCAATCACGAGCTTGCTCTAGTAGTGACGCATTTACAAGCGGAGGCAGAAATCCCAACAACAATGGAGGACAAGATAATCGTGGCTACTTGTGAATACCCGGGCTGTATGTTATTGTGAGCCAAGTGAGCCATTTCACAACGAGACAGGAGCAGAAAAAAAGAGCCAGAGCCAGCGGCAAATGTGAGAAGGGCTAGCTGAGGAAAGGCAGGTCTCGCCGGGTAAACGAGCGCGGAATGTCACTGATCGCCTGGATCTCACAACTCCGAAAACGCCAGATAAAATGCTCAAATAGGCACTCTTATTATAAATTAACCACAGATTTGACCTTTAAACAACTATATTATCGCCTGAAAAAGTCTTTAAACTACGTTTTGTCACACATTAATAGTAGTATTTTTTACAAAAAAGACGTCAAGTGACCGAGACGAGCTGGCTCATATAGGCTCATATAGAAGCCCCTCCCATGACGCGAAAGTCTGTTGTGTAGTTGTCACACGCGAATTTTAAACTCAAAATGTTCAAGCGTCCACCTTCGCGCGAATTATTTGCGTGAATCGCGTCCGCTGTGAACGCCACATCATTCTCCATTTCATATGAATTTATCAGGGCTCCAAGAGTGTCTGACCAAAGCTTGTCTAGTCATTTGTGATTAATGGAAAAGATAAGCACCTTTAGCCGGGTTGAAGACACCATTGGTCTGCTGGTTACAAACATAGCAGCGCTTGGACTTGCGGTAGTGCTGGAGAGCACAGGTCTCGCAGAAGTAGTGCCGGCACCTGGAGAAGAAAAAAAAATTATACTTTTAAATTGAGAATGACATACTAGGTCTCCAGTCAAATATGTGGCTACTACAACATGCAAGCACAATGTCAAAAAATGTAGATATGATGTACATGTAAAGCATCATAACGTGGGTTTGTGCTGTGGTGGTAAGACTGGGGAACAGCATTTGCAATTCAAACTGGACATGGCTTGATGTAGCACTTACTTTGTAATAATAGGGTTCTTAAAGGTCTCTCTACAAATGAAACACTTGAAAGGAAGATCTTCCTCGTCACTGCTCACTTCATAGTTCTCATCATCTGTGAGATAAACAATGCGTCAGAAAACAGAACAAAAGAAGCAAAATGTTTTCAAAGACCTGTACCTAAAGATGGCTAACCGTTTGCCCCATATCTTCCTTCTTCAAGCTCTCGCTCAATCTGCCAGCCGTGCTTGTAGTCCGAGCGGTCATGCAGAAACTTACAGCTGTCTGAGGATTAAAAAAAATTACATGTTTGTTCCTGCAATGACATTTGCCATAGGTGTTAACATGAACCTCAAAAGAAAGGCAAGAATAGAGAGGAAACCTGTGGCTTACTAACCTCCAAACCCACAGAAGCCTGTCTCTTTATAGTCTTTACAAATGTCAGGCTGGTAATCCCACCGGACTGTGGCCCTGAGGTGCTCCGGGGCTCTGATTGGTCCTTTCCTATCACATACAAGACATTGTGGATCAGTTAAAAGTTGTGTGTCTTACATATTTAGTCACAGCAAACCGGACCAGCATTTGACCAACATTTCTACTGACTCACCTGACCATACCAGATGAGGCATTGCCCATGGTGGAATCTTTGGGTTTAATGAATTTGTGGTAGTTGTTGATGCCACGATAAATCTTGTCGTCTTCTTTACCAGACAACTCCTATGAATAAAATACAAACATTAAGAGATTGTGCCTATTGTGGCCACTCAAACAATATCAGTAATCATGCATCTTAAAAGTCGGCATGAAATGGAAATTCACCATCTATTTTCTTAAATGCTTAGTTCACCCAAAAAGGAAAATTAGACCATGATTTACTCACCCTCAAGTCATTCTGTGTACATGACATTATTCTTTCAGACAAATAAAATCTGAGTTATATTAAAAATGTCCTGGCTCTTCCAAGCTTTATAATGGCAGCGACTTGGGTCATTTTTGAAGACCATAAAAGTTTTGAAGTTCCTCACATTTTGTTCTGCTACTGTATCATTTTTGAGTACTTAAAATATAACACACAAGTTGTGTATATTTCTAATACTTTTATTGATCATTTTGTCTTTTTATTTCCGTTTTAGAGAAACATCCTGCCTAATATCTCCTGTGTTCAATACAAGAACGTTTGGAAACAATATGAGGGCAAGTAGACGATGTCAAAAGTATCCCTTTAAAAGCAAGTTCATCTTAATATCTGTTTATTGAGAGATTGTTTATATGTGTTGTTATAGGCCATACAGGCTTTTTTCTAGAGGCACTTTTTTAAATATATTTTTTATTATATATTTAGACAATTACTATTCAGCAAAATGTATCAATTCTGCTGGGCTCAAAAATATTGAATGATGTCACTACAAAACTGAACTGATTTGACCTGAATAATGCTTCTAAATTATCTTCTTTAGAGCTGAAACAGGTGTAATGATAATAAACGAAAAATAATGAATTCTGATTGGACAATTTTGCAACGCAGATGCTGTTTTTCTGTTTACTACTGTAAACCTGATTTGAAGAAATCTGTAAAATGTAAAAAGCGCTGTACAAATGTACAATGTTGGTGCCCCGTACCTCTTGAATCTTCTGGCTGCGCTCAAAAATGGCCTGAGCATCTTTGTCCCTCTCTGTGTCCAACTCATAAACAGCAGTGGCCCCCATGTCATCCGGTCCCTCTGGTTTCTGTAACACACACACACGCACGCTGATTTACAAGAATCACATATTTGGAATTGAATTGATCATAATATAAATCACGACCGCCACACTGTAAACATCAGACAGACTCACCGCAGACCGAGTCGACTTGTAAGCGACAGTGACACTCTTGCCGCCTTTCTCCTCTTCACTTTCACTTGATGAGACTGCTTCCCTCTCCACTTTCTTTGTCTAAACGGTGGGATGTGCAGTATATAACTTGAGGTTATGGCTTCAGAGTAAACAACAGCTTCATAAATGACAAAAAAAAAAATGCAGACTGAGTCTGACTTCATGAAACATTTAAAATACCGACATACTTTCTGAATCATGGGGTTCGTCGTAGCAGCTTTCTTCTTTCTGACCACAGCACTGCCCTCCTCCTCGCCGCTACTTCTGCCTGATGAACACACAAAAATAAAGATTTAATACACCAGTTAGTCGGTTGTGATCAGAATTACGTTGGGCATAAACATTGACTCAACAGACAACTCACTGTATTGACTATAGAAGACTGCTCAGTCAACTAAAAGTAAAATAAGCACAAAATACTGTACCTTTATCGCTATCACTTGCATTTCTTTTCCGGGCGGAAAATTTCTTGTTTGATTTCTTAAAAAGAAACTTGCAGGTTGTTTTAGGCTCTTCTGACTCCGCCATCTTGAACTGCATATGAAAACAAACCACAGAGTACGTCCGTTACAGTGCCTCTTGTGTTTGGGATGAATACACTGCAAGATGGTCTTATTGCTATTAACATTTCATACATACATATATTCCCATTTCATTTCATTAATACTGTTCATATTGTACTGTTATTAAAAGTCTATTAGTCTAACTGTCAGACATATTTTGGAAGGAAGCATATAACACAAAATGGATGGCAGCTCCCGTTTCTGATACAGAACAATAACATTTGATACTGCACTTAACTGTACTATACTTTACACCAAAGGTTTCAGACATTCTCAATGCCAAGGACCTAGGTGTGTAAAATAAAAAAAATATGAGATTAATACGTTTTTTTTATCATTACATTATGATGTAGCCTACTGCCCTGATTGCAGATATTAGAATATTTTTTTATTTCAGGTTTTATTTTTTAATTTATTTTTTACATTTTATTATTACTTGAACTAAATACAAAACATGCCTCAATAAACAGAACAATTAAAAAAAAAAAAATCCAACTCGCTATTTTTGCTATACTTAACCACACCCCTGTCGTAAAGTGCCACCAGCAAAAACGTCGTAATATACCACAATGGTTTACGGCCTGGCGCCATTTTAATAAAGGAACGACTCGTTCTGGCTAGAGAGTACACGTTGGGTATTGTGTGGACCGAAATTCAAAAAAGAACGAAAAACTAAAGGGATTTAAAATATTCATGCACGAAGATTGCCCACAGAAACACGCCGAGGTTATTGGGCTGAAATCGGAGGTTTCGTCGGAACCGAATGAGAAGTTGAGGTAATTTGCTACAGAAGGCCGTCCGTGGAAATGTTGGCGATCTTCTGATCTGATCAGTAACGTAAGACCTGAATTAGTAGAGCCGACCTTAACCAGGATTGAGCTTTGGTTTACACGCCTATAACAAAATTTCCACTATCATTACTTGTGTAATTCGTTCCGGTTTGTTTATGTAATGCATAATAATGAACAATCTGATTATTCAATCATTTATGTAACGTTAGTGCAACTATACTGTTTGTTGGCCCGAAGCTAGCCTAGCTAACTGGTACTGCTAGCTGCTAACTTTTAGAACCTCGTTTAGGGGGTGTTTCGAAATTGATCCAGATACCGGAAGATACTTTAGACGCCACATTATTAGTTAGTTTACCAACGTCGAATTTGTCAATGGTGGGTTTTCGACTGATCTAGGAGTAGCTGAAATCTCTACTTCTCAGTCTTTTACCCACCGTAACTGCATAGCTCATGTATTTAGATCTTCTGTTAAAGGTCTGAATTTGAATTGAATCGGTTTTTAATTTCCTTTTCTAGGTGAACAATGACTCAGTTTCTTCCGCCGAACCTGCTGGCATTGTTTGCCCCGCGGGACCCGATACCTTTCCTGCCTCAACTCGAGAAACTGCCCCACGAGAAACACCACAACCAGCCGTACTGCGGAATTGCCCCTTTTATCCGGCATTTTGAGGTACTTTTTGCAATAGTATATTGTTTAAAAGATTATTTTGAATAGATTTTGGTTTTTTTTAGACTGGCAGTAAAGATTTCAGATCAAGTGTTAAAATCTGAGGATTGTTGTATGCATGATGCAAATTACTTAAGATGGTTTCAGTATTATGTGCCTTTATATAATGTTGTTTTTGTTACCCACTGTTGGTTAGGACCCCCGAGATGCTCCGCCACCCACAAGAGCAGAGACGCGGGATGAGAGGTTGGAGAGGAAGGTGAGGAAGTCTTAACTTTTTGTTTTAGTTTCTGTGGGAAGTTCACTGTTGTTTGCTCCTGCTGAATGGCTTTTCGATTTACAGACCTTCATTCAAAAGGGTATCAAATGGGTTATGGGTTCAGGGTAGCAAACATACTATCAGGTATATGGAAGTGACTTTGTCAGTAGAATAGTTTTTAGTACTCTTATTTATGAACAATATTCATGTGTTTCTAGAAAATGAAATCATGGGAGGTTCATGGTAATATTTGTGTGTAATATGGTCCATTGTGATTTCAATTCCAGAGAAGAGAGAAAATGGAAAGGAGGCAAGTTGTGGTGGAAACAGAACTGAAGCTGTGTAAGTATCTGAACTTAACAAGTGAACCGCTGCAACACTGTATTATAAAAACTATAAATTGTTTATCATCTCTACAGGGGACCCACATAACGATACTAATGCTCAAGGAGATGCTTTTAAGACCTTGTTTGTTGCTCGAATTGTGAGTATTTTTTTATTTTATAAATGGCCTTTTTAACAAGAATACAAATATTTTAAGATATATTCCTGGGAATGTTAATCTTATGCATTGTATTCTATTTATACAGAATTACGACACCACAGAATCCAAACTACGGCGTGAGTTTGAAGTCTATGGTCCTATCAAACGGGTAAGTTGTGTTGAAAATGTACATTTCTCCACTATCCACTTTTTTTATGCAACCAGCTCATCTTAAATTTATGCTTTTAATAGATCTACATTGTGTACAACAAGAAAACTGGAAAACCGAGAGGCTATGCATTCATTGAATATGAACACGAGAGAGACATGCACTGTGAGTAACCGAGGCATCTCGTTCTTCTTTAAACCCCTTAAATGACTCAAAGCAAGACTTTGAAATACTACACCATCTGTTACTGCAGTGAAAAAGAGGCATTTATTGTCTTATGAAAACTATTTTTATGTAAAGCAACAAATTATGTTGGTCATAGTCAATCTATTTAGTTTTCTTTCTTTCTTTCTTTTTTTTTGCACACCAAAAATGTAGGTCTAGCCAACCAATCAAAAATGTAAAGGCAAATGAGAATGTGTAACTGTCATGTTATAAAACTCCATTTGTGTGTGTGTGTGTGCTTGTATGACCGCTCATGTCAACCCTATCAACCTGTGTTCGTAGTATATTCCTGTTTTTTACCCCTTGTGTGTGTGTGTTGCATCTGTGTGAGTGTGACGGTGCAGCACATGTGGGTGAAGAGCGGAGTGTGGCTGTGCGTTAGCCCAACACACATTCTGATGAATGTTGCCACTCTATGGCATCTCTGTAATGTTTAGGCAGTGTGACATAGCCGTGTGTTTCCGGATGGAGCGGTGATGGTAAGCTAAAGGCTAAAGCCGTCTGTAGTGAAAAAAGGTGACCCATATACTTGCACACCTGTTCATGTCTGGTGCACAAACAGCTGTTAATATCAAGGATTTTTATACCTCAGTTCACACAGGGGCGTTTATGATTTGAAGTGTTGCGGAGCGAGTCAATGCTTTCTATTAATTGTGTGTTGTTCTCATTGCTACTGCAGCCGCCTATCTCTGATGGCTATTGGCCAGAGCTGGCTTGCAGATCATGATGATGGTTTTGATACATCTACACCCTACTACCACAGCTCAGTATATGGTTGGTATGATGGGTTTGTATGATGGGTAAGATTTCTTTACACCCCTCATCTAATTTTAGTTGATAGGTGATAGGTGTACCAAATCACTTCTCATCTGCCCCATTTTAGGGCTAAACAGGGCTGCCAATTGTCATTGAAAGTGGCTTGGGCCAGTTATATAGTGAGTGTGAGCCTGTCATTAATCTCTTCTATTAAAGCCATTGAACTACTAATGTAGTGGTTCCCTGTGTGATTTAGACCGTGCGGTATCGGTTACATTTGAAACCGAACTGTTGTAAAGAGAACCTGTTGGTTGTATTGCGACATACAATTGCTGTGTCAAAGTAGGTGGTGATCTTATTCAATATTAAAATAGATGCATGTTGTTTTTATTACACATAGTTAAGTGCCTTTTTTATCCACAAGGCTATGTAACCCCTGCCATAAAAGTGCAGTTACATCTACAGTTTTTCACTGCATTTTTGCAGAGAAAATTCAGTCATTTCAATAGTGATCCACGTGACGTTGAATTTTGCATTTCAGGTGGGTAGAAGATTTACCCACGCAGATTTTGCTATGGGTTCAAGTTGGACACATGGTTTTGGCATGTTGAAAAACCGAAACCTGCTTGGTTTGAAAGTGACAGCTACACTATTAACAATTTGACAGTGGATACCCGCTAAATTTTGTGACAATGTGATTGAACCTTAACACTGTTGCTATGCAACAACTAGAAGAATGATCTGCTCTTGTGTTGTGCAGTGAGAATGTGAATGTTTCACGTTAGTACTATAAACTTTTACTATATTGCTAAGCTTTACTATATCAAATAAGCCATGACCTTAATGGCACAAAAGACTTATTTGATGATGTATTTTTATTTAAATCACTATTCTTACTGTCTGTTTGCACTATATTACACTGAAATGGTGGTGTTGGCTTTAATAGAATAGGTTAACTAAGGACTTTGGATATTAAAATCACTCCCTGGAACCTAATTATATTTCAAGAATTATTGCCATGGATTCACCTTGTTCAGCATCAATGGTTAAATTCAGTCCCAGAGTTTCTCTGTGAGACACTTGATCCATAGGCCTAAGACATGTCTATTTGGGTTAAGCGAGGAGCGGCAACCGTTTCCTTGTCCAAACTGGCTATTTACATATCTGTAAAGCTCTTAATGGGCTGAAAAAAATGACATGGCTACAACCAAGAAAATAAGAATTCTTTACTTTTCTTAACACAAATGTTAAGGGTTCATACCATTTTGTTTCATAATGCTCATATTTTTCTGAATTCTAGTTTAAAAATCTAGATATTTTAAGATTACACTTGCAAGGCCCCGTAGAATCGTAAAGAATTAAATTGAATGGAAAAACTGATCTGAGAGATTGTTATGGATATAAGGGTGGTTGGTAAGCCCCTTTTGTTAGTTAGTTAGGTAGTTGAGGGTTGTGGTAAGGCCCTCTGTTAACAGTTAAATGAGGGTGGATGGTAAGGCCCTCTTGTTGAGTAGGTGCGCTGAGGGTGTTTGGTAAGCCCCTCTAGTTTGGTATGGTAGACTGAGGGTTGTTGGTAAGGCCCTCTGGATGAGATGTCAGGACAGGTGTGTGCGAAATAACTTGAGGGTGTGATGGTAAGGCCCTCATGATGGGGTTTCAACTGAACGCCGTCGCCAGTGCAGACCAGAGTAGCTTCGTGGATTTCATCGTATCCCTTGTTGAAGGATTGGATCCCTAATTCCTTGGTTCAAGGTTGTCCAGTTTTGATTTTTTTTTGAAAAATTATATCAAATGTACTGAAAGACGTTTTGATTCGATGCTGCTGGAATCGCCAGGCTACGTTTCCGTGGGGTTTTCCATCAAGGACTTCATCCTTGGCCAGGTGTTATGGTAAGCTAGCATCTTCAGGTAATGTGGTAAGACTGAGATAAAGACTAAATACTTAAGGGCTTAGACTTATCTTAGACCAGCAGAAGGAAAAGAAGTGTGTGGGAATTGTCTAACTTATTTAAAAGATGTACTTCTAGTATACCCATTATTCATAATGTAAAGAAGCTAGAAGTAAAGCTCTGCCAAAAATCCCCCTCCCTCCCCGTTTGGTCTGTCGTGATGTGAGTGTGAATGTTGCTTTAATGCTCAGGGAAATTCTGTATGAGTGAATGAATGTTTCTGAGAGATTGGTGAATGGAGAGGGTGACTTTTAGCTTAACTACATTCACAAAGTGCCTTTTTTTTTTTTTTTTTTTTGTTGCTTCTCAATGTTTAATGAGAATAAATTTGCATAAATGGGCAGTTTAATGTGGATCACACTTAATTTGGAAATGACTAGTGGTCCAAGTTGAGTACAATGCTGCTTTGTTTTTGTGATCCACCTTGCACTGTTAGAACTGCCTCATTTTATTTGTATCCGTTTTAAGGTCTACCGTAGCACTTGCGTTCCTTCATATTTATTTTTGAATTCTAGAGAGATGGCATTTAGAAGGCACGTTTTAGTGTCTTTAAACTCTAAATGCGGGCTTACACGGTGAGTTCAGACACTTGGGAGGTCATGAGGCGTTGCACACGTTACAAGTTAAGCTTATAATCGTGTCGTACTCGGCACAACTACTGCACGGCAAACCTGTGGCAATCGCATGAGCTTTCACACTTAATACAGAGACTGGAGCATGATGCTGCTATATCTTAGTATAGAAAAAATAAAAAGACAAGTGTGCAAATGATTTGGTGAAAAGCACAGCCATTCCTTTCAACAAAAACGAGTGTATTTGTATATTCCCTGTAGGGATGCATCCACTGGGCTTTAATATTCATAGATCTAGCCTATGTGACGTGGTTGTGTATAATTTTGCAATAGGGGACAGCCTTTTTTATTTATTTATTTTTTTATACATTTAAAATGGGTGTCGGGAGGTGCCTGTAACATTCTTTGCTCATAATTCCTCACACAATGTGAGCTGCGACCATACGAGCGTCAACAATTTCCAAGTGATTTCTCCCGAGAGAAGAAATATTGTCTGCGAGCTTGTACTACAGCAAAAATTGTACCGTGTGCCCGGCTTAAGTGGTATCCAGAGATTTAATATTCATACTGAAAATGTAGGCGCCACTGCAATGTTCTCAGTCCCTGATGCATTACACCTTAAATTTAAGGTATTTGGTATATTATTTAGCAACTTGCAATATCCAGTTTTTGGTTTTATTAGTTGAGTGCTGAAATTAGCTTATGGATCATGAATTCATATCATACAAGCTATTCCTTAAGCATTGTGATTTTGGAATTATTTTTGGGAATGCAGAGCAAATCTGCTTAAATCCATAATCCAAATCATGAACATCAGTAATTACTAAATGCTCTATTACTAAATGACACTATTTTTGTGATATTTGTTAATGCGTGCCTCAATCCATGCAAGTTATCATAAAGGAAAACCGAGGTAGAAGTTTTTTTTTAGTTGTTTTTTTTTTTTTAGCTCATAGCAGCGTTGTCAATTTATTTCATTCCTGGTGTTTTATCCATTCGGAGGTAAGCGTGTAAATAGCTTAAAATGTTTTTAATGGAGTTCATCCCAATTCAAGGTATGTAGTAGGAAATACTTTTGTGTATATTCTTGTTTTCTCATTGTCCACCTCTTTCTTTCTTTGTACTCCTTATTCCCTTCATCCCTCAATCTCTGCTTTTCTATTGCTCGTCTATCAACTCTACTAGCTGCCTACAAGCATGCAGATGGCAAAAAGATTGATGGACGTAGAGTACTTGTTGATGTTGAAAGAGGACGAACGGTCAAAGGATGGCGCCCCAGACGACTTGGTGAGCTTCTCTTTTTTTTTTTCTCTCTCTAATCAAGTGTTCTTTTCTAGGCCAAGAGTATTCAATGCTGTTCTTGGAGGGCAAGTGTCCTGTAGCCTTCACCAACATGCTTGCCTGGATGTTTCTAGTAATCCAGAAGTCCTCGATTAGCTTGTTAAAAAAACAACACTCTGCATGACCGTGCATCTTGAGTGCCAGAGTTACCTAGTAAAGATAGTATGGTTGGGGGATCGCAAGTTTTAATACTTCACATCTTTAACATGTATTTCACTATCCAGGTGGGGGTCTTGGGGGTACAAGGCGAGGAGGAGCAGATGTCAACATCAAGCACTCTGGCAGAGATGACACCTCCCGCTATGATGACCGACCCATTGGAAGGTAAGTTGAGTAGCGTGTACTTATTTTTTTAGATTGTACCTTTCAGTTCTTACCTCAGTTGTCTATTTTCCTGCAGTGACCGTGATCGGGATCGTGGTGAACGCAGGGAGCGCAGTCGCGAACGTGACCGAGACAAGGAACGCGGAGAGCGTGGAGAGCGCCGCCGCTCTCGATCCCGAGAGAGACGCAGACGCACCAGATCTCGTGAGAGGGCCGTTGTGGTTCCGGGAGGGGAGGAGGCTGGGGGCGGGGGCGGGGGCGGGGGCCGACGTCGAGACAGAGAAAGAGACAGAGGTGCCGCCGGAGACAGCCGAGAGAGGAGTAGAGACCGGGATAGAGAAAGAGACCGCAAGAGAAGAAGCCGGAGCAGGGATAGAAAGAGGGACAGGGAAAGAGGCAAGGGTGCTGAAGGAGGGGAGGAAGGTATGGGCGGGCTAGTTGACGGAATGATGCCAGAAGGGGGGGAGAGGGGTGTGGAGGAACCCTTGAGTGGTGAACCAGGACGAAGTGAGGATGGAGGGCCTGAAGGAGAGGAGAGAGGGAGGGATCGAGACAAAGACAGGGAAAGAGACCGGGATAGGAAGCGCAGCCATAGAGATAAAGATAGAGACCGGGACCGGGAGAGAAGACGAGATCGGGATAGAGATCGTGAACACAAGCGGGACCGAGGTGATCGGGACCGTGGAGACCGGAGGGAAGAGAGACACGTATCCTCCTCAGGAGATCAAGAGGGTTTGGGTAACGGAGGTGATGGGGGTGAAGAGCCAGTGCCACCACAATCAGAAGAAGGTTCACAGGATGGGATGAGGATGATGATGATGGATCAGGATTCCATGCAGTCAGGAGAGGGCTATGCCTCCAATGAGAATGGGTACAGGATTGAAGGCCAAGGTGATGAGTACTGAAAGGGCCACCATTGTGTGAATGATCCGAGGTCATCCAGTTGTAATGTTGATTTGATTCACAAATTTCCTCAACCATTATTTAATGCCTCCACCCTTTGCTTGCACTATGTCCACAGTGTGAGTATTATACTGTACTACCAACAGCTATCACTGAGAGAGCTTAGTGTCTCCCTGGTAAGAAGCGTCCTTTTGTTAAATAAAAATATTATGTAGCCGAACTGTGAGCATTTTTTTTTTAGCTTGGTTAAGTTATATCTGGGGCTTTGTCTGCATAAAACTTCACTTAATAACTAGCCTTATGACGCATTTGTTTTCCCTGTTATAACATCAACTAAGTATCAATTGACCGTGTTGCTGGGAAGAGGTCTCTTGACTGAAGTACTGCATTTTTTTACAGTGTAGTTTCAGTAAGGGATGTGTAAGTGATGGTTTAAAAGGTTATCTATACAATGTTCCCTTTACATTAGTCTTCCCCACGCACCAGTTTCACTGCAGTGTTCTTTCTTTCGTCTTGTACATTTGTTTTATATTTGGTCCAGTATGTGGATTGTGTGCAAACTGTACAGCGGCCCCTAATTTTACTAAAGGAACAAAGACAGGAAACATTGACACACATGTGTTTTTAAATAGGAATGTTTGCCATGGGTTTGCGAAAATTGCTCTTAATTTTCTTTTTATAATTTTTTTTTTTTTGCTTGTATCTCTGGTCGTATTGGTTCTGCCTTTCATTCTTGAATAAATACTTTTTTTATTGACATTGAGTTGTCTCGATTCCTTTTCTAAATCCTTGTCTTACAAAAGGTATTCAACCTGCGCCTCTGACGTATGGTATTGCGTCATTCAGTAAGCGGCTGCCTAGGAGGACGAGTGCACAGACCCCTCGCGCATCTCGCCACATTAGTTTGAAGCATCTACGCTTTCACTGTGGAGCCGCAGCAGACGATTGATTTTCTTCACAATTGAATTTCTGGTCCAAAACGATATCTTGTAATATCTAACCATCTATATCTGGTAAAACGGCTTTGAAAGCGTTTCAGTCCTCCACTGCAGCAGACGATCTTCATGATGTCATCGTATTATCATACGGGGAAAGAGGTGGATATGGCGGCGATGACGGAACCGCTCTGCTTGGAAAGAGGTTATTTACTTAGTCCTGTTAATTGTGTCCAAACAGACCAGTAGCGTTTGGAAAATGCTATGGCAGATAACGTTAGCTTAACCAATGAACTGACCGGTTCTTATGCCTGTTAATCAGGCAGCATTAGTGACCACTGTGTGAGTGGGTGCACAGTGCCCGTAATGTGTATGAATTGATGTTGTAGTGTTTTAATTGTATAACATTCATTAAATCAAATGAAACGGACACATTTATCGGCAAATGCCACATCTGTGCATATGAAAGCACATGGCAGTAAGTATTTTTGCTAATGTCTCCTGCTTTAATTGGCATCCGAGATTCATGTTGTATACGTTCTTTCACAATTCGTTCCGTTTTTTTTCTTCTTGGTTAATGATATGAAATCCATCCAGAAATTTCAAAGAGACTTTTCATTTCTTTTAAAACTAGATTTGATCAAGTGGTCTTCCACAAATGCCGTATAGCTCATTCAAGTTTTGCCTTTTTGCTTAAAGAAGATCCAACTCTATGCATGTTTTGCAAGACTCTTTCTATCTAACATGTTTTATTGCTTGTCCTGTTTAATACAAGTAGAATGCTATTTTATGAAGTTAGTTCACTTAAGGATTTATTTAGAAAGATTATGCCTGAAAAGGTTTTGGATTTTTAATCATATGTTAATTTTAAACATCTTATATAATAGGGTTTGCTTGGTTTCATTGTATTTGTGTGATATTTGTATTTTTGTAATTGAGTTTTTGCCATGAATATAGCCATTAAATAAAACAATGTGAATCAGAATCTTGGTTAATGAAAGAATGCAGTACATTATCGATGGCGTGAGTCTTCAGTCATTTTATTAATTTCGTCATTACCTAAAAATATGGTGCTTTAAAAAAAACTGATTAGTTTCATTTCCAGGACTTTCAATGACTAGTTGGCTTTCCATCCCTGGATAACTTAATTAGCAAGTAGTTTCTTACTGTATATTTCTGTAATGTGTTTTTTGTTTCTCTCCAGATGTTTGCAGAGTAATAGAACTGTTGGACAGGCTTCAAAGAAGCGGTGAGCTTCCTCCTCCCAAACTTCAGGCTCTACAGAGAGTTTTACAGAGCAAGTTCTGTGCTGCCATCAGAGAGGTAAAGGCTACTTCAGTCCTTCAAACATGAGGACGCTTGACGCAGTGACTTTGCTTCCGTTAATAACCGTTTTCTGGATTCTCTTGCTTTCAGTTGGAACAAATTACCTTGAACAGTGAGAAATATTTACTAATTACCTTTTTCTTGTGCTGATTTCACAGAACACTATTGTAACAAATAGCTAGGTATAAAATTAAGGTTTGAAATGTAGAAGCTGTCACCACATAAGGACTAAGAGTCCTTGTCCACCTCCACACGTATATAGTTGTTTCCTATATAAAGGATCGCGCTGCACTGTTCCTCCTCCTGAATGACTCACTTTCCTGTTTCTTTGAGACTGCATCTCACTTCAGCCTCCATATCTCACTCCTTGACTTGCGATAATTGGTTCCAATGGCAGGAGTCCAATCTGTTAACAATCTATGCTCAACAATAAAACCGATATTTACTCTCTTCAGACTTATTCTGTTTTCACATGTCCTTTGTGTAGCTCGTAACCTCTTATAGGAAGGCAAGGTTTTGATCTGTATGTCTGCAATGTTTGATTTCTCCCACTAAGATTAGCATTATACTTCACAAATCTTACATAGAATTTACTGATAAAACTGCAATTTCATTACATGGCTCTTGATTATTTCTGATTGTTCAATAATGGTATTGTCAAATATTCTTCAATGAACACTAAACTGTGTAAATGGCCATTGTTCCAAGAAACTGATTTCCTACATGCGCTCTTAAAAATAAAGGTTCTTTATTGGCATCAATGGTTCCATGAAGAACATTTAAAGGTGCAGTACGTGATTTGAGAAATGCTTTTGAAAAATGCATTTGTAGCCAATCAGCATTAAGGGGCATTGACAATCATGAGGGGGGAGGTGCCTATGCTGCATAGTTTTGCTGCATCCCAATTCACCTACTTGTACTACGCCATAAAAGTATGTACTCTTTTTGTGAAGGAAAAATTACATACTTTTGAGTGTGTAGCAAAAGAGTAGACAAGCTTTGGAACTGACTATCACGCCATACAATTCTGTCTTTGCTCTGTTGCATCCTGACCATAGACTATTTTTTAAAAAAATGGACGATGCACCTTCACTCTCTTCCATTGAAGTAAGTGAAGCCGCCAGTTTCCAAATATGGCACTGACATCTTGGGTCTGCGCAGTAGCAACTTGGAACCAGAGTCTGCGCAGTAGTGAGCAGTGAAGTGGAGCCACGATGTCAAGGTCTTGCCTAATCAATCACACGCCCCTGAACTTTTTGTGAAATAAACAGTTATGGGAATGTAGAAATTAAAGTTGAAGCTCACTGAGGCAGTCCCCGAAAATGTTTGTTGGTGCCTCAGTGACTACTTCACTCAGAGAAGCTGTCAATCGTAACGTCACACCCCTGTTTTTATAGCATCAAATAACGAACTAAAACTAAACTAAAGAATGAACACTAACATCAGCGCGATTGAAAAATTCCCTAAAATGACAGAAACCATCTTTTGAAGAAATTTTTAGTTTGTCTATTTCCCATTACATTACGTGGAGAGGGTGGGGTTTATGACCTATACTGCATCCAGCTACCTGAGGCAATCGAGACCCTTAGGCTTCACTTTTCAGGACTCGCGTGGCACACTTGATTCTGACACGCATCCTGTCACCACAAACTGGCCAGTCAATCATCTTGTCATGGTTAAAATCCTCCATTTAATTTTCTACCATATCGGAGAGAAATGTGGTAGCACATTGAGCTGCTGTCGCGGGTCTTTCATGCGGAGAACTCTTCTCATATTATTGCATGATGATGCATTTAAAAGTTAATGGCCAAAAAGATAAAAGTCCACATTGTTATTGCAGATGAAATACATCACGGATAACGTTAAATAAATAAATTATTAGGTTAAACTGATTATTAGTCACTCAAACCTTTATCCAAACCTCTCACCATCAGTCGCGCATATCTGACATGATTAGTTGTTTTAACACTTTTTACTTGTGTTTGTAGTTCTGAACCGAATCCTTCTCCAAAGCGCAATGGGTTGTGGGTCTATTATATATTAACCTTATATTAACCTTTATAGTGTGCATGGATCCACACATCTACTGAAAAATATTAGACTATCTGGGGACTTTACTTTTTCAACATACTATGCTTTGGGACAGAACTTATTATAATCTCACATGCTGTTTAGGATGGCTAGTATTGACATTGGGGTGCAGGGTGTGTTTGTGAATTGGGTGATGAACTATCAAGATAGGCATGTTTTTTTGGTGTTTTTCTTTTTTTCTTCTCGGAAATCGCTTACTGCACCTTTAACATTCATGGAACCTTTCCATTCCACAAAAGGTTCTTTATAGTTAAAAAAAGATTCTTCAGATTATTAAAATGTTCTTTTAGCTAAGAAAAATTGTTCCTTTAAGAACTGTTTACTGAAATGGTCTTTGGGGAGCAAAAAAATGGTTCTATGGCATTGCTGTGAAAACCCCCCTTTTAGGAACCTTTATTTTAAAGAGCGTAGCTGTGCTAGATTCATGTCTCTCTCATCACCTTGTGTTATTTTTCCTCTTATATAATTAAATAATTAAAGCTAAAATCAATATTTAATGTCCATTCATTTATTTGGTAATCAACAGCCATGTAATAAGCAAGATATTGGACAGTCATATGGTCATTGTCACAAAATATACCCTCGCCGGATGATCGGGATCCTGTTTCGAAGCAGAATGTTTTTGGTATACTTTTTGGGGGTTATTTTCCAATTGTGACCAGCTGATTGTACATTATTACCCCATGTATAAAATCATTATTTTAGTTATAAAGTTTGTGTGCATTCCTTTGTGTATGCACATGAAAATATAATCAAAGTTTCAGGACATTTCTGGTATTTAAATGTATGTTAACGAATAGTCTACAAAGCAGTTTGTGAAGTATTTTGTTAATATGAAGTTTTACAAACTTACTGTAAACAACAAATACTTTCTCATTATATATTTGTAATGTCTTGACTGGCCCTTTTTTAGGTCTATGAGCAGCTTTATGATACGTTGGACATTATAGGTGGACCCGAGGTCCGAGCACAAGCCACTGCCAAGGTAACTTTTTACCAAACATCTGCCACTGTTAATCATACACTGAAGGGAAACACTTATTTTACCTGTCTTTCCAGGCCACAGTAGCAGCGTTTGCAGCCAGTGAAGGCCATGCACACCCAAGAGTGGTTGAACTCCCTAAAACGGATGAGGGGCTCGGCTTCAACATCATGGGGGGAAAAGAACAAAACTCTCCCATCTATATCTCCAGGGTCATCCCAGGAGGTGTTGCTGACCGACAGGGTGGTCTGAAGAGAGGAGATCAACTGCTTTCTGTTAATGGAGTGGTATGTTGGGACAGCACATTTGAGATGTGTAATTTATTAGTTATATAGTTTTATAGTTTTGCATGTGACCATGTCTTTGATTTCAAAAGCTGTGGTTTGCCACAATAATACAGTGCATACGGAAAGTATTCACATCGCTTCACTTTTTCCACAATTTGTTACAGCCTTCAAAAATAGATTCAATTCATTATTTTCCTCAAAATTCTACAAACATTACCCCATAATGACAACGTAAAAGAAGTTTGTTTGAAATCTTTGCAAATTTATTCAAAATAAAAAAGTTATTAAAAAAATCACATGTACATACAGAGTGAGGAAAATAAGTATTTGAACACCCTGCTATTTTGCAAGTTCTCCCAATTGGAAATCATGAAGGGGTCTGAAATTGTCATCGTAGGTGCATGTCCACTGTGAGAGACATAATCTAAAAAGAATCACAATATATTATTTTTTTTTTTTTGTATGATATATAACTATTTATTTGTATGATACAGCTGCAAATAAGTATTTGAACACCTGTCTATCAGCTAGAATTCTGACCCTCAAAGACCTGTTAGTATGCCTTTAAAATGTCCACCTCCACTCCATTTATTATCCTAAATTAGATGCTCCTGTTTGAGGTTTTAGCTGCATAAATACACCTGTCCACCCCATACAATCAGTAAGTCCACCCCATAGGACCAAAGAGCTGTCCAAAGACACTAGAAACAAAATTGTACACCTCCACAAGGCTGGAAAGGGCTACAGGGAAATTGCCAAGCAGCTTGGTGAAAAAAGGTCCACTGTTGGAGCAATCTTTAGAAAATGGAAGAAGCTAAACATGACTGTCAATCTCCCTCGGACTGGGGCTCCATGCAAGATCTCTCCTCGTGGGGTCTCAATGATCCTAAGAAAGGTGAGAAATCAGCCCAGAACTACACGGGAGGAGCTGGTCAATAACCTGAAAAGAGCTGGGACCACCGTTTCCAAGGTTACTGTTGGTAATACACTCAAGACATCATGGTTTGAAATCATGCATGGCACGGAAGGTTCCCCTGCTTAAACCAGCACATGTCAAGGCCCGTCTTAAGTTTGCCCATGACCATTTGGATGATCCAGAGGAGTCATGGGAGAAAGTCATGTGGTCAGATGAGACCAAAATATAACTTTTTGGTCATAATTCCACTAAACGTGTTTGGAGGAAGAAGAATGATGAGTACCATCCCAAGAACACAATCCCTACTGGGGTGGTACCATCATGCTTTGGGGGTGTTTTTCTGCACATGGGACAGGGCGACTGCACTGTATTAAGGAGAGGATGACCGGGGCCATGTATTGCGAGATTTTGGGGAACAACCTCCTTCCCTCAGTTAGAGCATTGAAGATGGGTCGAGGCTGGGTCTTCCAACATGACAATGACCTGAAGCACACAGCCAGGATAACCAAGGAGTGGCTCTGTAAGAAGCATATCAAGGTTCTGGCGTGGCTTAGCCAGTCTCCTGACCTAAACCCAATAGAGAATCTTTGGAGGGAGCTCAAACTCTGTGTTTCTCAGCGACAGGCCAGAATCCTGACTGATCTAGAGAAGATCTGTGTGGAGGAGTGTGCCAAAATCCCTCCTGCAGTGTGTACAAACCTGGTGAAAAACTACAGGAAACGTTTGACCTCTGTAATTGCAAACAAAGGCTACTGTACCAAATATTAACATTGATTTTCTCAGGTGTACAAATACTTATTTGCAGCTGTATCATACAAATAAATAGTTAAAAAATCATACATTGTGATTTCTGGATTTTTAAAATTTTTTTTATTATGTCTCTCACAGTGGACATGCACCTATGATGACAATTTCAGACCCCTCCATGATTTCTAAGTGGGAGAACTTGCAAAATAGCAGGGTGTTCAAATACTTATTTTCCTCACTGTAAGTATTCACAGCCTTTGCCATGACACTCAAAATTGAGCTCAGGTGTATCCTGTTTCCACTGATCATCCTTGGGATGTTTCTACAACTTGTTTGGAGTCCACCTGTGGTAAATTCAGTTGATTGGACATGATTTGGAAAGGCACACACCTGTCTATTTAAGGTCCCACAGTTAACAGTACATGTCAGACCACAAATCAAGCCATGAAGTCCAAGGAATTGTCTGTAGACCTCAGAGACAGGATTGTATTGAGGCACAGATCTGGGGAAGGGTGCAGAGCTGGCCGCCCTGGCCAAACTGAGCGATCGGGGGAGAAGGGCCTTAGTCATGGAGGTGACCAAGAACCCGATAGTCACTCTGACAGAGCTCCAGCTTTTCTCTGTGGAGAGAGGAGAACCTTCCAGAAGAACAACCATCTCTGCACCACCAATCAGGCCTGTATGGTAGAGTGGCCAGATGGAAGCCAGTTTGCCAAAAGGCACCTGAAGGACTCTCAGACAATAAGAAACTAAATTCTCTGGTCTGATGAAACAAAGATTGAACTCTTTGGCCTGAATGGCAAGTGTCCTGTCTGGAAAAAACCAGGCACCACTCATCACCTGGCCAATACCATCCCTACAGTGAAGTATGGTGGTGGCAGCATCATGCTGTGGGGATGTTTTTCAGTGGCAGGAACTGGGAGACTAGTCAGGATCGAGGGAAAGATGAACGCAGCAATGTACAGAGACATCCTTGATGAAAACCTGCTCCAGCGCGATCTGGACCTCAGACTGGGGTGAAGGTTCATCTTTCAACAGGACCTTAAGCACACGGGTAAGATAACAGAGTAGCTACGGGACAACTCTGTGAATGTCCTTGAGTGGCCCAGCTAGAGTCCAGACTTGAACCTGATTGAACATCTTTGGAGAGATCTGAAAATGGCTGTGCACCGACGCTGCCCATCCAACCCGAGGGAGCTTGAGAGGTCCTGCAAAGAATGGGAGAAACTGCCCAAAAATAGGTGTGCCAAGCTTGTAGCATCATACTCAAAATACTTAAGGATGTAATTGGTGCCAAAGGTGCTTCAACAAAGTATTGAGCATAGGCTGTGAATACTTGTGTACATGTGATTTTAAAGGGTTAGTACACCCAAAAATGAAAATTCTGTCATTAATTACTTACCCTCATGTCGTTCGACACCCCTAAGACCTTTGTTCATCTTCGGAACACAAATTAAGATATTTTAGTTGAAATCTGATGCTTCAGAAAGGCCTCCATTGGCACAATGCACTGTACACTCTCAAGACCCATAAAAGGGACTAAAGACGTTGTTACAAAGTCCATCTCACTACAGTGGTTCTACAATAACTTTATGAAGCGACGAGAATAGTTTTTGTGCGCAAACAAAAGATAAAAATAGCCACTTTATTCAACTTTATTCTGGGCCTCAGACGTGAACTCACAAAGCACCATGACGCATGCACGAGAATATGACGTCGAGCACAGTTCGGGCATCCATGAAATGCACACTTTAGCACCATTTTGAGCACTATGCCAAGACCTAAAGCACGTTCAATGTAGAATTGGATTGGATACGGCGCGTCTTCCTCTGTTGTAAACAAAGCTCCTCGCTTCCGAGTCACGTGTCAGAATGCCGGCTCTATTCTCGCCCAGGCGTCGTGGTGCTTCGTGAGTTCACGTCTGAGGCCCAGAATAAAATTGAATAAAGTCACTATTTTGATTTTTTGTTTGCGCACAAAAACTATTCTTGTCGCTTCATAAAATTATTGCAGAACCACTGTAGTGAGATGGACTTTGTAATGACATCTTTAGTACCTTTTATGGGTCTTGTGAGTGCAAGTTACATTGCTGCCAATGGAGGCCTTTCTGAGCCATTGGATTTCAACTAAAATATCTTAATTTGTGTTCCGAAGATGAACAAAGGTCTTACGGGTGTCGAAAGACATGAGGGTAAGTAATTAATGACAGAATTTTCATTTTTGGGTGAACTAAAAAAGAAATTGCAAATATTTCAAACAAACTTCTTTCATGTTGTCATTATGGGGTATTGTTTGTAGAATTTTGAGGAAAATAATGAATTGAATCCTTTTTGGAATAAGGCTGTAACATAGCAAAATGTGGAAAAAGCACTGTGAATACTTTCCTGATGCACTGTATGTTAATATGCTTGCCGACTTCAAAATGTCCTTTTATTTTTTATTGTGTGTAGAGTGTGGAGGGAGAACACCATGAGAAAGCTGTCGAGCTGCTAAAGGCAGCCCAGGGTTCAGTGAAGCTGGTGGTGCGTTACACCCCTAAAGTCCTAGAAGAAATGGAAGCCAGGTTTGAGAAGATGAGAAGTGCCAGGAGACGCCAGCAACATACCAGCTACTCGTGAGTGACTTTATCCCTTTCTTTTCTTTTCCTTTACTCTCCTTTTTTTTCTGTAGTTCTTTCCTTTTTATCCTCTTCTTTCAACCGATTAGTTTTTGTTTCTTCAAAAATTGTATGCTACTGTTCAAAAGTTTGGGTTAGGTAAGATTTTAACATGTTTTTGGAAGAACTTTCTGATGCTCACCAATGCTGCATTTATTTGAGCAAAAATGCAGTTAAAAAAAAAAAATCTTAAATAACTTTTCTATTTTTATATATTTTAAAATGTTATTTATTCCTGTGATGGCAAAGATTAATTTTTTCTGCCTTCAGTGTCAAATGATCTTAAAGAAATCGTTGCAATATTTGTGCTCAAGTAGCATTTCGGTAATGCTTTACAATAAGGTTTCATTAGTTGACATTAAAGTCCCCCTGTAGTCAATTTTATCCCTTAACTCATCTTTGATCACCAAAATGACATTAAATTTTTTTCCCCTTTAAAAAATGTCTTTAAAATAGCTTGAATGTAACTCTAGACCAGGGTTCTTCAAATCTTGCCCTCGAGGACCAATGCGCTGCAGAGTTTAGCTCCAACCCTGATCAAACTCCCCTACCTGTGATTTTCTAATGAACCTGAAGACATTGATTAGCATGTTCATGTGTGTTTAATTAGGGTTAAAGTTAAACTCTGCAGGAAAGTGGATCTCGTGGGCCATATTTGAGGAACCCTGCTCTAGACCCTTGCTTCCTTTAGTGTACATCTCCACTCAATCACACCAGCTCAGAGATCCACTCAGTCAACTTAACTGTAGTAAATGCTGCACAATGGTATCACTCTTTACAACGTCGGACACATAACTGTAATTAATATGATTAGCCTTTTGCTTGACTACATTATCAGACAGCTAATAATGTGTTGCTAATGTTACACAAACCATGTTCCTATTCGCCATCTCAGTCTGCCTTCTAAAATGTATATCATTAGAAACGCTTTTAACTACTTAGAACGTCAGTGGAGAAAGGCATATAGGTCATCATAACATTGTAATATACATCATATACATAATTGAAAGTGTTATCAACATTTCTTATCAATGTTAAAAAAAGTTGTGCTGCTTAACCCCTAGGAGTCTGAGCTGTTTTGGGGCCCTTTAGAAGTTTTGACATGCTCTTACATTTGTGCTTTTTTCAGTTGCTTATAAACATGTTAATGGCAAAGTGTAATTACACTGTATTCAGCACAAACTGGGCTACCATAATATTTGAGCAACATGTATGTACATGCTTGTATTTTTGAGAGAATAATGTTTATGCATGAAATTTGAAAAAAGTAAAAAATTTGTTTAAAAATTAAGGCTTCAAAACACACAATAGATACAGTGAGGAAAATAAGTATTTGAACACCCTGCTATTTTGCAAGTTCTCCCACTTGGAAATCATGGAGGGGTCTGAAATTGTTATCGTAGGTGCATGTCCACTGTGAGAGACATAATCTCTGTATGATACAGCTGCAAATAAGTATTTGAACACCTGAGAAAATCAATGTTAATATTTGGTACAGTAGCCTTTGTTTGCAATTGCAGAGGTCAAACGTTTCCTGTAGTTTTTCACCAGGTTTGCACACACTGCAGGAGGGATTTTGGCCCACTCCTCCACACAGATCTTCTCTAGATAATTCAGGTTTCTGGCCTGTTGCTGATAAACACGGAGTTTGAGCTCCCTCCAAAGATTCTCTATTGGGTTTAGGTCTGGAGACTGGCTAGGCCACGCCAGAACCTTGATATGCTTCTTACAGAGCCACTCCTTGGTTATCCTGGCTGTGTGCTTCGGGTCATTGTCATGTTGGAAGACCCAGCCTCGACCCATCTTCAATACTCTAACTGAGGGAAGGAGGTTGTTCCCCAAAATCTCGCAATACATGGCCCTGGTCATCCTCTCCTTAATACAGTGCAGTCGCCCTGTCCCATGTGCAGAAAAACACCCACAAAGCATGATGCTACCACCCCCATGCTTCACAGTAGGGATGGTGTTCTTGGGATGGTACTCATCATTCTTCTTCCTCCAAACACGTTTAATGGAATTATGACCAAAAAGTTCTATTTTGGTCTCATCTGACCACATGACTTTCTCCCATGACTCCTCTGGATCATCCAAATGGTCATTGGCAAACTTAAGACGGGCCTTGACATGTGCTGGTTTAAGCAGGGGAACCTTCCGTGCCATGCATGATTTCAAACCATGATGTCTTAGTGTATTACCAACAGTAACCTTGGAAACGGTGGTCCCAGCTCTTTTCAGGTTATTGACCAGCTCCTCCCGTGTAGTTCTGGGCTGATTTCTCACCTTTCTTAGGATCATTGAGACCCCACGAGGTGAGATCTTGCATGGAGCCCCAGTTTGAGGGAGATTGACAATCATGTTTAGCTTCTTCCATTTTCTAATGATTGCTCCAACAGTGGACCTTTTTTCACCAAGCTGCTTGGCAATTTCCCCGTAGCCCTTTCCAGCCTTGTGGAGGTGTACAATTTTGTCTCTAGTGTCTTTGGACAGCTCTTTGGTCTTGGCCATGTTAGTAGTTGGATTCTTACTGATTGTATGGGGTGGACAGGTGTCTTTATGCAGCTAACGACCTCAAACAGGTGCATCTAATTTAGGATAATAAATGGAGTGGAGGTGGACATTTTAAAGGCATACTAACAGGTCTTTGAGGGTCAGAATTCTAGCTGATAGACAGGTGTTCAAATACTTATTTGCAGCTGTATCATACAAATAAATAGTTAAAAAATCATACATTGTGATTTCTGGATTTTTTATTTTTTTTAGATTATGTCTCTCACAGTGGACATGCACCTACGATGACAATTTCAGACCCCTCCATGATTTCCAAGTGGGAGAACTTGCAAAATAGCAGGGTGTTCAAATACTTTTTTCCCTCACTGTATGTGTCCACAAGCCCTTTGATAATTGGGTGTATTTGTCTAGAGTTTTTGCTTTAAACTGATGTGAGAATCATTGCGCCTACTCATTCACATAAAACAATACATTAATTTACAATTTGTAAAACACTTTTTCTTTACTAACCCAGTATGCGAGGAGGCGTGAACGAACCATGAATAATGCTGTGATTCACAGCCGAGAGACAAAGAATGCATAATGAGCTGCATAATGAATAAGCTTCAGGTACTAGATTTTAGGTTGACTAGATAAGTACAGTAACAGTAAAACAAACAAACAAAAAAGTTTTCTGGGGGGAAAAATCGAAATGAAGTGAGTTTTTACTTAAAGCAAGCTAAATTATCTGGCAAAACAAGATTTAATTCAGAAATGTGTTTGAAAGAAGTCTCATGCTAAAAAAAACAGTAAAATTGTGACACTGAACCCAATTCAGTATTCAACAAATACAAATAACTGAATAATTGGTAATGATGAATGTCATAAGTAAAATATTTGGGATTTAAAACAACATGATGCAATGCAATTATGATTTTGAATAGTATTGGGTGAATTCAGGTTGATCGGTTTTCCCAGTCATTTCAGTGGCAAACATTTTCTGAATCATTTGATTTTGTAAACTATCATACACACAATAACAGAAGCATGAACAGCTTTCCATGAGGGAAACAATGTATCTGACGTTGTATCTGAACTATAGTGCTTCACTTGATCTGTTTGTATGAGTTGATGTGTGGGCGTTGACGCGGATCGCCTGTATTTTAATCTCAAAGAGCACGTGCTCCGTGGGCGTGGCCGCATTAGTGGATAATGAGTCAGATAATGAGTCTGACATCTCCCACTTTTCACACAGATTACATAAACACAGAATATTTGTTTTTGTTTTGATTTAATTCATTTAAAACCTGGCTTTTTAACATTTCTTTAGACATATGTCTCATGTCTGTGTGATAAGTTTTCACTAAGCTACAGGTCATTTTCTGAAGAGAATCTGATTAGACATAATTTACAAAGAGGCTGCAGATTGCGCATCATGTGTATTTTATTTAATTTGCAAAAAGCACAACAATTCGTTTTTATTGTGACTGTACACAAAAAAAGAAACTTAACAGATTATAATGATGTATAACACTTGTCTGAACGATAAAAAACGTTTGGCACTGACAAGAAAAAAAGAGAGCCGACCACAGACTCGAGAGGGTTAATATTTTTGTTGAGACCATGATAAATTTTTCTCAGCATTCTTTAATGAATAGTAAATTCAGAAGAAAATAATTTGAAATGAATCTTTTGTTAGATTATAAAAATAAAAATGTAATGCATCCTTGCTGAATAACAGTATTACCTTCTTTCAAAAAAAAAAATATATATATGCTATTGAACGTGCAAGTATCTGCATTTTGACATTTTCCCATCATTGTCTTTTCACCGACAGGTCTTTGGAGTCCAGGGGTTAACCAATCTTAACTTCTGGCTGGCCTGCTGATCCATTCTCCCACCATTTCTGCTCCTGTAGGATGACAGAAGTCCCTGGGGAGATCAGTGTAGTCCCTTAGATATTTATGTTAGTGGAACAATCTCAAAACATGTAGACCTCAAATATACTATTTTCCCTGGCCATGCAGATGGAGAGCCTGCATAGTGCATCTGGTCTGTCTTGAGTCTGATTTTCTATTGTATTCTAATGTGGAACGAGCACCCTGTGATATGCTGGGTGGTTGTTTGTGTGTGTCTGTTAGCACAGAAGAGAGCTTTAACAATTGTCTGGAGAGTGCAAATAGCACGCAGTATGTGTACTTGTAGGACAAAATGTGTGTTTTGCTGTAGGATTATTGTTGAACTGAATGGCATGATGGTTCCTACTTAGACTATTATTCATTCACTCACTTATCGAGTCTGTGTTTCAGAAAACATGCATTGAAAATAGTTAAAGCTATGCATCCCATTTACAGTATAAGTATTCTTGCATCATGTGGTCCGCTCTGTGAGAACTACATCAGGAGGACAAACACTGTTATTGCAAAAGACACTTCCTGAATGAACTGATTGCCGTCATACTCAAATAGGGTTGTCATGAAAGTGTGCTGCTATGAGTGGCTTTGTGCTGCCAGTCATAGTGCCTATGTTCAATGCTTGAATTTGAGTTTATTTATATATATTTATTCATATATTAAAATCAACAATGTAATTTAATAGTCTGTGAGCTAGTTTATGCCAACTGTTGGTTGTTTATAAACATTTACTATGGCGATCATAGTTTTGACAAAAAGTTGGTTCAGGATACCATAAGCTGAAAATATATTGGAGAAATTTTTGTCCAATGGGTGACTCATGAAAATCACCCGTGTGAAAAAGATTAAAAATAAAATTGAATTGACATTTTTATGAAAATCAAGCACATTTCCCCTCAAATTCCCATTGTAGCTTACATCCAGACATTTTTTTTCTCTCATTTATTTAAATTATTGAGTCTAATTTAAATAATATACCATTAATTTTGTTTTCAATGAGAGTGAGCATTTATTTTGCATTATGGTTTATGAGAATTGAACTGTGATTGTCATGAAAAAAATATTAAAAAATGGTTACAAAAAAATAAACATGTATTTTTATTTTGGAGTGAAGTTTTACTGGTATAGAACATGTTTTAATTTTAGAACATGTTTTGATTTGATTAAATTCACCTCTAACGTTGTGTAGCCTATTGCCCGTCTATTTGTGTTTTTTGTGACACTGTCACAAAATTACAGGCATTTTTTCTGAAGTATTTTTACTTTATTTTATTGTTTAAGCTTTTTTAACCATTTAGCTTAATGTAAATGAAGCTCACATATGATCGAGGACTATTTTACTGTTTATTCCTCGCGCAAGAATTTCTCTGACCGCTGATGGACGCGGTTTCATTTCCATAACAACAGATAAACAAGCAGACTCCATTCCTATAGGTGGAAGCGGCATTATCTATGACTAAACACATCAAGGGTCTTTTCTGTTATATGTCACTTATCTAATTTTCTACGGATAGGAGTTCCTGCATCTATTTGGTTGTTTATTTTCATTTCTGCGAATGAGTGGATGAAGCAATGGATAACCACAGACGAAAGGTCCAAACTAGCACAACCATTGGACATATGTATTTGCAGCCTTCTCCGTTTTATTTAAAAACATGCAAGGTAGGGTCACTAACGTTATCTGTAAGTTAAATATATTAAGATATACAAAAAACAGCAGTTAACTTACAGCAGTTGTTGTTACAGTTAAGTTGGTAACTTAGTTTGCTATAGCAACTAACGTTAACGTTAACGTTAGGCTAAGTTACTTTGACCAAAAACGAAACTGAACCAAATGACAAAAAATCTCTTTTTGAAGGACGCCAAATGAACTATATTTTTACAAAACAATAATTGTAGAATTACACTTTGTCAGAAACGGTTAGTGTGGTAATTTGTTGTTCGCCATTATTTAAGAGCTTTGATACCATGTAGGCTACTGTAACGTTATACATGAAAGACCCGTAGAGAAAACGAGATGTGTTACTAACAGATCCCTTCAACCATCATCTTCTCTCTGTCCCAGAATGCCCCTCTTCCCCCAGTTATCCAGCGTCAGAACAGAGTGTCGGCCTCTGCTCACTTCTCTCCCATCTCACACACTGAACATGACAGAAAGCCATTAAATGGACCCCTGTACAATGAAATCCACTCTAAAGCCCCTCCGCACTGGACCACACACTTCCTCAATGAGCTGGCCCAGAGGGTGAGATCTGTGTGTGTGTGTGTGTGTGTGTGTGTGTGTGTGTGTGTGTGTGTGTGTGTGTGTGTGTGTGTGTGTGTGTGTGTGTGTGTGTGTGTGTGTGTGTGTGTGTGTGTGTGTGTGTGTGTGTGTGTGTGTGTGTGTGTGTGTGTGTGTGTGTGTGTGTGTGTGTAAAAGAGATTTGTTCTTTGGAGAATGCCCTGTATGCATTTGGGACTGTGTGCACATACGTATATCATTAATGTTTGATCCTCCGCAGCTCAGAGACCATCCAACAGTCCGCGTGGTCTCCAACCCCATCAGTGAAATGCAGGACCAGTACAGAGGTCAATTAGGAGCATGTGAACCTCTTGGTGAACACTATAGCAAGATACAGGTGAGATAAAGGAGCTGGACACCAGTGTTGGGGGAAACGCATTACAAGTAACTTGAGTTACGTAATAATATTACTTTTTCAAGTAACTAGTAAAGTAACGCATTACTTTTCAAATTTACAACAAAATATCTGAGTTACTTTTTGAAAAAAGTAACGCAAGTTACTTTTTCACATTTATTTGACTGACAGCTCTCCTGTCCTCATGTTGAGAAAAATTGAGAGTAAGTGCAGAAGCGTTGTGTAAATGTGTTATTGTAGTTCTAGACTAAATGTGAGCATTTATTTATCTCACTTGCACAATAAAGATTCTGTCCTCCTCAAAATTAATAAAATCAGTCAAATGCAAAATCAGAATACTATGCAAACCTCAAATATATAAATGTTAAATATAACAAATATTTTTATACATTTAATCTACCTTTATTGACCAATGTCTTGCTACTTACCTTCGATGATTCAGTTAAACCATGAGCAAATATTACTAGATTTTTTGTTTTTATTGGTAAAACTTTTTCGCTCCTGCGTTCTACTCTTCCATTATCCAGAATGGCAGCACATTTTTACCTCAGCCTGAGGCGTATTAGTTCAATTTTGGTATGAAGAGGTCTTTACATTTTCACAAAAATATAACTTTTTTTGCTATTAAAAAACAAAACAAAAAAACAAGCCTTGCCCAGGTGAGAAAAAGTAACGCAAAAGTAACGTAACGCATTACTTTTCTTAAAAAGTAACTAAGTAACTCAATTAGTTACTTTTTAAGGGAGTAACGCAATATTGTAATGCATTACTTTTCAAAGTAACTTTCCCCAACACTGCTGGACACTAATGTTGTTTCCACTTGTCCACCCCTTTCTTTTTAAAAAAGCTAAATCTGGGTGACCGAAGCATTTACAATGTTATTGATTTCTGTCAATTTGTAAACATTAAAATGTTTTAATGTTCAGTTTCAAAAGTTCCTTTTCTGTGTAAAGTTGTATTCAATTTTACAACTTCTTCAGCATGACAATGCAAGGGCTAAGATGACTGTAAAAATTTCTTAGAATTTTACAGCTTAAATTATGCTCAAGATTTAACAGGAAAATAAATGTAAGTTATTTTTATAAAATTAAAAAAATGTATTCCTCCAAAAATTATTGTAAGTATCTCCATTGTAAGTATCTCACTGTAATCTCGATTTTTGCTTTATTTAAAGAAAATGAGTGATTAACCTTTTTTTAAAAAACAAAAAAGCTACACATGCTGTCAAGTGAGCTTAAAGGGTTAGTTCACCCAAAAATGATCCTTCTGGAATCATTTACTCATGTTTTTCCAAACCAGTATGACTTACTTTCTTCTGCGAAATACAAAAAATATATTTTGAAGAACTTTGGTAACCAGTTTTGGTGATCTTTGATTTCCATTGTATGGAGATAAAACACCGATACATTTTTTTCACAGTATCTTTTTTTGTGTTCCACCGAAGAAGGAAAGTCATACAGGTTTAGAACAACCTGAAGGAGAGTCAATAATGACAAAATGTAGATTTTGGTTGAACTTTCCCTTTAATTTGTATTAAACCCAGAATATTCCTTTAAGGGTAAACTGTTCACTATATGTGGCACACATTAAACTTTTTTTGGAGAGTGGAAAAATGGTGTGGACAAGGGAATTTCAAACATCAATATTACAAACATGCAAATTCACGCAAAGCATCTTAAGGGGCGACTGTTTTATCTCCACCGGAGCTTCTAGGCTGATGGAATGAATGACACTTCTCTTGATTTTTACACAGGCACTGTACAGACAGCTGGAAACAGCCCAGGCATTTGTGCAAGAACCAGTTCGTAGCACAACCAAGACCGACTTCAAGCGCTTTCACAGGTAACTCTCCACCACCAGAGGGCAGTGGGAATGCACTGGTGATCTGAGATCTGAGGTCAACAGTGATGGCTTCTCAAAAGATCAATCCCAATCCCAATCTGATTCAGTCCTAGAATGTAAGTGGAGGATAATGTACATTTTGAGTAATCTGCTGGATACCATTAGTGCAAAGCATCCATCCCAAGAACATCAGGAGTGATGCGAATCTTTGATCTGGCCCATAGTGAATCATGTGCAGTTAAAGCTGCAAGTGGTTCCTGACTTTTGAACTTGTACCATAGAGCTGCAGACAAGATATCTCACATTGCTATGATTAGTTAGAATTACGTTGCACATAATACACTTTTGGTTATCTAACTGCTTTTAACACACAAGATATGGTGTGTCAGAACTGATCCCAACACAGTTTTTTGGGTGACTTAGCGGAATAGTTCACCTAAATATTTGAATTCTGTCTTCATTTATTCACCCCCATTTAATTCCAAACTTGTTTGGCGTGTATTCTTCAAATATTTTTGAGGAAATGTCTGCAGAAATGCACCCCATTTACTTCCACAAAGTCATCCAGGTTTGAAACAATATGAGGGTGTGTAAATTATCTCTCTTCTTTTTTTGAGTGAACGATCCCTTTAATAATCTTAATTAGGCTTAAGGTTCATCCAGCTTTGAATATGGCGCATCAGATGGATGTTTTATTTTTCATGTTGGCTTGCTGCGGGCAGATTGAAATGATTTAGTGAAGTATAGCTCATCTCACCTTCTGGCCTGGCCTCCTGAACCTTGTCAGCTCTTGATTGGTGGGATGCACTCAAGGTCACAAACCCATATTGACACTAATTCACACAGCTCTTCACAGCAGTTTTATGTATACTGTTGTATACTGTAATATTTTTCGTTAACTGTTGCATCTACTTTGCTGACTTCATCACGAAGAACAAATAGTTTTAAGAGCACTTACAGCTTCCTGTGTTTTAGCTTATTTTTTATAGGGAGCAGTGGTATGGCATATACACAAAGATGTTTCCTATGCTAAGGAATGAAGAGCTTTTGTCTCAGAGGACCCACAATCTCCCAAATGTGTTTCTATTGACAAAGTAATATATGGGCTAAGTGAATGGTCAGCATTGTGATAAAGCAAGAAGATAATGGCTCTCAAAGCACTAGTGCGTGCATGTAATGTATTAATGCTCTTCCGTGAGCCTTGTGTCTCCTCTTTACCCACTAAATCATGTTCTCTTTCTTTTTCTTAGTCATTGATAATCCTCTTTTTCAGGTCAGATTTGTCTCCTCGCTCTCTCCTGGATGCAGATAACTTTAACGGAAAACTTACCAAGAGCGGGGCTCACAGCCGACTTTCTGCTCACAAAGCTCCATCCACTTTATCATGTCAACCCCGGCTGCCTCACCCACCTCTGCCTTTGCCCCACAGGGGCAAAAGCAGTTTGTATATGGACAGTTTAACGGTACCTGTGCCTCCCCCAACATTGCAAGCTGCTGATATTGCACAAAGCAGGGTGAAATGGGAAGAAGATGGTGGTAGAGGTCTGTTACTGGACGCTTTAGGTGTACCTAAAATGTATAGTACTGAGAATCAGACATATGGAAGGAATAAGATGTCTATGGTATAAGTGGTAATAGTGATTTTCAGTTCTGCTGTAATTGCTCTGAACATGAAAAAATGGTTTCATCAATATTGCGTAATTCCTGTTCTTTTCTTTTGTCACTCAGAGGGTCTGTAATAAATGGAGAACAAAACATGTTAGAAGTGATTGGTGGAAACATTAATGCTTTATTGATCTGGAGTCTGTGCCTTTTGTGGGTATGTATTCTTTATCCTTAAAGGTAAATTCAAGATTACAGAAAGTATGCTAAAAATCTTGGAGAAAAAAAATATGCAGGTAAAGAGGGAAGACCATGGGGAGGCAGAAATATTGCTGAGGAGGCAGCTGGCTGCACACCTAGACAACCCGAGAGGGTTGCACAGTAGTGTGTGCTTAAACACACTCTCATGAAGAGAGCCAAAAACAAAACAGAGAGGGTGGTAATGGGGAAAATATAGAGAATTTGGAAGAATATTGCAATTTAGTTCAAATTTTGTCCCACCCAGTTTCTTCCACCTACTTGTTCTTGCGACATCTCTCTCCTCCCCCAGCTCTGCCTTCGGCAATGTGCCAGAGAGAGAGAGAGAGAGTGAATGATTTAAGACCATATGTGGAAGCTATATTAATAAAAATTAAGGAACAGGTGAAGGCAATGATTACAAAGCAGAGGAGGCTAGATTTATCTTTTAGAGAACTATTAAAAGCAGATACCTATGACCTCTTATTGTCCTCCCATCTATCTATCTATCTATCTATCTATCTATCTATCTATCTATCTATCTATCTATCTATCTATCTATCTATCTATCTATCTATCTATCTATCTATCTATCTATCTATCTATCTATCTATCTATCTATCTATCTATCTATCTATCTATCTAGATTGTACATTTAATCGTTAATTTATAGCCATGTGTGTGTGTGTATATATATATTTATTTAATAATTCTACATTAAGTGGTTATTGGAAGGTGTTCAAGATTTTTTTAAGGACTTAAAAAAAATCTTGTAAAAACGTGACTGGACGAAATGCTGGAAATAGCGACAGGTTTGATTCTTGGCGTGTATATGGTTAAATGGCACAGGGTGGGGTTTGGGGAGGGGGCACCAGCTGCCACCTTTCCCTTTAAAGAGCTGAAGGGAGGGAACAACACAGAGGGATCCCATGTCACCATTAGATTAAGGACTAAATTGCATGGAAATACAGATTTACAAAACAAAAACATCGACAGAGAAAGGAGGGAGGGGAAAACGGACGGAAGAGATAAGGGAGACTTAAGCTTAAGGAATAACATTTCTAGTCGTGCCCGGCATGCTGTTTGTTCGGCATAAATACATTCACACAGACCTCTCAGTCTGCAACTAAAGACCTGGTTACGGTCTTTTTGACCCTGGACAACGGGAACAGGTGAAGATACGGAAGAAAGGATGCTAAAACTGAGAAGAAAGGGATAGACTGTTAATGGAGTGAGTGCATGAAGATTAAAGAAATAGAGAGGTGTTTCCCCGCTGCTCGTTTCGCTTGGTTGGGTAGACTGTTTCGTTTAGGGAATAAAAGTAATTGGTTAACACGAGCTTTGTTAAATCATAGAAATGCTTATGTATCAAGGGATGGAAATTGTATATTAGACCTGTAACACCCATGTATATAACGGGAATAATTTATTTGAGGTAGCAGAGGTGCAAGGGTAGCAGAGGTGCAATAGGGGTGATATTTCAGAAATATATATTTTAAGGAGGCTAGTCTTTTATATCACTAAAGGAAATGCGCAGCTACGCAGTATTGCATTTTTTTTAACTGGCACTTGTAGCAAGAATATAGGCTATTACATTATTCATAACTGAAGCCATTTTATAGAAAACACAATCTTATGTTTAAGTATTCTGCACAGTCATTCGGACCCCACGCCAAGAGGATCCCTCCGTTCAGTCAGAAAACAGTCAATTCCACGTAGCATTTTTGTGCAGTTTGTGTGTTCATGTGTGTGTGTTTAGTAACACGCACACTGCACGCACGCGAACAGAGCCAGACCCAAAGCGAGTAAGTATATAATATAGGTGTTTGTGCTGTGTCTGTGTCGTGATCTTGTGTACAAGTGACAACATATCACTTCTGTTCTGAGTATTTCTGTCTGTGTGCCCGGTGTACCCATGCAGAGAGCAGGCCTGCCTCTGCCAATTGACTCAACAAGTAGTAGTCAGGTTTACTTTGTTTATGTCACGTTAAACCAGCGTGCGAATTATGGAAGAATTTGGTTACCATAAAAGTCACATTACAACAAAGAATGCGCCAAATAGACGTTCGCGAATATAATTCCTGTTTGCATGAGTAGGCTCTCATGGCGAATCAACCCATGGTAGCCTATCTATTAGTCATTCCTGTCACATAATCATAGATGTACACAATTATAAATATTCCACGAGGACCTTTTGTTAAAAATGTTTATTATTTGACGGTTAGCTATGGTGCGAGACGAAAATTACCGACAGGAAAAAGTAGACTCCACGAAAGTCACTCAATAATTCGCACACTGACCCCTTCATGTTTGTATTTTCTTATTATTTTAAGGTTTTTCTGGTATGTTACATTTTGAGTTGTCAGTCCAACAAATATATGGACGTTTCATGTCCCACAATGATTGGTGTCTGTTTTTTTATATGGTCATGTGTCACCTTGATAACTGATGTAGGTGTCTTTTCACTGTTAGCATAACGTCAAATCTTTCTTATCCCTGTCTACCCACTTTTCTTATCAGCAGATCCCTAATTCTGTTGTATTTGAAAGAGTGTAGCCAAGTATATGACCTATTGTATGTTGGAGAACTCAGTGTCCTCAATCCATCCACTGCATGTGTGTGTGTGTGTGTGTGTGTGTGTGTGTGTGTGTGTGTGTGTGTGTGTGTGGCATCATGACTCTCTACCCAATGTCAACTGCAAACAATACTGTGGATGGAGCTCTCTTCATCCCCCCATCTCTCCCAAATCTTTTGCTAATTTTCCAATAATTCTCAACTGGATGGTCCCAAAAATAACAGATTAGTTGTAGCTAATAACAATGCTATACAGATAATAAGTCTGCATTATTTGAATAACAAAATACACGGCTAAATCAGCTGTTAAAATGGAGGATAAAACATTTCCCTTTGTCTTTTGTTGTTGAAACCTTTGACTGTGCTTCTAATTATACTTTATTTTATGGGTAACACTTTACATTAAGGTTTCATTTGTTAACATTAGTTAATGTATTAACTAACATTAACTAACCACAAGTAATACATTTGTTCCTGTATTTGTTCATCTTCGCTAACGTTAGTTAATATAAAATACAGCCGTTCATAGTTAGTTCATGTTAGTTCACAGTGCATTAACTAATGTAACAGCTTTTGATTTTAATACTATATTAGTAGACGTTGAAATTAACATTAACAAACATTAATAAATGCTGTAGAAGTGTGGTTCATTATTAGTTCAATGTTAACTGTTAACTCATAACCAATGTTCATTGTTTGATAATATGGACATTTCATTTAAGCCCTGAATCAGTTGAGAACTACCGATCTTAAAACAGCACTTTCTTTCTATTTTGTTTTCTTCTTTCTCTACACTTTCTAATCTTACCAGTTCAGTTCAACTTTTTCTGTTTATTTCTCTCAACCTCTGGTCCCTCCCTTTCTCCCTCCCTCCTTCGCCCACTCACATTCTATTGGCGGCGCCTTATTTCAAATAATTTACTCTCCCTCCTGCTGATGCCTTTCCACGATTTCACATCCTTACAAATACACCCCTTCCTGACAGTGTGACCCTTACCGATCACCTGAGATGACCTTCTCTGTCCTCCGTCTGGTTTTTTTGTCACCCTACTCCATTCTTTCCCACCACTAAGAATAGTTTCCATCAAGTTCATGTGTGATTTGGCTTAACACAATTATATCCCATCTCTCTCCGGCTTCATTCCCTGAGTACTTAATGGGGGACTATAAAGGGATGGTAATTAACCGGAGAGGGCACTTTTATTAATTAGGTTTTAACGAGAGCTAAGGCTGGTGGGGGGGAGTGGGGTTATAACTATCTTAAGAACACTGTTAGTGTTAGATATGGGAATATAGTCATGTACGTCTCAATGCTGTCACTGTAAGATGAGTCTTCTAAGCTCCTTTCTGTATCTATTGCTCTCTCTCGGCTGAAAAAGAGAGGGCCTTTTGAAAAGGGCTTCTTTTCTCTGCCGTCAGAGCGGTTTGATTAGTTTCAAAGCAGAGGTCAAAGTCTGACTGATGACCTTCTGAGGATATATCGTATTATGCGTGTGTGCCAATGATGTGTAGTTTGTCTTTGCACAGCACAATTTCATTTTAAGCTAATTAATTGTGCTGCGACATGGCTTTTTTTTGCGAATGTGACTATGTTTGTGTACGCAAGCGTCCTTGCTCTGTTAATTTATTTTCTTTTAGTGCTATTCCACAGGAGACGTCGATATGAGCAACTTGGCTGAGAGTAGCTTAGTGCACACAAATGAGGGAGAGAGAGAGAGGGAGGGAGGGATTGCAAAAAGCCTCAACAATCACTGGGCTCAAGCAGCCAGTTGAGGCTGAGATAATATAAGGTCGGTTCATATAAATCAGCAATTATGTTGCATTTGTTAAATGAATTCAGTTACTTAAAAGAGTGCATGGGCTAAAAAGGCAAACAAACCTGTATGCAATGCATCGACAGATGGTTTGCATAAGGCATCCATACCTCAGTCGGGGAGAAAGCTTGAAGAGGAGGGGGTACTGCAGTATTTTGTGCCGTGCAGTTCCCCGACGAGTCCTCTAGGTGGCCTTTGAGCACCACTGAGCTTCAACTGCAGTGGGATAGCAAGTAGAAATATCCAAAGAACCAACACTGCACCAGACAGAGAGAAAGGGAGATAGAGTGAAGGTACAATGCAGACGCACTACAGCATACTGTAAGATAGAAGAAAAGTAGCATAGATATGATTCATTTCTGCTTCCTTCTCATAACAGTGCATGTATGTATCACTTCTCTTTGACATTGGTAGTCTAAACTGAATAATTTATGAATGGAGCCTCATTTACCTTTACTGCAGTCATTTCTTCACATTCCCCTCAGTGGCCGTAACATGTTCTCTCCGTTTTTCTTCTCTCCTCGCTCTCTGTCGATATAGTGCTGTTGTCTTTTATAGGCGTATCTGTCCTAACAACCAACCCCCATCCCAATGGACATGCACACTTTAATGTACTTCCCCCTTATCCAGGCGCACACACACTTAACAATGATTTCCCTTTTTTGTGTTTTGTGGGAGCCTTTTTTTTTTTGCTTTGTCAGCACAATCACAGTTCCCCCTGTTTCAGTTTTTCCTATTCATCATTTTTTTTTATTTACCCACTTGTGTTCCTTGTAGTTTTTTATTTCACCACAAGCTTGTCATATTTAAACGCCTTACAAAAATGCCATTGGTTTAGCCAATGTTGAATATTGGGCTGCTCAGACAAACATTGTGTTTTGATAGTGCAGTAGAGCCAAAGTGTTTACACTTTTGAGTTAATTTATACGATAGATTGTGTAATGGTAACGCCTGCATAGTTGTGAGAGTTTTTAAAATTATTTCATTGTTTATTTATTATTTGTGAGATTTATTTTAGTATCTTATTTATTTATGTTTCTTCTTTGGATGTCTGATATACAATTTGTTTTTGCTCAACTTTTCAACTATATTTGCAGTGCTTATATAGTCCTTAGCTTTAAATGATAAACTGAAACTCATGCGCTGTCCATGGTGCTGAAAGGAGAAGCCAACCTAATTGTCTTCATTTAGAGAAGCAGAAAATCCGTCTACCTTGTTTCGTATGATTCAGCTTCCCTCCTTCCGATGGTTCTCACTCTCCTGTGATCTTTGTTGTTTCAACAGTTAATCACAGGGAGACATAAGGGAAAGCAAGGGAAAGCAAGAGAAAGCGTGAGCTGAGTCGAATGGATAAGAGTGGATAATTAATGAGGGAAGACAGTTTGACAGATATGTATGGAGCAGCCATGCAGCACAGCCAAACAAGAGGAACAGATAAAGGAGAGTTATTGTGAAAGCAGGAAAAGACAGCACAGCAAAACATGGGAGGAGGACATTTGTCGGTGAAATCTGACCCTTGTACACCGTTTTGCTAAGTAATCAAAAAAATTGCTTCATGTTGTAACTTCTAAATTAACTTGTTTAATTAACGGGTTTAACATGGCTGGATCAATCTGACTACATTAGGTTACACTAACAAAAGTCATTGTTAAAGTTAAAATCAGGTACAAATAGATTTAATGGCACGGTACCACTTTTTACAGTGTATGATAATCCCAAGAGAAAAAGATAATAGCTTCCCTGTTCCATATTTCCAAAATGGGACATTTTGATTGGAAAAAGAGCGGCAGTACTCGTCTGTTTCACCACAGCTGAGAAGTAACAACAGTCCAATTTTAAGCACCTTCTCCGTGTAATGCCGTGAAAATATGAATGCACGTTAGTGCATATGAATGTGACCCTTTTTGATAGAATATTTAAATTTTGAAGATTGCATACTCAGACAGTTATGACTGAAAGATGAATACTTTACACTGACTGTACTAAATGGTCTGCATAACATTATCACTGCCCAAAGAGAGAAAGCGAGAGATAGTGTAAGAGTTAATGCTCTGCAGTCTTTTCTCCCTATTTTGTGTAGCTCAGCAAATAATCGTTCTGCCTTTAGCTTTTCTCCCTGTTCCTCCCACCCTTCCTCTCGCTCTCATTCTCTTCCGCTCCCTCTTTCTATTGGATACGCTGAGAGTGTGTGTGTGTGTGTGTGTGTGGTGGTGGTGGGGGGGGGGGGGGGGGGGGGGCTGTGAAACATTCAGTCATTTTCATCTCCCTTCGCTGTAATTGAGCAGAGTGTTTTAGTGAATTGAGGGACATGAGAGCTGAGTGATGGCAAAAGATGGAAATGGAAGAGGAGGGGTCTCGTTCCTGTTTATTGTGTGACACTTGAATGTATATTGAAGTTGCTCCTTCATTAACATGCTTATCCCATGTACCTGCATCAACATTCATCTGATTGTGTATGTTTGCCAGGGTCGTCACTAAAATGACACCATTTTTATGGATGGGTCCTTTCCTTTTCAGTCCCAGAGAGTAGACTACTATACCTTAAAATACCTTAGTGGGCCCCCCTCATGATGTTCCCTGTAGTCTTATGTTTGCACTTTCGAAAAGAATTTGAACAGGAATTTGACCATTGCCATTGCATTGCACCACCCATACAGAGCCACATTAGTGACTGGTGTAAGAACTAATGATGTGATGAGTTAATAGCAGGTTACTTTTACCAGCTTGATGATGATGTATAAAAGTATGAGCATCACTAATTTTCTTTTCTCCTCTGCTCTCCCACCGCAGGCTCCTCCTCCCCCCCTCCCATCACGGTTCTCTCTCCTCCTCTCCCTCCCCCTGCTCCTCTATGCTCAGTTCGGTGTGTGTCTCCTCTTTCAAAGGGCGCAAGGGTGGGAACAAGTCGTCCAGCAAAGCATGTTACAGCGCAGACATGACTTGTCCTTCAGACAGCGAGAAAATAGTAATAAACTGCGGGGGGGTTCGGCACGAGACGTACCGCAGCACACTCAAGACGCTGCCTGGGACCCGATTGTCCTGGCTCACGGAGCCAGATGCGTTCAGTAACTTTGACTATGACCCCAAATCCGACGAGTTTTTCTTTGACCGTCACCCTGCCACCTTTGCTTTCATCCTCAACTATTACCGCACAGGGAAGTTGCACTGTCCCAACGATGTCTGCGGTCCTCTCTTCGAGGAGGAGCTCGCGTTCTGGGGTATCGACGAGACGGACGTGGAGGCTTGCTGCTGGATGAACTACCGACAGCATCGGGACGCCGAGGAAGCGCTGGACAGTTTCGAGACGCCCGAGCCGGACCTGCCAGAGGACGACCCGGCGCTAACGGGCGGTGCGGACGGGGACTTGAAGAGGTTGTGTCTACAGGAGGATGGTCGCAACACCAGCTGGTGGAGTATCTGGCGGCCCCGCATCTGGGCGCTGTTTGAGGACCCCTACTCCTCGAAATACGCCAGGGTGAGTGAGTGTATCGGAATCTTGCGAAATCTACTTTATTAAACGTGTCTGTATCAGATTTTGAGCGTGCTTCATGTGAACTTCTTGCAGTATGACATTATCGCCCTTGTGTGATACCTGTTCCGCTACTACTCGACACGCTACTAGTGTAGGCTTCATGGAATCAGGTTTGCAACAATCGGAATAGTCTAATTGTAAACTTCTGGAAAGTTTGTTAGCTAAGTTTGCAGAGAAAATAGACTTTGGTTTCTTATGTGCACTCTTTCTCTGTCACTCTCTATGAAAATGCAGTATTTTGCCGCTGTCACTCTCCACGCGCATTATTTGGCGGGGAACACTGCGTCTCGAGCTCTCAGCATGCGCACCTTATTAAAACGTACATTTTTGGTTCTGCTGTTAATGTAGCTAAATTATAGAATGTTGGGGTTGGGGGTGGGGGGGGGGGGGTTATTTTAATGGTTTGAAGAACGTTGTTCTTCTGTTATTTGTTTAATTACGTTATGCTGGTTGGTCAGTTGCTGCATTAAGCGATCATATATTTCTGACTAATGAGTGTCAGAACCCCCCCCCCCCCCCCCTTAATATACACGCATTCAGATCACAGCCGCCAGTCATTGCGCATGCGCATTGAGTTTGCACATTTCGCTGTTGTCCATACTGCAGAACGGTACCTGGCAGACCCCTACGATATTGAACGTCATGACATTTACCCTGAGGTGTACACCATTGAGTTTTGACTATGGCCATTGCATTGCATTGTTTTTTTTTTAATGTTAGAAGAATGTTTCAGCAAAGCAGGAACAAATGGGAAAACAACTGCTCATGCCTGAATGAGTGCGTCTCATTCAGCTCACTAGGTCGTGAATCAGTATATCATATACATGAATTCTGGCACTGGTAAGGACCCTGACTCACTACACACTGGGACACCGATGGCTATATTTCTGGCATCAGGGCTGTAGCTGGGGTATCCGGGGCCCCAGTGCAGGTTGTTGCTGTGGGTCCAGCTCAGTTGAAATCGGCCCTCCCTAAAGCCGGGGGCCCCTAGAATCATCACCATCTTTGTCCCCGGCAATGTCCTTATTGTACACTGCATTTATGAACAACAGCATCACGAATATCACATTACTTTGATTGTTACAAAATTTCAGGTGTAAATTATTAATAAATGTTGGCTCGATAATGTTGATTACCTATCGAGCTTTGTATGTTTATGCTGATACATAATTAAATAGCTGTTGTTTTTAAAAAAAAAAATATTTTACGTGTCATCATATGTGGTGAGTTGGCTCATGTGATTATGTTTCGCGCTTCGGAACATCCATCAAGGTGCATTGTGGGTCTTTTGAGGGAGTGCACTGGAAAGATTTTGCGACTGAGACTGCCCTTAAAATGGCAGACTCCCTCATCAGTGCCCTGACTACCAAACTAGGGAGCTGATTGAGACGCATCCTATGATAGTAAACATGTTGTCATGCTTGCAAACTATTTAGTCATTTTGTACCTTTTATTGGGTTTATTATGGTAAGGTAGCCTATATGTTTGAGCAGACAAGATATTTGAGAAAATTCTAGCTTATCAAAGCAAGTTACTGGTATCAGGTTGTGCTTAGGTATGGATTCACATTGGGTCACAGGATATTCGCGGTATCCCAGGAACTAGAGATTCCCGCAGATCTTGCTTAATAACCGAATCAGTTTCCTGCTTACTCAGCAGAAGCGCCATATGTCACTGCCGCCACAATCACCTGATAATAACTACATCCTAGCACTCACACCCAGACCTAAAGCTTAAAAAGATTTTTCTGGGATCCCAGTTTTGGGATAATGAACATATAAGGTCATATGAATTAGCTGCACCAAACTATTTGCTTGCCATTTTAAGTGAGTAATCGTATAATTTTTTTTCCTGTCAGACAATAATCTCTGTCGTTATGTAAAAATCTGTAAAGATTTTAGTCACTTGCTGACCCTTGTGTGTTAAGGGATGTTTCAGCTGGAGCACATGAAAGGTAATTCACCTTTTGGCTCTCAGGACGTCATTCACGAGCTAGTGCACAGCGACCATTTATCTCCTTTATCAGGTCAGGCTGGTTATTTAAGATATTTATCTCCCTCGTCACATCTAGGTCAATAGATCATCGTCATGAGCAGTCGATACATACTCGCTTTCTTAATTCCCCTGGGTTCCATTTAACTGATCAGTTTTACTTTGCATTTTTGGCTGCATTTAATTGCAGAATTGCTCCCGGTGTGTTTGAAGGGTCTGCGATTGTAAGTTACCCAGCTCTTCTTACAGTTCTCAAGGGGAGGGAGAGATGCCGTCATCGGTTTACTGCGTCGTCATTGAACGGAGGTCTTTTATCAAGCGTGACACGCATAGTGTTTTATTAGCGGGCTGCTGTATGGGTGCAGGGCCTCGTGCCGGATTGCTAATCATCACTTACAACCTCCATGTCCCTTTCTCTGGCTGTGCTATAGCGTAACACTGCGGCGTCTCATACTAGCTGACTGCGTGCTGATTTCTGCTGCAGAGCAACAGAGGCAGAGCCTGTGCATTTGTGTATGTGCGTGCAGGCAATGCTGTTAGTCACTTTTTAAAATCAAGATGTGTTTTATCTTGATTTTTAACTGATTCAGTTTGCATTTCTAGCACTTATGAAGATAGAATGCGTCTTCAAAGTAAATGCTGACTTTTAAAAGATTGGCTCCATAAATGAAATAGCCTGAGCATCTGAGTTGATCTATGGTGTCAGGACTAGGAGCTGTCTCTCTCTCTCTCTCTCTCTCTCTCTCTCTGGTTAAATCCCTGGTTTAAATCGGATGATCCAGTGAGCCCATACATAAGTGAACAGTTGCAGCAAACCCTGGCTCCTTATTGGCCAGATTAAAGGATTCAGATAACAGTTAGCTAAAGTATTGTTTAATTCAGGGGTTTTCAAAATATGATAATCGCCTTTCCTAAACTATTAAAGGCAAATATATTTTCATGTCTAAAGTTACTTTAAATAGTTACACTGTATTTTTTTTATTTAATTTAATTTATTCTGTTATTTTTAATTTCATTTAGTTTAGTTTCTTAAAATTTGTATTGTGAAAAGAATGTATAATAAGTTGTGAATGAAATATATCTGGAAACTACTTTCTATTAAGCAGACACAGAGTTATTATTTTTATGTTGAATTTTATTTTACAGTTTATACTGTTAAAAATATATTAAAAATGTGTAAAATATTATCTGGAAAATATTCTATTAAGTTGACTTTTTTAAGTTATTTTATCTTACAATTATATTGTGAAGCAAACATGATAAATATGTCTAAAAACTGATCTAGAAGATATTTAGTTTCTTTTACGTTGATGCTGTATTTTTTTTCTTCCCACCATTATAGTTATTTTATTTCATTTTTATTTTTCTAGCACACTTCAAACTCCAATTTGAGAACCACTGATCTAAATGACAATTGTCACTATTGCGTTATTTGTAATTCATGTGCGATGAATTAGAGCAAAAGGTGCATCACTTGGAGAGAAGACACAAAAGACACTTTACACACTGGAGTTGTTGGGCAGATTAATAAAGGAAGAAGTAATAGAGATCACACAATAAAACGTCCTCAATGACAGTTACCTGAGGAGCAAATGCATAGTATGCAGAATGATCGGAATTACTTTACTGTTGTTCAGCTTCTCAAGCTTGTAGTCGAGCACATGTTGTATGAGTGGATGGGTAACAACCTGCGGGTGCATAGTCATTCACGTGCAAAATCCTATTCGATAAGGATGAACAACTATTAAATGAACTACAGAGCTCTAGCAGTGTTTCTTAGCAACAGCCCCTAGTCAAAATAATCCCGTTTTGCAGTGCTCTGTGTATTTTGTTCCCACGCGTAAATATATATTATGTGTGTGTATATATATATATATATATATATGCAGAAAGCCTTTTAGAATTAACGTCACAATTCACCTTGCTGAGGTAGATGATCCGGTATGTATTTAGAAATGCATGTTTGTTTTGTCGCTTTGCATTTGTCATGACACTCATTACTAAATAACTGCTTTCACATGCGTTATGTCAGAAGATCAACCCGGAGTGTCCCAAACTTTAGTGAGCTCCCTAACTAGACAGCATTTATGGGCGTCATATCGGCATGTCACCAGGAAAAGTACGACGTCACTGCTGGAGCTGTCCACTGCTGAAAGTAATCTAAATCCGGTATAATCTAATTATATTCTAATCAAAGGAAGTATCTTAACAAAATATTTAGTTTACCTCACCAATATTTAGTTTTCAAAAATAATCTTAGCTGTAGCATACACACAAACAAACATATAATCACCCTTTTCTAAAAGACAATTATTTTGAATCAATAAATAAATGAAGGGAAATTTTTGTGGGAAAACTAGAGAAAAAAGTAGATGAAATCTGTAGAAAAAGTCTGCAGTGTCTGTACTTCTATTCTAATCTAATTCTTTTCTAATCATAAGTGAGCATACAACAAACATTTGACCAACCTTTATCTAAATGACCAATAATTTGTATAAATAAAAATAATCACTTAATAAATAATTAAATACATATATTGGGGAAAGATTTTGTGGGGGAAAAAAGTCTGTATTCCCAGTACTTCTATTCTAATCTAATTCTTTTCTGATCAAAGTAAGTGACTTTACAAAAATGGTTTACCTAATCAAAATTTTGTTCCCAGTACGAATCATTTTTAGGTCCAATTTATTTCAAGGTAGCATACTGCAAACATTTGATCAACCTTTATCTAAAAGACAAATAACTTAAATCAATAAATACATACATAAACTGGGGAAAGATTTTGTGGGAAAAATAGAAAAAAAATATTTTTCTCAATGCTTAAGTTGGATTTCCCAATAGCACAAATGTCCCAAAACCGTCGTATAGTGCTGTCTCCCCACCAGGTGTTTGTAAACAGTTAGCGAACTGAATGTGCCAAAAATAACCTTAAATGTCAGGACTCCAGGGACCTGAAACTATTTGAAAAGTGTGTCGCTCCTTGCGTGCAATGGAAAACGAATGTTACTTCTTGCTTCTTTTGCAATTTTTTATTTATTCATTGCAAACACGTTTGAAGTGCATTCTCAAGGGCCGCATAGACCACGGCAGTGTACAACACATCGAATATGACTGGATTCCTTCAGATACTTTCCTTTTAACTGCAAGCTTTTTCTTGTAAAATGGGCTTCTGTTTATCAGTTCCTTAGAAGTATCTTTTGTGTGTCCTGTAATGATCATGCTCATTTGTAACCCGAGTTAGTCTGCCTGTAAAATCCTTCTTTTCAGGTGAGACCTCTTTTGGCACCCGTGCTCACACCTCCAGTCTTCCCCCACTGTTTTTCTTCTTCTACTTTTACTACATCTCTAAAAATAGTAAGAAAATGAGGCGATATGTGGGACAAGATCTCAGGCCTCCGCTCTTCCTCCTGTACTGTTCATGTACACAATACTGGCAGCGGAAGCTTAACCGAGCCACCGAGGCCACTTTTTTTTCTGCAGTATCTGTGCCGCACATGTCTTCTAGCCACACATTGCAGCAGCAAAATGCATGATAATAAAGCTTATTGAACCAGTCACGCTGAGACCAATAAATCGGTGAATAAGAGGTAGGGCGCTGAATGCGCTTGAATCTACAGTCGCAGTGTGCTGAACCCCCCACCCCCCTGTTGCAGTCCAGCTCGCCGGTGAATGATTCTGTTCAGTTGCAGCGTATTTGCTTTTACAAGGCATCTTCTCTTGGCTCAAGCTACAACCCCCATTCCCCCAAACCCCCCCCCCATTGACTACAGTGAGCCGGTCCTCCACCCTGAAGTCTAGTCAGCCAGTGAACTTGTATATGTCGGCATATGCGGTGCAGTGCTCCTACTTTGAATTTTAAATAGGTGTTGAAGACCAGCCAATGCCAGAGCCAACAAGTTATTAGTGTGAAACCACCTACATTAGGAGTTTTTCATTGCAAGACAATGGTACTGCCAAAATAATCATAGGATGGCCAGCAATGTCCAGGAACCCCTGCTCATTTTGCTTCACCTTTGCATTGCACCACTTCAGCACTTTGTTCACAGGGCAAATGGAAAACCCTGTTCCCTCGAGGACTCGTTGGTCACACAGGGGAACAGCTGGGTAAAAACAAAAGACAAGAAATACCTTGTATTCCAGCCCTATACACCTCCAAGAGGTCCTTGTGAGCCTAACAGGACTTTAACTCTTCTGACCCATGGACATAATTTTAATTTTGTATTTAGTAGACTGCTTGTTTGCAAGTTTTCTATTGTTCCTTACGGGAGACTCAGTTCTCAATTGATTTCAGGGGAGTTTGTCATTAGCATGTTGATTTGCTAGCATAAAAATACAAAGCAAATTATTTTATTGAATTTTTTTGGTCGATTCAGTAATTAAATGTTTATTTATATATCTTATTTTTCAATGCAGAAGTAAGCAATTTGTATTTTATTATTTGAAAATGTGTGAGACTTCTGATTCATTAGCTGCTATAAAAATAGCAAAATGCAGGAAGTGATAAATGTATTTGTGCTACAAACCAGTGTGTTTTTGATTACGATAATGAATTACAATAATATGATATCTTAACTAATACCAGTTTGTAACATCAGCAAAAATGACTGGAACCGGCTTGTCACAGAAGCCTTGCACATTCAATTTAAAAATGGAGAGATGCTCTTACTTTAAAAATAAGACATTTTATTAATATTTGTGTATCTTTATTTTTTGTGTATCTATATCTTTGAGTTGGGTTTTATTGTGGCCAAACAGAAAAAGCTAATTTTTTTTAAAATTACAAAACCTTACAAACCAAAAGGAATTTCCCATTTCCCACTTTTTTTTATACTAGACTTAAAGGGATAGTTCACCCAAAAATAGTGTAGATTTCATTTTCATTTACTCACCTTCATGTCGTTCCAAATCTGTATGACTTAAAGAAACATTTAAAGAACGTTTCAACTGTTTAGTTTTTTTGTTTTTGCCCATAATACTAGACTAGACATAATACTGTGGAATAACATTTCTTTGTTCCACAGAAGAAAGCAAGTCATACAGGTTTGGAACAGCATGAAAGTGAGTAAATAATTTTCATTGTTTGGTGAGCTATCTTTTTAAAGCTGTTAGTGAGACTGACAGCAATAAAAACTGACACTCATTCCCAAACGGGAGTGAAAACATCTATTTGGATGTCTGTGCTCATGGTACATGAAAATATATTCAAAACAGTCACAAGAGGGACTCTGCGGTCTCTGATGGAAGCGGCATACATGACACACACACTCTTTATCTCTCTCTTTCCAACCCCCACCCCTCCGTTTCCCACCATATCCCTTGCGTTTTTTCAGGCACACTCCCACAAGACTTCAAGGGATGAGAAGGAGAGTTAGAAAGAATGAAAGAAAGAAAGAAAGGGGGAATGGAACAAGTATGGTGCTGTAATGTATCATGCACTTTTACTTTATATATAGTATATCCCTGTTCTGTCATGCTAATCCCAGTAAGACACTGCCATTCCATTACACGCGCACACACACACACACACACAAACACACACACCAGAATATTACCATGAAACAATTTTTTTTTTCCCAGCCAGTTTCAGATAAGCCTTTTCCCCATGGATGTGGCTAGATTGCATGTTCGTGTGTCTGTGTGAGCGCACTGGAACCGAGGAGAGAAAGAGCAGTGCTCATAAGGTGCTGATGGTGGTAATACTGCAGCATGTTGGATGGAGGAGCAAGAAAGGGAGAGGGGAATTGCAAATGAGAAATGAGGGAGTAAGACTGAATGAGAGCAAAGATAAGGTGGTACATTGAGAGATGATGCTCTTGTTGGAGATATAGAGAGAAGAAGCAATAGGGAAAAACAGAAAAACGGCAAAAGGACCATTGGGCAATGAAAGAGTAAAGATGGCTGACATAATGTTAGCTGAATGGCATCAAAGATTTGCTCTACTGATCCATACAGCTGTTTTTCTTTTTTTTAGATTTTTGCGCAGGCTGATCGCCTTTGCAAGTGTCCTGACACCTAGTGGTGTGGATGCCGCTTAACACAAAATCAAACGTTGTCAGCTAATTATGTCATTGTAGAAATGCTCTTTTCATAGTGAGCCATAATTGGGTCATGTTCCATTATGCTTCATTTCTTTTATTCATTTGCAAGCTGGACAACAAGTGTCCTGTAACGCGGAGGTGGGGAGTTACTAAGGTCCTGTCCAAAATGGCACACTTCATATGCACTCACGGTCCTGTGAACTTGCAATGGCAGCCGTATGTGCGTGATCGTGAAGTCCATGAGACCTTAGGGTGTCCTATTTGTCATTTTAGGTTTCAGAAGGGTTCTATCGAGCGCTCCCTTTGTGGTCGATATGCACCCTTGTTGTGCAGTTTTGCACTGAAGTGAGCTCCGCAGCAGACTTCTTCCCAACAGTCAAAGCAGTATTACCGCAAGTGTTTAGGGTGCCGTTTCGGCCAGGGCCTAAGATAAAGTAAGCAGTATTCAGCTGGTCATGTGATCTCGACAGTTCGACCCCCATGAGGCAACCCGCTAACTGTAAAATAAGATATCTTTATAACTCTACTGTTATGACTTCTCATGTGACCTTACATGATTTTAAACATTGATTCACAACAGGCTCTTTTTTTCTGTGAACTTGATGTTTCCTCCAAAAAGTGTGCAATTGTTTTAATTATGTTTACATAATTTTTACTGGAAAACAGGACAAAATATACTGCCTGGAAAATAAAATGTTAACAAAGGTCTAAACTGGGTTGCAGGTCTTAGCTGATTTAAGCTCTAAAACCAGTCAACAGAGCTGGGAGACTAGCGAAGACCAGGAAACCAGTTTTGATGGATTGGGAAATAATTGTTTTGCAGTGTTCAGTAAAATTGCTGTGTAAATCACAGGTGTATGTATGTGCACTTCCGAATCTGGGTGTTTTTCTTCTTCAGTTGTGTACTGCGTACATCTGAGAGAGGTTTGTGCATCTCTGTGCATTTGGCACTAGCTACTGCATGCTAGCTTTTAGCATTTTCGCAGAGTGGGGCTCTCACTTGGATTAAGGACAAAGGGAAAGGCACTCTATCATCCCAGCTAATGGCGTAGAGTACAGAGAGAAGGAGAACAGTGCCAAACTATGGCCCAGACTTGGAGAGAGAAGTGACTTGCAAGGAGGAGAGAGTGTTAGAGCGATGGGAAGAGACTAGGAAGGAGTGATTACAAGGAGGGCAATGATGAAGAGAGGAAGGGAGACGGAAAATTTGCAAGGACAAATGTGTGTAGTGTGCTGCAGTTATCAGGATCGAATACTAAGCAGAAAAAAATGCTGTGCTACTTATTTCCTCTGTTTCACCTCGATGGAGCGAGTGTGTGTGCAAGAGAGTGAAAGAGTGTGTGGTTTTTGTTTATGTCAGGGAGTTAGATGCATTTTGCATGTGTGTCTGTCAATACTTCAAATGTGTGGTACATGAGCAGCTTTGGATAAAGAGTTAGATGCTAAACAAACACAAGTTGACAAAGACAATAGAGCAATATAGTATATAATTAATATGTTGTTATATGTACTATATAATTTGATAAACAATATAATAATAAATATACACAATTTTATTATTACTTTTATTGTGTAGATATCACGCACCTTAAAAAGTGAAATAGGCATAATGAATATTGAGACTATAATAAAATACATTAATTTAACATTATTTATTTCATTTTTCTGTGCAGAAATGACACACTTTATTGTTAACTCACAAACATAACATGGGATCTTATATTTATCGAGAATGAAAATATAAATATATTTATATATTCCTTGAGTGAACAGGCTATAGAAATTTTCTTCTTTATGTCTTTGTTGTAGCCTCAACATTTCCAAAAGGTCCTGTGAAATATGAGAAAGAGAACGATAGAATCTGCTGGGAGTGTGAGTCACTCTCTTGTCCTCCATTAGGCCGAGACCCTCTGTGTTTTTATCAATGAGAACTAATGCGTCCCCCCCCTAAAAAAAAACACTTAAACTCAATAGTAGATTTTCTCTCTTTCACTCTCTTTGTCTATATCCCCGAGCTACTTCGATCACACTACATCAACTACTGTTATGCAATACACTCATCTTCAGTCTCAAAGGTTCATCTTTTACTCTCCCTGAGCTGTCAATCACTACACCACAATCCAGACTCGCATCACAGACATGAGGATGTTTACTCGTTTTCTCAAATCATGCTGGAGAACATGAGAACATCAGGTTTTACTCAAACTTGTGGAGTTCATGCAGCTCAAGTGCTGCTGCCATTAAAGCAAAAAAGAAGGACAAACCAAACACTAAGATTTCCCAAGCGTTTCACTCAAATTCTTATTCTGATAATACAATTTGCAATGGCAAATTTAATGTAAAATGCATTCTCAGTAGTTATCTCAGACTTTTGGGCATCACTGGAGGAAAGAAGTAATCAGTTGGATTGTTTGAGTATGTCTGTGTTTGTAAGAGGCGCTGTGTCTGCTGCTTTTCTTTTGCGCTGATTTGAGAGGGTTCATTCTGTCCTGTCAGTCAGTGACTGTAATTAATCTGTTAAAGTGCTGAGCTGTGAGAGAGAGGGAGAGAGAGAGAGAGAGAGAGAGAGAGAGAGAGAGAGAGAGAGAGAGAGAGAGAGAGAGAGAGAGAGAGAGAGCTCTGCTACAACGGCACAACTGACCACTGCCTGTGAGTGAGTGAGTGAGTGAGTGAGTGAGTGAGTGTGTATGTGTAAGACATAATAACATCTGGCTGTATAGGATATTGTTCCTCTGCTAAATGAAGCATGTTTGCTATATTACATATTATTGATGTAACATGGGAGTGTTGAATTATAGGGATTGGTGTTGAAATTAATATCAAATTGGTTTTGTTCCATAAACACTTAGAACATCAACTCAGTATTTGCTTTAAATCATACAAGAAGAATTCAGCCTGTAAATTTTAAGATATGTACACTATATTGCCAAAGGTTTTGGGACGCCTGCCTTTACATGCATATGAACGTTAATGACATCCCATTCTTAATCCCTAGGGTTTAATATAGAGTTGGCCCGCCCTTTGCAGTTATAACAGCTTCAACTCTTCTGGGAAGTCTTTCCACAAGATTTAGGAGTGTGTTTATGGAAATTGTTGACCATTCTTCTTGAAGCGCATTTGTGAGGTCAGGCACTGATGTTGGACAAGAAGGCCTGTCTCGCAGTCTCCACTCTAATTCATCCCAAAGGTGTTCAATCGGGTTGAGGTCAGGACTCTGTGCAGGCCAGTAAAGTTCCTCCACACCAAACTCGCTCATCCATGTCTTTATGGACTTTGCTTTGTGCACTGGTGCGCAGTCATGTTGGAACAGGAAGGAGCCATTCCCAAACTGTTCCCACAAAGTTGGGAACATGAAATTGTCCAAAATGCCTTGGTATGCTGAAGCATTAGGAGTTCCTTTCACTGGAACTAAGGGGCCAAGCCCAACCCCTGAAAAACAACCCCACACCATAATCCCCCCTCCGTCAAACTTTACACTTGGCACAATGCAGTCAGGCAAGTACCGTTCTCCTGGCAACCGCCAAACCCAGACTCGTTCATCGGATTGCCAGACAGAGAAGTGTGATTGGTCACTCCAGAGAACACGTCTCCACTGCTCGAGAGTCCAGTGGCGGCATGCTTTACACCACTGCATCCAACGCTTTGCATTGCACTTGGTGATGTAAGGATTGGATGCAGCTGCTCGGCCATGGAATCCCATTCCATGAAGCTCTCTACGCACTGTTCTTGAGCTAATCTGAAGGCCACACAAAGTTTGGAGGTCTGTAGCTATTGACTCTGCAGAAAGTTGCCAACTTCTGCGCACTGCGAGCATACGCTGACCCCGCTCTGTGATTTTACATGGCCTACCACTTTGTGGCTGAGTTGCTGTTGTTCCCAATTGCTTCCACTTTGTTATAATACCACTAATAGTTGACTGTAGAATATTTAGTATTGAGGAAATTTCACAAATAGACTTATTGCACAGGTGGCAACCTATCATGGTACCACGCTTGAATTCACTGAGCTCCTGAGAGCGACCCATTCTTTCACAAATGTTTGTAGAAGCGTAGTCAAGTTCCAGGCCAGTCAAGTTCCTCCACACCAAACTCGCTCATCCATGTCTTTATGGACCTTGCTTTGTGCACTAGTGCGCAAAGGTGCTTGATTTTATACACCTGTGGCCATGGAAGTGATTGGAACACCTGAATTCAATTATCACCTCAATCAGAGGTGTCCCAATAATTTTGGCAATATAGTGTAAGTATTAGTACTATATGAATAAAATGGCAGAAAAGCCATTTTTTATTGTTTCTGGGCAATAAGCCTGCGTTTTGAGTGACTTGAGTTCCTGCCATAGTTTGTTTGTTTTTCTCTTCACTTGGACCCTTTTATCCTTCATTTATTCCAAATGATATGTACTTACCAAGTCACTGTATGCTGCCATTAACGTCTTGTTAAATTTACTTTAGCCTCTGCCCTCTCTCATTATATGTGTCCATGTGGTGGTTATCAGGAGGATCCAGAGCACACATGCCGCTTGCCATGACCTCAGTGTTTGACTTTGTTTCTGTCTGTAACTGGATTCCTGGAGACCTGGACTTGCGCTCTAGCATCCTGCACTCAGAAGGCATATTAGATAGTAGTTAGTTGTGGTTTAGGTCGGTTTATACATTTCCAAAAGCACTGTACTTTTCTTGATTCTGTTAACACTTTTTTTTGTTTGGGCAGAGATAGTAGGGAGCACAGAAAGTTATTGGTGATAAAAGAGGAATAAAAAGGGAAATCAATGCATCTCCTGCAGGAGTACCAAGACGCAGTGCGTCTGAAGCACATGCACTAAACGCTAGGACATAGGCCTATGCTATATGAAGCTTGATTTTGTTGAGTTTGGTAAAGGGTCATTTCACAAATAATCAAATTTAGCTTGTTTTGAGACAAAAGTAATGTACTATGAAAACCCACTGTCAAAAATAAAATCAGTGTTATATATATATATATATAATTCATATATTATTGTAGTATTTGTTTAAATTTGTAGTTTGTTGCTTTTGTCATTTGTATTAGTTTTTTTGTATTAATAAATACAACTAAATATATATTTAATAATAAATATTAAATATTTATTTTTTATTTCCGTTTTTTATATTTTGAGCAATAATACTTTTACTGATTTTATTTCATTTCTAATTTTCATTGTCTTTTAAAGTTTTTATGTTTTAAATTTTAACATTTTTAAAGTTTTTAAAGTTTATATATATATATATATACTTTTAGCTTCATTTTAATAAACAAAAATGTTTTTTGATAGTTTTTGTTAACAAAAATAACACAAATAAGACTTGATTTAAACTTTCAGATTTCTGATTGGGCGATCAGAAACGTGGCCCATCATGGTGAGGTAATATCAGGAGAAAGACACCAAAAGAACTAACGATTTGACGAAAATGTGTAAAAGTTTGTAGAACTTTATACTGGTCCTGTTACATGCCTATTCTTCAGAAGAATCCCAATGTTAGAAACACATTATGAATATGTATTTTTAATATGCTAATCAGACAAACCTTGACCCCTTAGTTTTGGCAGAGAAAAAGTGCATGTGCTCATTTTACATTAGAAGGGATCGTGTCTTAAAGGCACAACAGTAAAAAAGTGGCTACTTCAGCGAGAGGGAGGGTTTTTGCTGAAAAAAACCCCATAAAGGCCAAATTCACACTGCACCAACAGACGTTGACCAACGCGAACAATCACCAAATTACATTGTCACTTCTCAGACATTCCACGACCCGACAAATGCCTTTTGAACATGTTCAACTGGCAAAAACAAGCGGCAACAGACGCTGGCAACAAACTGTGTCTGTTGCCGTTGGTCAGCATCTGTTGGTGCATTAGCCTTAAGTGGACCTCAGGGGAAAAATAACAATAGAAATATATTTTTAAGACCCCTTAAAATGTGATAGGATTGATGAAAGGTTTATCTATGAACCGATGAAAGGTTTATCTTTATTTATGGCACAACTACTTTTTCTCTCATTCTCTTTCAAACATATTCTCTCTCACTTTTTCTCTCTTTCTCTGGGTGGTGGAGGTACCAGATGCTGATCCATTGGGGTTCCAGGGCTCTGGCCTTCTCCCCACCCTGGTGTCCTGCCAGATCTTGAGAGAGAGGGACATGGAGATGGGTTGAGGGTGGAGCACAGCTTGTCCTGCTCTCTTCCCAGATGGCTGTTGCGGCAGAACTCCCTCTCTCTCACTGTCCACTTTTTCTCTTATCTTGTTTCATTCATCTACTGTTTTTTTCCCTCATTCTATCACATTATGCTTCTAATCAAACACTATCACACATAAACACGCTCTCGTACAGCTCGTTCATGTAAACTCAGCAGTTCAGCTGACAGCAGATCAATATGAAAAGCGTTATGAGAATGGCCTCCGTAGAGGATGACATCACACATGTACACCTCACAGCGAGAGGCATTCCTGCCTGTTTTATACTAATAAGAGATGTCTAATAGCGTTTTACCCTACATCTACTTCTGAATTTCACTCAGATAAAGCTTAATGCACTGTAGAAAGTGAATATGGATTAAGATATTTTTCTACCTGATCTGACTTTTAAAAATGTTTATTGCTGTAACCTAAAGCAATTAATTTAATTCAGTCATATTCAATATTGAAATGATTTAGATGTTACCACATGAAGTGTGTTTTTTTTTTAAATATAACTTGACAAAACATTTTAGGTGAACAATAAGGGTCTATACATTAACATTAGTTAATGCATTAGGTCTCATGAACTTACAGTGACCAGGAAGGGGTATGTTTGATCCACATCATATTATTTTGTGGAAACATGATATATGATATTTATTTTATATATTATGTTATTAAAGCTGCACCATCTTTCTTCTTTTTTTTAAATAATGATAGAGTGCAAATACTAAATGAATCTTCCAACCCATGTTTTTACTTCACCTAAATATACTTTCATAAATCTAAAATGATGATTTATATTTTAGAGCTGTCAAGATGAATTTTGCTGGAAATTGTATATATACTGTATGCATTTATATATATATATATATATATATATATATATATATATATATATATATATATATATATATATATATATATATGGATTGGATTGGATTGGACCATGGATTAGACTTGTTTGTTCAGCACATCCGACAGATGCTCGATTGGATTGAGATCTGGGGAATTTGAGGCCAAGCCAACACCTCAAACTCGTTGTTGTGCTCCTCAAACTATTCCTGAACAATTTTTGCTTCGTGGCAGGGCGCATTATCCTGCTGGAAGAGGCCACAGCCACCAGGGAATACCGTTTCCAAAAAAGAGTGTACATGGTCTGCAACAATGCTTAGGTAGGTGGTAGGGATGAGTCACGATTTTCAAATATTCGATGTGTTGATTTAATTATAGAATATCGAATAGGTTGTGCCTCCGCAGCGTTGGTCTGTTTTCACACTCAACTTAAACCTCCGTGCTTTTGCGTTCATCTTACATCATCACGAACGTGCACGTATTTATTTATTTATTTATTTTTATTTTATTTTTTTATTAATTTGGTGCTATTATGCGCAGCCGAGTAAACAACACTGTGTTTGTCTCATGAAGGCGGCTTTCTGCTGCTTGCAAACAGACAGTGAATTGCCATTCATTTGCTGCCCTGATTGCACTCGCTATGTGCGAATAAACACTGCAGGCTCACTCTCGCTTGCATCTAAGGTAAATCATCAACACTATCATCCCTTACATGTATGTTATTGAACTAATGACATTGCAATCGGCTAAAATGCATGTGCGCACAACAGTGTTGAAAACATGTTTCATCAGACCAGGCTATCTTCTTCCATTGCTCCGTGGTCCAGTTCTAATACTCACGTGCCCACTATTGCCGCTTTTAGGAAGTGGACAAGAGTCAGGCTCTCTGACTGGTCTGTGGCTATGCAGCCCTATACAGGTGCTGGTCATATAATTAGAATATCATCAAAAAGTTGATTTATTAACTAATTCCATTAGAAAAGTGAAACTTGTATATTCATTCATTCGTTAGACTGATATATTTCAACAGACTGATATATTTCAAACGTTTATTTCTTTTAATTTTGATGATTATAACAGACAACTAAGGAAAATCCCAAATTCAGTATCTCAGAAAATTAGAATATTGTGAAAAGGTTCAATATTGAAGACACCTGGTGCCACACTCTAATCAACTAATTAACTCAAAACACTGGCAAAGGCCTTTAAATGGTCTCTCAGTCTAGTTCTGTAGGCTACACAATCATGGGGAAGACCTTGCACAAGGAGGGCAAGACACAAAAGGTCATTGCAAAAAAGGCTGACTGTTCACAGAGCTCTGTGTCCAAGCACATTAATAGAGAGGCGAAGGGAAGGAAAAGATGTGGTAGAAAAAAAGTGTATAAGCAATAGGGATAACCGCACCCTGGAGAGGATTGTGAAACAAAACCCATTCAAAAATGTGGGGGAGATTCACAAAGAGTGGACTGGAGCTGGAGTCAGTGCTTCAAGAACCACTACGCACAGACGTATGCAAGACATGGGTTTCAGCTGTCGCATTCCTTGTGTCAAGCCACTCTTGAACAACAGACAGCGTCAGAAGCTTCTCGCCTGGGCTAAAGACAAAAAGGAAAAAAGGTGGTCCAAACTTATGTTCTCTGATGAAAGTAAATTTTGCATTTCCTTTGGAAATCAGGGTCCCAGAGTCTGGAGGAAGAGAGGAGAGGCACACAATCCACGTTGCTTGAGGTCCAGTGTAAAGTTTCCACAGTCAGTGATGGTTTGGGGTGCCATGTCATCTGCTGGTGTTGGTCCACTGTGTTTTCTGAGGTCCAAGGTCAATGCAGCCGTATACCAGGAAGTTTTAGATCACTTCATTACTTTATGGAGATGCAGATTTCATTTTCCAACAGGACTTGGCACCTGCACACAGTGCCAAAGCAGCCAGTACCTGGTTTAAGGACCATGGTATCCCTGTTCTTAATTGGCCAGCAAACTAGCCTGACCTTAACTCCATAGAAAATCTATGGGGTATTGTGAAGAGGAAGATGTGATATGCCATACCCAACAATGCAGAAGAGCTGAAGGCCACTATCAGAGCAACCTGGGCTCTCATAACACCTGAGCAGTGCCACAGACTGATCGACTTCATGCCACGCGGCATTGCTGCAGTAATTCAGGCAAAAGGAGCCCCAACTAAGTATTGAGTGCTGTACATGCTCATACTTTTCAGTTGGCCAAGATTTCTAAAAATCCTTTCTTTGTATTGGTCTGAAGTAATATTCTAATTTTATGAGATACTGAATTTGGGATTTTCCTTAGTTGTCTGTTATAATCATCGAAATTAAAAGAAATAATCATTTAAAATAATCAAATATAATAATCAAAAATAATAAATAAACATCTAATATTTTCACAGTTACTCTCCAAATGAATGCAGAAACAACTTAAAGACAGTATTTTTTGAATATTTGTTTAACTTCATCTTTTATGAATGGAGGCCAGTATCACTGATACAATTTTCTCTGTTACCTTTGTTCTTTGATTAACAATAGTGATAGACATCACAGCAACTGGTTTATTAGGCCGCTGTCACTTTAAGATCTGCCATTGCTGAACATGACGCGGATCTGACACGCTGTCACGTGCATCTCATTTTCTCACAACTCTTTAAGTTAATTTAAGACGTTAAGCGTGAAAGAGAAATTGATGAGTATATATTGTATATTCATAAAATGTATAAAATCGCACCTTGAACCCCCCTTAGAGGTTTGCTGAGGCCTCCTATTGGTGAACCATTGGTTTAAATTATTTAAAGCTTTAAAATAATTGCTCATTGTTAGTTCATGTACCTAGACCATTAGCTTAATTTGAACAAATTGAACCTTATAAGTGTTACCACATTTTTTACAGTATGATGTAGCCATAAGCTCTCATGGTTAGCTGAAGCAACATATACAGTATGAATCCACACGCTACAGTACAACCTCACGCTTGCCAGTTATTTCCCTAAACCCTCTTTCTCATCCCTCCTGTTGTAGCTGTTATATCGTTGTGCCGTGTAGGTGTGTGAGACGGTGCTCCCAGCATCCCTGCACCAGAGGCTCTCGCTGACGATATCGGGAGGATCTCAGCTTGGCAGTCTAGTGCTATACGGCCTTGGCTGTGTGCTGCAGGAAAGAGGAGGAGGATCTGGCAGGTGTCCGTGTCATTTTTACAGAGTTCCGCACCAGCCACTGCACAGAATCCCCAACCAATCAGTGCTCAGCACACAGAGCTGCTCCTTACACAGCAGAACGAGCCGCCACTCGCTTCTCCCCCTCCTCCCGTATCGCCGTTCCCTCCTCTGCATTTCACATCCCTCCGTCTCCCCCTCGACATTCATTTGATGTCTTTTCATCAGCGGTGTGCTCTTCTGTTGTTTCCATCATCACACCCGCTAACCCCTTTATGCGTCTCCACACACACTCGAAGTGGGCTTGATGCCGGTTATAGGTTGTTTTTGCATTATGGATGGGTTCTTTTTAGCAAACGACCGTTTCAGCATCCCACTCTCCCATCTCTTTTACTTTCTCCCACCCATTTCTCTTCTTGTGCCCCTCCTCCATCTGTTTTCCACCTTGGGTATCCGTTGGTTCGTGTCGTTATGGTGCAGTAAGGCAAAAGAGGGAGAGGGCTTGAGGCGATACATTACTGTGACGCTTCAGAGCGCTTCCCCCTCTTTCTCTACCTTTCCCTTTCTGTCTCGCTAACATGCTTGCTTAGCAGATTACATTAGTGGCCAAGTATAATATTTTGTCCGGTAAACCCCTGTGTGTCCTCTGGTATGCGTATAGCAGAAGGCTGCACATTTTTGACATATTAAATGAGATGCTTTTAGTCAATGGATTTATCAATTGATTTATAATGAAATCCTCTCCACCACTCTTTGTTTTTCATTTAAATTATCCTATTGATTTTTTTCCATGCTGATTCAGTACAGTGATCAGCCGCAAGCACTGAGTGGTACCAATTACCCAACACACACACACACACACACACACACACACACACACACACAGGCGTGTGTATACGTGTTTATGATGTGCATGCACTTGATTAGATCAGTGATTCTCAACTGGTTTTGCTTAAGGATCCAGATTTTATATTGGATGAGCCAACGCAATACCAAAAGTGTTTATTGCACAGAGATACACAAAGCTCTCTTTACAATCATGTATCATCGGAGCCGTGCTCCGACATATCACGCAACAGCGATTCGGATGACCCGGGTTTGAGTCCCGGCTCATGGTCCTTTCCCGATCCTGCCCCCCTCTCTCCTCCACTATCGCTTCCTGTCTCTCCTCGACTCCCCTATCCAATAAAGGCAAAAATGCTCCAAAAATATAAATCGTGTTACAAAATGTATTGCTGCATAGACTTAATAATATGCATAATAACATGACTTAAGGTGTGATCATATTAGCAAAATTTTGTGAGCAAAAAAGGTACTTTGTCAATACAATCACATTTACGCATTTAGCAGAAGCTTTTATCCAAAGTGGAACAAAAGCAATTTGTCACAGAGCCAACGATATTTGTAATATACAATGGCAGGTTTATTAGACAAAGCAAACAATAGTGTTGCGATTCATAAAGCACAGATCACACAGAAATCACGAGGTGTGTAACAGTAAGTATGTTTTTTTCTGCACAACAATTATTGAATCTCTGATGACTGAATAAGTGCAATTCACCTTTATTCCACAAGGTTACAATGTCTGATACACAATGAAGAAGTGACATTTCACTCATACTTACCACAGGCAGAAAGCAAAACAATAGGAAGAATCATCAGCAAAACATGAAATGGCTCAGTGCTGAACGCAATCAAATATTAGTGTCACTGTCACTTGATGGTGGAGCTATTGAAGAAGCTGTCAGAATATTTATTCTGATAAAAATATTTATTTTGAAGAGGTTGAAAATGATAGTTTTGAGAATATGTTTGAGATTGCGAATATGAGCCAGATGCTGAATGTACTTGGAAATGAGCTCTGACGAGGACAGTGATGACGATATAAAACATCTGTTCAAACTGAATCTTTCCAAGCTCCAAAAGGTAACAAAATATGCTTTATTTTATTCTTCTGTAATATCACTCTAATATCAGGAGAGTTTTATGTTATCTCAACAGGCAAAGATCCATCTGTGTGTTAGATATAGATCCGGGTCGCTAAAGACCCGAATATGTAATAATAGTTGGCAAAACGTTCATGCATTTAAGGGTTAATTATACTTTCTTCTTTAGCTTATACTTTTTTCTTATACCTGTGCTTCGATAATAAAATACTTTCGCTTGACATAGCCATAAGCTTGAATATTTTTTTCTGAAACAGCAACTTCAGTCCCCATATATGCTGTGATGTTTACTATTATATACAAGATTATATACAAATATTATATATAAGAGTATAAACAGACAAATATAAATAGATAGACACCAAGTGCATAAAGCAATTTTATAAGTTTTGACATATAGTTTTGATTCCCATACATTTTTTATGATAAAATGAACAATGTAATGCATTCAATTTCATTATGATGTACCAATATAATTTCATATGGGGAAATATAAACACTTACCTGTAACCTATTTGAGATCTAAGCTTTTTACCATATTGCTATGGAAGTGTTGCACAACCGTTGCTGTTGTTGTGTCTGCCACTGGCATAGTGTTGTAATGTTGGCGGACATGACCCTGCTTGACAGAGGTGACTGTTTGTCTGTGTTCTCTCACTGTGTTCCGCGCTCCTTAATGATTCCTAATATGTCTTAACCTGTGTATGCTTTTTTTATTTTGCAGATGTGATTCACAATATTCTTGTCCGTATGTGCAGTTGCATCAGGCAAATGCTGCAGTGCACTGGCATATAGCAGATTAGGTTAGCGCAGGATTTCTCTCTTTCTTCCTCTCGCTCGTTCGCCCTCTCTCTCTCTCTCGCTCTCTCTCTCACACACACACACACACACATACACACACACAGCGCTGCTGGATATGAATAGAACAGACCTGGGGTGCAGGGAGCAACAACAGGCAGAAACATGAGCGCTGTATGGGGAGAACAGCAGGGCCTCAGTTTTCCCATGCCAGATCTTGGAGACCTGCACTTCCACCTCTAACATAAAGAGGGCGCTTTTTTATATGAACCTTATAAACATCCCCAGTATCTAGTTCCACTCCATCTTTCTCGAGCTTTTTCTGATACTCTTATATCTCTGCAGTGAATGCTGAACTTGTGGCTTGCAGTAACATGTTCACGCACACACTTCCCAGTCACTGCAGAAACAGACAACTGCTATGTGACCTCAGGGAGCTACACACCATTACACACTGCGATTATATTCACACTTACATGCTATTTACTGTATGGTGTGCAGGAGAAAACAGATTAAGCCAAACAGATGTTTGAGATCATAAAAGCCAATTTACTGATTGAAAAAAAAGCCTAAATTAATCTCTTTGAGAAAATTCAAGTAAAGGATTTATTTAAATGTAAATCATCTGCTTTGTATTAAATGATCTAGTGTATAAATCATTTTGAATGCTACAGTAAAATGAAGTTTAAAGGTGTCACATTCATATAACTGCAAACATAACATCTATATAGTTGAACGTTTCCTACAGCGCAAATTTATTTTATTTTATACATTTTTTTATTTCATTACTGTCTCTCTGTTCTCTTTTAAATACCATCCCTTGTTTACTGTGTGAGGTAGGAACTAGGAAGGTACATCACAGTATATGGAAAATTGTTTTGGAATGTGAATTTGCCCTGGTTTTTTGTTTTCATTTCTTCACTGGTTAAACTTTTTAATGAGTGTTCCTTTAAGCACTGTACTGAATAGCTTATTTCTGAAAAATACACAATGAGACTTGCATCCATGTGCATTAAACCTAAAATAGCAATGTTGCCTGAAAATGTAACAATGACATTGTTTTTATGGCTGCTAGAGCATTCCTTTGTGTACAGTGTAGAGAAAGAGCAGGTGAGCTGACTCAGTAGTGTGTTGTACATCTGGGATCTGAATGCTGCTTTTTATGAAGGCAGGGTTTTTCCTGTGCATTCTCATTTACGAATTAACATTATTTTATTCTTATGTTCTGTTCTGATGAATTCTGATGTACTCGCTTCCTGCGCTGCTTTTGCTAGTTTCTTTCTCACATTTCCTGTGTCAGTATCACTATCTCTGTGGCATAGTAAGGTCACGTAAGCATCACCGGGCTCTGATTAGTATAGACCTGTCTGTAGGGCTTTATACATCCCAGTTAATTGATGCTAATAGTCTGTTGTAATCTTCTGTCGGAAATGCTGTTTCTCCTTCTCTTAATCCTACTGTACTTTTCTCAACTCTTCCATCATGCGTGCACTTCTCTCTTCCACTTTTTGTTAATTCCTTTACATCTTTGACTGACAAACACACTTTGCACCTTTCTTGGTATTTTTCTCTTGGGTGTTTCTTCAACTATAGGCACGCTTTGGCCTTGTGGACTTGAATATTATTGTTAACTATTGCATTTTAATATACATTCTGTGGTGGGAAAAACCTAAGGCTTATATCATAGCTAGCATCCAAATACACATAATGAATCACTGCTTTCACACTTTTCGCGTAATTTGACACTGACAGTGTGACTGCAAATGAATCATAAATTAAAATATTTTGTTCACAAGCGATATTTGCCTTGATTTGTCTTTATTTTTGTAATTTCATATTTCCTCTGAAGCTGCTATTCACTGACAGTGTTGTTCTGGTTGATTAAGTATTCTACACTCACTTCTAAAGAAAACTTTATTGGGTTACAAATTTGTTGGTCATGATAAAAACTGAGAAACAGTAAGTTGCACAAAAATAATTTTCATATAAAAAAAAATATTGAATTGGTTTGTTTATTCCACTCTGTTTAGATTATAATTCATATTTTTATGATCGATTTGCCTTAAAACAGGAAGTCTGCTTTTGGGACATGGGTAAAAAAAAGCATTCAAGGGAAAAAATTATGCTTTAAAGACAAACAGAAAAAAAAGCATAATTTTTGAAAATTATGCTGAGTGGTCTTTTGTCTAAGAGGTCAGGCGTTTGGCTAATGCTAAGTGTGTTTAGTCAGATATGGCCTATTTACACTTGTATTCATTATTCGTGATGAAAGAAGACAGGAACTAAGGGATGAACAGAGAAGAGAGATAAAGAGAATAACAATGAGAATATGACAGCAAGATTAAGTGAAAAGTGGCAGTCCTGCAAACTATGATGTGCGTAAGACAGTGTGTTCCGTAATATTTAGGGTGTACTGCACAGTGCTAATAAAAATTAGGTCACTTCATGTCAAATGAAAGATGTGGCTAGAGGAGAAAACAGAGACATGAAGAAGGAAGGTGAAGAGAATGAGGATACAGAAATTGCTGGAATATAAAGGAGGGGTTTTCTCCCGACAGATTAGAGATCAGAACATTTTGTAGATGCATATGTGAGTAGTGGAGGGATGTGATAAATGGCATGGAGTTCTGGTTATTTAAACTACGACATCTGCCTCCTCTATTGTATCTACTTCCTATCTCCTCTCCAGTCATCTGCTCTTTAAACTTGTGCGCCTGTGGCCAGATTGCTCCTTTTACTAGAGACTCTGCCTTCTGTTTCCAATACACCAGACAAATCTAGACTTCTATTTTTAGCCCAGAGCCTATGTATATTCATAAACATCAACTGTAGATGATTTATTAATGATAGAAAAAATTATTCAGCCGTGGTTTTAGCTTTGCATACCATGGACAATTCCTATTCATTTCAGTGGTTACTCGCCTTGTCTGTAGTGCCTTATCGCTGGTGCAGTACCATGCAGCAACTTGTTGTCTAAATGCTGTGCTGCAGTGTTTTGTCTGAGAACGCATAAAACATCTTTGGGAAAGCTTTATGATTTAGAAATAAGAAATAAGAGAGAAGAAATCCTGCCTCCTGCCCACAGACAATCAGATCGATAGAGGTTTATTAACAAAAGAGATATTGAACAGATATTAGTTTATCACTAAAAATTGTATCGTACTATGTCTACCCTTTAAAGAGAGGCTGCTCACTGCAGAGTCAATGGGTAGCGCTTGACATTGGAACTGACAGAACGAAGAGTTTTTTCCTCTTAGTTTGACCTAAAAAAACTGTGTTTGTGGTCATCCGGTTTGAAATGTTGACTACAAAGGTTTTTCTGATATTCACCCCGGGATTCTCTCCGTATTTACGATTACTAGCAGCCTTTAGCCACTGCCTACAACGCGCTGGATCCTTTACTGGAAAATGTTTACTCTTAAGAACAATAAGAGTCGACACCATTATGACTAAAAGTTTGCTAAGAAGTATTTCCTATTAAAACAAGGTGGTGTTGGTATTTGATTCTGGTAAGTGTATCCAGAGCGGACTGGTGGGAGTGGCCTTGGACAGTTGAAGTTTTCTTACGTTTTTGGCAAAAGTGAAGACAACAGCCTCTTCACGCCTTTCTACTCTATAGGCCTATTTTACTAAAGGGGTGGTTGATTATGATTTCACTTTTTTAACTTTAGTTTGTGTGTAATGTTCTCTTTGAGCATAAACAACATCTGCAAAATTACGACGCTCAAAGTTTAAAGGGGTGATGAATTGAGAAATCAACTTTCCTTTGAGCCTTTGGTATATAAAAGTTCATCGTTATATAAGAATATCCTGCAAGTTTCAGAGCTGAAAACGTCCTTGTTAGTCAAAGCTTTTATAGACACCAGGCCCTGAAAACGAGAGATCTCAGAATATGTCGACCACTGATGTAGTAGGACGCAGAAGCACCGCCTCAAGCCCGCCAACCGACTCGTGAAACAATGCGGAATCGATTGTAAACAAAATAGAGGTCGAGACTGGATTTGCAGACATATTGAGATTAAAACACAATGCTGTGCCTTCTATATTGGATCCGACAGGAACGGTGCAACACACTTATGTGAGTAAAACGTGTTTTTATATGTGTTAGTATTGCATTGTCATTACATACCTTAGCACGCTGTCACAGGCTGGAGAAGGTGTTATTGGTTAATTCGTGATCAGACTCGATCTTGTAACGCCAGCTCGCAAAGCCCAAAGTCCTGGGGCTATATATGTGCTTTTCAGACGGGCTCGCGTGTCTTTCAGAGGCTCCTGGGGCATATGGCATCTGCAGCTGTGGTAACGCCGCACGGATTCATATGAGAACGCTTCAACGCTGGCTACACGTCCGAGTCCCAAGGTGGGCGTGGCAGAGTGGCCAGTATCAGGTCCCAGTTACCCCGTATTGTCGCCAAACCTTCAACCCTTGGTCCGACCCCTCGTTCTTACGGGCCGGAGTGCCTTAAGACAGGTGTCCAGGCATCTTGTGGTATTCATGGATGCCTCAGCCACGGCTTGGGGGCCACGTACAACGGGCATGCAGTCTCGGGTCTGTGGACGGGGCCCCAGCTGCATTGGCATATCAATTGCCTGGAGTTAATGGCAGTACGTCTCGCGCTTCAAGAAGCCGCTTCAGCACAAACACGTACTGGTCCGCACAGACAGCACTGCGGCCATTGCGTACATCAACCGTCAGGGTGGTCTGCGCTCCCGTTGCATGCTCCAACTCACTCGTCACCTCCTCCTGTGGAGTCAGAAGCATCTGAGTTCGCTTCATGCCATTCACATCCCTGGTGCGCTGAACCAGACAGCTGACAAGCTCTCTCGTCAGTGTCCACTTCCGGGAGAGTGGCGACTCACCTTCTTTCTCAGGGAGGGGGCACTCTATGGCACCCACGTCCAGACCTCTGGAAACTCCATGTCTGGTCCCTGGACGGGACGCAAAGGTTCTAGGTGGGCTGCCACAAGCAGTGGCAGACACCATCGCTTCTGCTAGAGCCCCCTCTACGAGGCGCCTCTATGCTCTGAAGTGGAACCTGTTCGTTGAGTGGTGTTCTTCTCGCCGCGAAGACCCCGGGAGGTGTTCGATTGATGTTGTGCTTTCTTTCCTACAAGATGGGTTGGAGCGAAGGCTGTCTCCCTCAACCCTGAAAGTGTACGTCGCAGCAATAGCGGCGTATCACGATGTAGTTGAAGGTAAATCCTTAGGGAAGCACGACTTAATCGTCAGGTTCCTCAGAGGTGCGAGGAGACTAAATCCTCCTCGTTCTACCTCGCTACCCTCAGAGCACTTCAGGGCCCTCCTTTTGAGCCTTTGCAGTCCATTGAGTTAAAAATCCTGTCTATGAAGACGGTACTCCTGACTGCATTGGCCTCAATCAAGAGGGTGGGGGACCTGCATGCACTTTCTGTCAACGAATCGTGCCTAGAATTCGGGCGCGGTAACTCTCACGTCATCCTGAGACCCCGGCCCGGATACGTGCCCAAGGTTCCTACCACTCCCTTTCGGGACCAGGTGGTGAACCTGCAAGCGCTGCCCTCGGAGGAGGCAGACCCAGCCCTGGCTTTGTTATGTCCCGTCCGTGCTCTTCGCGCTTACGTTGACCGGACACAAAGCTTTAGGACCTCAGAGCAGCTCTTCGTCTGTTACGGAGGCCAGCAGAAGGGAAAGGCTGTCTCCAAGCAGAGGTTAGCCCATTGGATAGTGGATGCTATCGTCTTAGCGTACCAATCGCAAGTCGTGCCTTGCCCGTTCGGGTTGCGTGCGCACTCCACAAGGAGTGTAGCTTCCTCCTGGGCGCTGGCTCAAGGCGCCTCGCTGACAGATATATGTAGAGCTGCGGGCTGGGCGACACCTAACACGTTCGCTAGATTCTATAGCTTCCGTGTGGAGCCGGTTTCTTCCCGTGTACTCGCCTCCAACGGCCGGTAGACGCTAAGTACCCTTTCCTGTGTCGGCTTGCTATGCCACTCCCGCCTATGGCCGGGTACGTGCGTTTATCTTCTCCAGTTGTGTTCCCCAGAAATGGTGAACCCTGTCGAGCTCCTCCGTCACCCCTTCTGTGTCAGACGTTGCAGCCTACACCCGTATGCTTGTGGAACGTGTGTGTTAGGCTGGGTCCATATGTAGCGGTTCCCACACGGCGACCCCATATGTGTATTCTCCACGGTACCAGCTACCCTACTCGGCTAGCCCCGTGTCTTTCCCTTGACAGAGCTCCTCTGTCATCTCTGGCGGTGTTCTTTCCCCCCTGGAATCAGGTTGGAACCACCCCAGAGACTGCCATATGTTGTTACTACCCAGATAGGTTAGTCCGTATGAGTATTCTCCACCTCTCCGCCTCTGGAGGATGTGGCTCCGCAGCGTACCATCTCCCGAGACGGGCACGCTTTCCCATCGTTATCAAATAGTCACGCTGAGTGGGTCTTGCAGAAACAGCAGTGTCGGACCTCCCTGCCTTAAGCCCTGACTGCTGCTCTAACTAGGAGCACCCAGTGAGCTTAAGCAGGGCCAGCACCCTGGCGCTTTTGTAGAGATCCCAATTTGACTCAAAGGGAACTTCTCGGTTACGTATGTCCCGTCGCCAGGTGCTGTGCTTCAGCTGCAGGCCTGAGTCTCACCTCAGCTCCTCAGTTGTAAAAGCGGTATGCGTCGTTCACTTCCGTGTTTTATACCCGCACTGCGGGGCGGTGTGTGAACCGCATGCCAATGTTTATTGGCTCGTTTCTATACACTCGAAGTGGATTGGTCTCTGAAAATAGATCCCAATTCGTCGGTCAGTTCCGACATACGTCTCCGTTCCCTCCTTCAGGGAACGAGGGTTACATATGTAACCGAGACGTTTTTCTTTAATGGGGAAGGAATCATAGAAATTCAATTGCGAAATACGTTATAGTTTGAAAGTGTTTTTTTTTTTTATACATTTAATATTAAATTTCCTGGCAGCAAAATGACAACAAATAAGATAATGAACAGATGCACACAACTGTGATAGGCTGAATGATAGTTCACTCAAACCTACTGTAAGTAGACGCACAAGGCGCGCAGGACAGATGATCAGTTTTTCTATTTAAACATGCACTGCACAGACGCCTTTGACAACGCCTCACTTATGATCTTTTAATTTCTGATTTTTAAGCGTTGTGTCAAGTTAAAAGAAGTACAACTTTTTCGAGATTGTTGCACTGCATTTTTTTTAAATTCATGTACCCTCATAATCTTTAATCAAAATAGATTAAATGGATAGGAAGAAAAGACTATCACAACTTTCGTTTCATTCACTTTAAAAGTTTTTTATACACAAGAACATGTGAACGGCCCCTAAAACATGACTGGCAGCTGTAATGTGCTGCTCACTAATCAAATACACAACATTGGCTATATTCATTTGATTTGTTTTACTTGTGGACTTGTTTTATCTCACTGTCTAAAATCTTGGTCGCGTCCGATGTAGACATGGTGTGACTATGCAGCACACACACACTGCTGATCTGAGAATAATGTTCAGAGGGATCTAAGCTTTGACCTTTTGTGCTTCAAAGAATGTGCAGTTCTGTGTTCGATGCAGTGTTCTGTACGATACGACAAAATATTGTTGTTTTGTAAGACATGATGCATTGGTTTTTGATTTCATCAGGCCTTATGATTTGCTAGAGCATGTTTTTTAGTACTTGCACTGCAGGCAATTCCTGCAGAAATCTAGCAGGCGTGTCCCACAGAGCTGACACAGTATCTTTGGGAAAAGCAACACTTAAATGCTCCTCTTGGAATAGCTCGCTTTACTTACTTACTCGACCGTTCTCAAGCCAAGCCAAGTAATAGTGAAGGTTCTCCTGAGCTTTCTGAAAACAGTTTCTGCAATTTTGAAAGATGAAGAAGAAAGATGATGATTGTACTAATTCTATATGGATTGTGGGCTTTCACTTGGTCTTGTGAATGCACTCCACTTTAAATATACATATAGTATCAATATAAATATGCAATTAATTAGTTGTTGAAATAATTTGGAATCATACACTTCAACATCTTATGCTATGCATTACATATGTCTTAAAGTAGGAAAAATATTTTAATAAATTAAATTAATATAATATAATATAAATTAAATTATTTTTTTTATAGACAGCTGAGCTACGTTTTCATTAATCTAATGCAGTATACAGAGTCTCATTAATAACATAAAATATGAAAATATTAATATATGAAACTATTATTTAATTATTTAACTGTATTAACTAATATTAAAATATTAACATTTTAAAGATTTAATTTTAAAAATCAATGCAAACATCATTTAAATGTGCTTAATTATCCTGAAAATGTCACAATGAAAAATAATATTATACAAAAAGCTCCAAACAGTTATTTTACCCTCATTCTCTCTCTTTTTCTTGGTGGGTGAGATGTAGATGTAAAAATGCATTAAGGTTATGAGCTTATGGTTTATGGTCCAGCTTCATGCCCATATTCATTGTCAGACAAGTAGGCTAAAGTGTTTGCAGAACTGCAGCCTGAGTCTGTTCCCTTTAAACTTCACTCAAAGAATATGAACATTTATACCCACACTTAAATATAAAGGGCCCAAAACAGTATGAAATTCTATGTTAAATTTACATGATCATCATTATTGGTGCGCTAGGGGATGGTTAGACTGTACACTGTACAGTGTGTAAAATCCATTCTCATTCTCCTACAGTTCAGATATTGGTGTCTTATACACCATTAACTCTTTTAGATCCCAACATTCATATGAACGCACATTTAAGTTTGTGTAAGTTGTTCATAGAAAGTTTGGCTGTATCAAGTCAGCAGTCTCCATCTCAAGGGGTCATATTTCATGCAACCTTTCTTACGGAAAAAGGTGGTCATGATGGTTACAAACATGCTGTGGATCTTGTAATGGAATACAGGAACAAGAGCAGATATGTGGGCAGCAAACAGCCATTAGGAGTGTGTCTACACTCCCAGGAGTGGCATTAAGGCATTATGGTGAAGAGTTACTTCATTCCAGGAGAGTCTCTCCTGCTGGAGTCCTTATTCATCCCCTAAATCTTTAAACAGTGATGCTCTTAGACTTCGTTCCACAACTGTGGAGCCTGACTGCAGTGATACGAGAAAATCTAAATTCTGTTCTTGCGTAAGCACTGATGTTTTGTGTCCGTCAAGAATCAAGGGGGTGTTCACTCATACAGTGCTCTGCAGTGTGAAAGCCAACTGAAAGATGTTGGCCATTTCTAGTCACCTGAGCGAATTGAGTTTTGTTGATGTGAGTCGAGTGACTTTATGCAAATAAGTGGCGACTACCAGTTGCTATGAAGACTTGTCAGACACTGCAGTCGGGTGTTGGCAAAACAGAGACATAACATAATATACGTCTGTATCAGAAATTGTTGCCATTCAGAGTGAGTTAGCTTAACTCATTGATGTTCTTGCCCATGGTATGATGCACTCTGCATTGGTGCAATTTATATACAAACACTTTCCTCTCCAGAATATTAAAAAACTGATTTCTTTTCAAAACAGTATGACATCTTAATTTTTTTTTTTTTACCATTAGTACATCCCATTCAGAGGGTTGAGAGATTTCAGCTCGCTTGTATCTGGAGCAGAACGTGTGGAGCGCTGGTGACATCATGCGTGGTGGAGTGTCTGCTTGACACACAAACAGGTCCCTCATCAGGATTTTGAGGGCACGACAAGATGGGCTCGTTAAATTAGTCCATGCTAATCGGGTTGGGGAATTAGTTAATTCTCTCAGGATGCCTCAGTCCTTCATTTGACTGCTTCTCGTTCATCGTGGGACGATTGACCTGACTGCAGCTATTTGAGAGATGTCCTTAAAACTGTTTTTTAGGTGTCTTAATTTAAATGGTTAAGTAACTGTTTTGTTTGTTCTGTTTTCTTCATTTGTTATTGTTTTTTATTGGTACTCAAAAGAACTGAAAGTGGTGTATCTGTGTATCCACGATTCTGGATCAATTGAGATAAATTTGTGTTTGTTTGTTTTTTCAAATAGAGATCACGATTCTTCCACAATTCTGAACAGACAACTAAACAAAATAAAAATACTACTAGAGGTTCTGACAAAAGGCTAATTGATAAAGTCTATTTAATAACTAATTCTTTTTGAATAAATAAACAAAAATTAAATGAATCACTCATAAATACTTTACAGGTGTATTCGGCTTGAAGCGGTGCGAGAGTGATTCGAGAGCAGACGGCTCCATATGCTGTCGAACCGCTCTCGTGGTGCTTTGATGTCATACACTGATCGGTCTGTGGCGCAGCGCAGCACCGCTTCAAATTGAACACACCTTACATGTTTCATTACTGGATGAATCAAGCCTGACAAGCCAGACCCACATCAAGATTTTGGGTCTGGGAACACACCATTGGCAGGGCTCAAACTGGGGGGTGGGATAAACGGTTGTCTCTTAAATTCCCTCTGCACGCAGCAGGATAGCGCTACAACCAACCAGAGCAACGAAGAAGGAGAAGCAGAGCTAGTTGATAGATTAAACTTTCGCCGTATCCGGTCGGCAAAACTCTGAACACATCTTCCTTTTTTAAGATAGACTTCAGTGCCGTTCTTTGTTCTTTTCTCAAAGAAAAGCATAACTCCAAGGCCAAAAGCCAATTCGAAAGACCGCTGTTCACCAGCTTACGAGTAACATGCAGAACCGCGGCAACTCTGCCGTCATTATGTTAAGCCCGCCCACCGACTCTATACACGATATGATTGGCCTGACCAGAGTTTGGTTTTTCCAGATCACAAGCCAACGGAGAGTTGCTAGACTACCCAGATTTGCTGCCGCTAGGGTGTGTCTAGATTAGATTAGATTAGATTAGATTCAACTTTATTGTCATTACACAAGTACAGGTACAAGGCAACGAAATGCAGTTTAGGTCTAACCAGAAGTGCAATAGCAGCAAGTGCAGGATATACAACGGTTGCATAAGTGCAGGATATACAATGGATGAATAAGTGCAGGACATGGATATGTACTGAATATAAATATATATATATATATATATATATATATATATATATATATATATATATATATATATATATATATATATATATATATATATATATATATATATATATATATATATATATATATATATATATATATATATATGAGATGGTTATTACTATAAACAGAATTTACAGGTGAATATGTACAATGAATAAATATACAGATGGCTATTGCTATAAACAGAATTTACAGGTGAATATGTACTATGAATATAATATAATATAATATACCGATGGCTATTAGAGGTATAGAGGTATACAATATGTTAGGCTAAGATGAGGAATATAGCAGTGGATTAAGGTAGTGCAATGAATTATGGACAGAAGCTATCCGAAAAAAAGTGTAAAGTGCAGTGGAAGTGATTGCATATTACAGTTAGAAGTACTGTGAATACAGTCTGTAGTGCAAATGAGCATAATCCAATTAAGGTATGGTAGTGCAAGATGCATAAGTAAACAGTTTTTCCAGTAGTGCAAATAACAAGTGAAGGCAGATGTGAGGGGGAGAGGAGAGTTGGCAGTATATGATGGGAGTGGATCAGCGAGGGTTAGATTTCAATAAAGAGTCAGCTCTGGGGAAAAAACTGTTCTTTAGTCTGCTGGTCCTGGTCCGGAGGCACCTGAGACGCCTGCCGGAGGGCAGGAGAGAAAACAGTCTGTGGGCTGGGTGAGAGGAGTCCTTGAGGATGCTGCGAGCTCGATGCAGACAGCGTTTCCTCTGGATGTGCTCGATGGCAGGTAGTGGAGTCCCTGTGATGCGCTGGGCAGTTTTCACCACCCGCTGCAGTGCCTTGCGCTCCGCAACAGAGCAGCTCCCATACCATACTGCGACACAGTTCGTCAGGATGCTTTCTATTGCGCAGCTATAGATGTTCACCAGGATAGCCGAGGAGAGCTGATTCTTCCTCAGTGTCCTCAGGAAGAAAAGGCGCTGGTGAGCCTTCTTGACCAGGCTGGAGGTGTTGGTTGTCCACGACATGTCCGCTGAGATGTGGATCCCCAGGAACTAGATTTCTAGGCTAGGATGAATCAGCATTTTTGATCAAATGTCTTGAATGAATGATTCAATGATGAATACATTTGTAACAGTCATTTGTCGCCACCAATTTTGGTGAGCTTGTGCAAATTGAAGCCTCCTATTTGTAGTGGAGATGAGTGGTACCCGGTGGGGTCTTCTGCTGTTGTAGGCCATCCGCCTCAAGGTTGTGCGTGTTGTGGCTTCACAAATGCTTTGCTGCATACCTCGGTTGTAACGAGTGGTTATTTCAGTCAAAGTTGCTCTTCTATCAGCTTGAATCAGTCGGCCCATTCTCCTCTGACCTCTAGCATCAACAAGGCATTTTCGCCCACAGGACTGCCGCATACTGGATGTTTTTCCCTTTTCACACCATTCTTTGCAAACCCTATAAATGGTTGTGCGTTAAAATCCCAGTAACTGAGCAGATTGTGAAATACTCAGACCGGCCCGTCTGGCACCAACAACCATGCCACGCTCAAAATTGCTTAAATCACCTTTCTTTCCCATTCTGACATTCAGTTTGGAGTTCAGGAGATTGTCTTGACCAGGACCACACCCCTAAATGCATTGAAGCAACTGCCATGTGACTGGTTGATTAGATAATTGCATTATTGAGAAATTGAACAGGTGTTCCTAATAATCCTTTAGGTGATTGTATATCGTGAATGCACTGTATAGCCTTCATTTTTATTTGCAGTTGCAATCGAAACTATTCAACCCCCTTGACCTGCAAGGCATTTTGCTGCCGAGAACCACATTTTATGCAAACAATTCAACAAAGGCATCAGTAAACTATTATAGAAAGTTTATTAATACACATTTGAGTGATTCTGAGAGCGTAAAAAAAATAACATTGGCTCTAAACAATCATGTACAAAATTATTTAATCACCCAAAAGTCACATTTTGTGCAGAATTTTTATTCTTTATAACTTCCAATAAACACTGCCTGTGCTTAAAAGCTTGTGTTACCTCTCTTCTGCAATCTTGGCCCATTCCTCACTTGAAAAAGCTTCCAGATCACTGATAATCTTTGATTTTCACATCACTTTCTTCAAATTACACCAAATAGTTTCAGTGAGATTTACAGTAAATCTGATGATTGTACAGGCCACTCAAGAACATTCTACGACTGATCCCTGAACCAAGCTTAAGTAGATTTGGATGTATACTTTGAGTCCTGCAGTAAAGTCCATTGCTCATCAAGCTTCAGTCTGTGCAGCAAAATAATCACCATCTTTGCCAAAATGGCTTGATACGTCAAAGAATTCATGATGTCCTTCATTCTGTCAAGATTTCAACTTCCCGCAACAACAAGGCACCCCCATAACAAGACTGGACCACCTCCATGATTGACCATGGAGATGGTGTTCTTCTGCTCATAAGCTTTGCCTTTTTTTTCACCAGACATACCGTTGATCCATGGGTCCAAAAAGTTCCAGTGTGGTCATATCACTCCATAAAACATTGTTCCAGAACTCCACAGGTCTATCCAAATGAATGTTAGCACATTCAAGTCGGCCTTTTATGTTCTTCTTGGCCCAGAGTGGCATTCGTCAAGATGTCCCAACGTGAAGTACATGCTTGTTGTTTTTATACTCTGCATTGAAATGGTTTTCCTCCTTTCATCAGATCATCTTGCAAGGCTTTGACCGTAAATGTAAGAGTTTTTCTCAGTTGATCTAATCAAACATTTTATTCCCATTAATGAAATTGTGCTTTTTCTTCAACACCCTCAAAGGTTTTCTGGTATAACACATTTTCAACTTACGAATAAGGCTGCCAGCTGTGTCTCTAGAAACTTTTAATGTTTTGTAAATCTTCTTGTAGCCATAGACTTTCTAATTTAATAAAACAATTTGTTCTCTACAGCTTTTGTGAGAGCTTTTTTGACTTTTTTTTGCCATATTTGCGACTCAACTTTAGCATATCATGCATGGGCTAAATGTATGTATGTGTAACAGCACAAGCTAATTCAGTTTTGATATAGAGATTCTAAATGCTTAATTGTTTTAACACAAATTTGAACCATACCATATGAATAAGTGTCCTAAAAACAGCAGCGTCGAATAGGGGTTGAACAATTATGACATAGCTGCATTACAAAAAAATCCTATGATTAAAAAGCACTACATTATATATATACATTATCACTTTTTATTTGCTGCTAAACTGTTATAGATGCAATTTTGTTTTGTTTTTAACTCTGTATCTTTAGAAAAGCTTACATTTGTAAATTATTACAGTCTCCGGGGGTTGAATAATTTTGATTGCAACAGCATTTTATTTTTGACCTCATAATGTTTCATCAAAATGTAAAATTAAATTCATTGAGTGCAATGTCCACATCTCAAAATCCAGTCAACAACTGATAGAACCAAGTCCCCATCCTACATTTGTTTTTATTTTTCATAATTCGTTTTCATAATACGTCACAATACGAAAGAAAAGATCTCTCCATACTTGCTCCATACAACTCTTAATAAACAAAATAATGATAAAGATAGTTAATCATCTTTTCAGAGAATATATATTACATTTTTTGTTCTTACCCCATTGGCCAGTTTTTTTTTTTCTTTTTCTAGTTTTATCACAATTTAGTGATATTCATTCTTTAAAAAACAATTAGGCAATGATGAATAAACTTTATTCACAATATATTCTCTGAAAACAAATCTTGCACACATTTTCTTCTCAGGTAGGTTATATAAATTCAGTTGACATATTTTACGGTTAAAACAAGCTACAACACTGATTCTTAAAATTATTTTGGGAAAATTATAGGTGGCTCTAAATGTCTGCCATGCCATTGTGAAATGTGTAGGACATCTGGGCAACTTGCAGGAAAGCCACAGAGACAGAAAAATTGAAAACATGGTAGGAGGACTGTCAGTGCAGAGGAGCCAGAAGACTGGAGGCAGAAAAGGAGGTGGAGAGATATTCCTCTGCAAAAGAAATGGTTTACCCCAGTAAAGGGAGGAGGGGCAAGTGTGGATGAACAGAGAGGAGGGGGAGAAATGGGGAGTGGGGAGAATAATGTGAGCACTGCAGAGGGGAATGGCAGCAGCAGCGTTTCACACACACCTACACTTTTAAATAAATGGCTTTAATGATGGGCTACATAAAAAAAAAAATCATAGTATGAATGCTGGCACTGAGGTGGACTGAGATAAACAGATTATATTGATTGCAGGTGATAGGAGAAGAGGCCGTGGGCTTTAACAAGAGACGTGCACTAGCCAATCAATGCACATCTATCTACAGGAGAGACAAAATGACATCTCTGTTTTCAGAATGGTGACCACTATAATTCACTGGCCGCTCACTACCCCTTTTCTCCACCTTCCATTTCCTTATGCTTTTTTTTTCTTAATATACATTTATTTTTTTCTTTCCCTTCTTCCCTTCCATTACAGTTACATACATGCCCATCTCTTCTCTCTTTCACTGCCTTCATCATCTATTCTCCTCGTCTTCACACTCATTTCAGAGTCTGCTTTACCCCCGTCTTCTTCCTCTGTGGTGTTTCCTCAGCGCAGCGTGTCAATGAGACTGCTGCATTCACACCATCCCCACTATTCGCAGAGCACTTTTGCTGTTTTCTTGTAGTATTTGGCGCCCTCTATCTGTGGTACGTCTCTTTCTGATTGAGAAGGACCTCTGCAGTGGTCCAAACTGCATCACAGCAGCCCCTGGATGTTAAAGTGCTTATTCTGTCATGTCTATTTTCAAGTGCTTGTTTTCAATGTTCTTGTGTACCTGATGCCTTATGGTTTAAACACAGAAAGAGAAACCCAGCATGCTATTTTGATTTAGAAAATCTACCTAGAAAAGGTGTCTTCAACCTTTTTTCAGTCCAATGACCCTTTGTTGTATAGAAAGGCTAAGCAGGGACCTCTGTTAAATATTGTTTAAAATTGAATGTTGCATTTTAAGCCTGGCCTATAGTAATGCGTGTTGTTTCACATTAATGAAATACTTTATGATACTTGAGTTGCAAAGCCATTAAAAAACTATTATTATTACATTAAAAATGTGTGAGGAACAATGAAACGTTTAGTGGAACCCAGCTTCTTAAGTTAAAGGTTTAGCTTGGTTCATTTTTTACTAAATTTAAGGTGCGTCCCAATTTGCGTACTTGTAACCATTTTGTAGTATACAGTAATAGTGTGTTAACTGAAAATACCAACAAGTAAAATACTTGAATGATGCCCTTTTTTAACTGAAACTGCTTTTTTTTACACGTAGCGGAAGGGGAAGGGCTGGACGAGAAAATAATCTTCCAAAATTCATATATTAAGCTGCGGCCACATTGTTATGCAGGCAAAATTCAAGTCAATTTAATAGGACTCCTCTCATTCGTGTGAATTTCACTTGAGGGCAAAAGATTTCCCACCAAGATTTCCCAAGTTAGTCATGCAGAGTTTGCGGATTCGCCACATTGACAAACATGCTTAATACATTGCTACCTAGCAAGCAATTTTGTGTTTAAATCTTGTCTAATATTTGGAGTATAATGTCTAATAGCCGTCCTAACACAGCCCTGACGTCTAGGCTAAAACAAGGCGAAATTTGGACTGTCAGTGAAAATGTAATAGACGTCTAACCATAGCCCAAGAATAGACTAGTCATCTAGAACATGAGCATGTCCAAGAAATGAAACCAAACACCTTGTAATCACTGTTGATTTTGCTTACATGATGGAATATCATACATCTCGCAAGTTATTGTGGCAAAAACGACATGTAACCAAAGTCAAGGTTATTTTGGCTAGAAGTAGGTTACTCAAAGCCGAACTATATCGGGTATATGGACACAACTTTAGTTTGGCATTAAACAATAATTGTCAGAGCCCCTGATCTAGATCATGTTGATGATCAGACTGTCATTATTTTTGCAATTCTGCCATAGGAATGACACTGACATTTCTTAATTTAAATAGTGATCCAATAGTGATCTCACTGATTTCTCTGTATAATATAATTGTGCTCATCTTCTCATCTCTCTTTGTGTCTTCCTGTCTCTCTCTGTGTCTTCCTCTCTCTGTTTTCAGTATGTGGCGTTCGGCTCGCTCCTGTTCATCCTCATCTCCATCTCAACATTTTGCTTGGAGACACACGAGGCCTTCAACACCATCTACAATAAGACAGAGAACGTGACAGTGGGGAACGTCACGCGGGAGGAGATTGTGTATGAGGTAGTGACTGACAACTGGCTGACCTACGTGGAGGGCGTATGCGTCATCTGGTTCACCATCGAGGTGTTCGCCCGCGTCATCTTCTGCCCGGACAAGGCCGAGTTCTTCAAGAGCTCGCTGAACATCATTGACTTTGTAGCCATCCTGCCCTTTTACCTGGAGGTGGCTCTGAGCGGCCTCTCCTCTAAAGCGGCGAAAGACGTGCTGGGCTTTTTGCGCGTGGTGCGATTCGTCCGAATCCTGCGAATCTTCAAGCTTACTCGCCATTTCGTGGGGCTGAGAGTGCTGGGTCACACGCTCCGCGCCAGCACCAATGAATTCTTGCTCCTTATCATCTTCCTTGCTCTTGGAGTGCTCATCTTCGCCACTATGATCTACTATGCTGAGCGCATTGGCGCTGACCCGGCTGACCCCACGGCAAGCGCCCACACCACCTTCAAAAACATCCCCATTGGCTTCTGGTGGGCTGTAGTCACCATGACAACACTGGGCTATGGTGACATGTATCCAGAAACATGGTCTGGTATGTTAGTTGGTGCCCTGTGCGCTCTGGCGGGCGTGCTGACCATCGCCATGCCTGTGCCCGTCATTGTGAACAACTTCGGCATGTACTACTCTCTGGCCATGGCTAAGCAGAAGCTGCCCAAGAAAAAGAACAAGCACATCCCGCGGGCACCGCAGCCTGGATCGCCTAACTACTGTAAGCCAGATGCCCTGGCCATGGCCACTGCCTCGCCGCACAGGATCATGGGTAATGTGCTGGGCGGTATGGTGGGCTCTGGAAGCATGGCAGGAGACTGTCCTCTTGCACAGGAGGAAATCATAGAGATTAACAGAGCAGGTGTGTGTGCGTGTGAGTGTACCCATGTGTTTACATGTCTGTGTGTGTGAGGTCTCTCTGTACTAATAGCTTACATTTCCAACAATAAGCCAAATAGTTGCTATATTAACATCAAAATAATGCTATTGACAAACACCACGTCAAGTGAGTGCATTTTTGGGTGTGATGTCAGCTCCATCATGAAAGTTTTGCCTGTGCCAATCACTTATAGATCTTTATAATGAACTGTCAACGCCTAAACTGGGTCTTTTATGTAATCTTGTGTAACTGTCTACACATACACATCTCAAAAAATATTTGCGAGTAGTAATATGCAAAACTGGGCTGTCACGGCTGAGTTTGACAGAGGACAGGGATGTTATTAAATTTATAGCAGGATTATGTTTCATGCGTTCCAATCAGTTTCTTAGACTACTAGAAAACATCACAGCCAATCAGAAGGGAAGGGGGAATATGATCCTGAATCTATAGCAAACAGCTTTTGGTAGATGATTGACATGGAGCTCACTGTCCTATTTGTGTGTGCAGTTTATTTACACACTCACTGCACAAAGTCATTTTCCTAATCATTATATTTGTCTTGTTTTCCAGTAAAAAAAAAAAATCCAAATATATATACACACAAACTACTTTAAATTAAAACATTAAATTCAACAAATCTACATTAATGTTATCAAAAGATTTCTATTAAAAATAAATGCTGTTCTTTTGAACTTTCTATTCATCGAAGAATCCTGAAAAAAAGCAGCACAGCTGTTTTCAACATTGATAATAAGAAATGTTTAATCAACGCATATTAGAATGTGACACTGAAGACTGGGCAAATACACATTGGTTCTCATAATTTTGACTAACATTCTGGGAAGGTCTCTCGAAGTTATGAACAAACGTTCTTCCAGTAAAATTAAAACAATGTTCGCTCAAAGTTATCTGGACCTTAATAATGTTCTTAAAAAGCACAATGGCGTTATTTATATATCATTAATGGAACTTTATTTCTGAAACGTTTTAGCTTTTTTTTTAATGTTACTACTTGTTTCAGAATTTAAAACATTCAAATAACATTTTTATAACTTAATGGGAACGTTAGCAAAACCTTAGAACATATTTTTGTTACTTGAGTTATTTGCTGAACTGATTATAATTATTATTATTTATTTATTTTTTATGCAAACAGACAAGTACAATATTTACAAATGAGAAATTAGATGAAAATTACATAGACCAACAAAACATACATTATGGTCAGTACGATTCGGGTGTGTGTGTGTGTTTGTGTGTGTGTGTGTGTGTGTGTGTAACTGTAAGTGTAAGTGTAAGTGTAACTGAGTGTGGGAATGGAAAAATATTTGAATAAAGGAGCATGTAGGAAAGTACAACAGACATAAGCACAGTAAAAAATAAATAAATAATTATAATTTTAAATGACAATAATAATGATGAAAATAGTAATAGTATCCCAAAAATATTAATAATAATAGTAATAATAATAACAACAATAATAATAATGATAAATCAAATTAATAAGAAATGATAAATAGTAATAATAGTATTAGCAGTAGTAGTAATGATAAACATATAAACAAATATACTAATTTCATCCGGAATGAGGGGGAGGTTAAAGGATCAGGAAGAGGACAAAAAAAAAAAAATAATAATAGTAGTAATAATAATAATAATGGTAATATTGATACAGCCATTAATAGTAATGATAATAATAATAGTAATATTATTAATAATGGTAATATTGATACAGCCATTAATAATAAGGTATTATAAAGCTGCCTCTGATACCCCTCATGGCCATGGCACAGGATAGACATCATATTGCAACGGGCTATCAAGGTTTATGGGCTATTATTTTAATTTTAATAAAAATGTATTTTATTTTATGAAAAGCATACCATGCACTATGAATATTTTACTATATTTATATATAAACTAAAACACCAATTAATTATTATTATTTATGACCTACCAAATGGTGCCATTTATTGGTAGACCTGATATTAAAGATCCTTATCGGTTAGTAGAAGATAATATTGCAATTCTCAAACAATTTTGCTACTTAAGAAGTTGTTCTTGTTGTAAGGATGTTTTAGTGTAAAACAAGATCAAAATACTGTTTGAGAAAATATTTTCCCGCTATGAGTTTGTGTGTTTTTTGCACGTGAAGGTGTCAGTCAGGTTGAGCCAGTGAGTTCATGCAGCCGAGAGAGCTCCGTCTGTCATTACTGTGCAGAACACAGATATACACACCCCATGCTAAGATTAACATGAGGCAAATGAGTCACGGCCCCTCAGATTAGCGTATGCTATATTTGATCTATAATGCAAGCGAAAGGTTTCAAATCAACAGCACTCTGCTTACCTCTGTCGATTTCATCTGATTTCAAAACCACAGAAACAGATCATGCCAGATGTGTAATAGACTTGGCACAGCATCCTTATAAATAGGATAACTTGGATCGTTTTTCATAAAAAGTATAATATTTTTAGAACAAGCTGCCTCTTAAGTGAATCTCTTCTATGTTTTGCTCTTTCTTGGAGTTCTCACAGCTGGAAGTTCCCGGGGAAAATAAAAGGAAGCATAAACATCCTGAGACACTTGCTGTGAAGAAACGCTTTTTTAGCACATGTGCCCTACTGTAGCGCCAAATCCCACACGCCCTTGACACCTACTATACTGGCGTCATATCCATCATGTGTACTGTTAATTAAGTAGTGTAAAACTAAAAGTATAAACTTAAAATATTTTGTCATTTGTTTGTCCCCCGTCCCCATGTATGAGTGTGTTTTTTGGGATGTGTGAGAGATGCTCTGATTCTGTAGCTTGATTTTTATACTTGAGATTTTTAAAAGGTTCACCCAAATCATTTTTCACCCCTATGTTGATCCCAACACTAATGACTGTATTTCTTCAGTGGAAAGCAGTGAAGAATGTCAAGCTGCTCACTTCTATACAGTGAAGGTGAATAGGGACCAAGGCCTGTCAAGCTTCAAAAATTATTATATAAAATATAATCAAATTTGCCTAAGCAATACAATAGGTTTATATGAGGAACAGGCAGAAATTGACTCATTATGCACTCAAAAGCCAGCCGTGGTTGCCATTTACTTCCATTGTATGGAAAGGAGCAGCTTGAACATTGTACTAGATTTCTCCTTTTGTGTTCCAGATAAACTAAATTCATGTGGATATTTAGCCCTTACACTGTGTTGAAAACCCTGTAACACCTTTTGCCTTTAAAAAAATATATAATTATGCTATATTATTACCAAGATTCAATCTTTTTGTCAACTTGTTTTCTTTCAATTTTAATGTATTTCTTTATGGATCTGATTGATTGTAGGCCTCATTAATCTGAGGATAAAAGAAAGCCTGTAATACTCCAAATAGTTTGTCTGTGTACATGAACGTGAGTGAGTGTGTGTCTGTGTGTCTTTGCATGGTAGCGTGAGTGTGCATGTGTCCAAGGCAAGCATGCACAGGTCCGAGGCCTTTATCATTGCAAGCACACATATAAATATGTGAACATGAATATGATGAACATGCTCCTGAACACTAAATGTTTCTCTTATTTTCGATCTCCCCCATTCATTTTCAGTGGATGGTCATTTTCAACCAATATAAGCTCAGATCAATGAGGCCTACAATCAGTCAATTTAAAATAAATAAATACAAAACCTGTTCTCATTGAAAGAAAACAAGTTGACAAAAAGATTGAATCCAATATTTGGTGGTAATATAGCATAACAAGCGATTTATAAGCCAGTTTTTTGTAGGCCTGTCATTTTTAACCAGGAACACCACAAGTGTGACTTTGTACCATTTGGTAAAACATTAAAGCAGATAATATTTTTTATTTTATTCAATATCGCCAAAATTACACACAAATAATTCTGTTTTGGAAAACATTTAGGTGCAAAAGTTCAGATAAAAGAGGCATACGTTCAATCAGATCCAAAAAGAAATACAAAACCTGGCCTAATTGAAAGAAAACAAGTTGACAAAAAGATTGAATCCAATATTTGGTGATAATAGTTATCAGTTAAACTTTGATTTCACCTTTTGACAAGTGTTACAAGGTGGAGAAAACAAATTGCATAAATTTGGGGAACTAGTTATACCCTGGGTGAGTAAAGTCAGTAAGTTTTAGTCCAATGCGATAACATTAACTAGCATTTTCTGGGAAAAGAAAATCGAACACAACACGAGGGTTAAAGACATTATGGTGAATAAATGTATTTTATTTACATTTTATCGTATTATAAGTATTTTTACGATCCGTTTAATGACTGTAATTTAATGGCTGTCAGGGAAGTGAGTTATATCTGGTGTAGCAAACCTTATGTCATGACCTTTGCTATAGACTTTTGTGACATCCATTCATCACCCTTTTGTCGCCACTCCAGTGTGAATGTTCATCATCTTCCCAGATTTCACAGTCATATGGACTGCAGTCTTCAAAGATAAATATTTGTAATTCCTTCCAATGAGGTCAAATTACATAACCGGTCTCTATGCCATGTTCTCCCTCGCCTTCCCATTCTCCTTTTCTTTCTATCTCTCTCCATGTCTTTAGCAGGCTTTGCCCCCTGGCTTATTTCTGTAAATTGTTGAGCAGTAACTCACGTCAGATTAGATTTGACAGCTGTGTCGGAAGCTATAAGAACAAGTGCCCCTGCAGCTTCTTTGTTTGAGTGTGTGCACATCTCAGTCTTTCAGACACACTCATTCATGTTGTGTGTGTGTGTGTGTGTGTGTGTGTGTGTGTGTGTGTGTGTGTGTGTGTGTGTGTGTGTGTGTGTGTGTGTGTGTGTGTGTGTGTGTGTGTGTGTGTGTGTGTGTGTGTGTGTGTGTGCGTGATGTTCTGAATCCCTGCACCATTTTAATCAAGTGATGCTGATGCTCTTTTTGTAGCACATCTCTATTTTTGCTCCTTTTTATTCATCCCTTTTCATCCCTGACTTTTTTTCTTCCCTCCTCCCTGTCTTTTTATGTTACTATGACTCTCTCTAATATCACCCGCTAATAGTCATTTTTTCTTTCTTTCTTTCTTTCTTTCTTTCTTTCTTTCTTTCTTTCTTTCTTTCTTTCTTTCTTTCTTTCTTTCTTTCTTTCTTTCTTTCTTTCTTTCTTTCAGACTCAAAGCAGAATGGGGACGCTGCAAACGCAGCTCTGGCTAATGAGGACTGTCCCACCATAGATCAGGTGCTGGGGCCAGATGACAGGAGTCCGGCCACTGGTGGGTTGGGGACAGGCACGGGGCGTGAACGTTACCCCCACGATAGGGCCTGCTTCCTTCTCAGTACCGGAGAGTTCCGCACCACAGACAGCAATGTCAGGAAAGGTATGCGGCACCCACAAACAAACATGTTATTATACTCATATTTTCAGGGTATATTACAAAGAAAGGTAAGTTAACTGTTCAAATGCTTATTATTGCGTATTAGGGCAAACACACATATATTACAAAAAAATGACTGCAGCGATATATGGATTTATATACATACATACAGATATTTTAATTATACCCATCTATACTCAAATATACATGAACTGAGATGCACTTCACCAAGTACATCAGAGGTATACGCATTAAAACACACTCTCCTGCATCCATACTAACAGCAGAGCTCCCCACCATCTCTTGCATTTTTCCTCATAATTCACCACATCAATCATTCTGAAGGGCGCTCATCATTAGCAAAGCTGCTACCACACACGCAGGAATAATTCAATTCGTATCTTTGATAATAGTGTTTAATCTTTGATAAGATCAGAACTTTTCAGTGAAAGTAATTTTTTCAAATTACACAATTTAAATTAACAGATTTATCAAGCAAATTAACTGCGTATGGTCAACAAGCTCTTCAAAAATGCTATCTATCTATCTATCTATCTATCTATCTATCTATCTATCTATCTATCTATCTATCTATCTATCTATCTATCTATCTATCTATCTATCTATCTATCTATCTATCTATCTATCTATCTATCTATCTATCTATCTATCTATCTATCAGGCTTGCATCAGGCTTGCTCTCATTCATCGATTTATTACTTCATTCTCTTTCTCTTCCTGGCCTCCCTCCCTGGCTTGACTCTGTCCATGTCTTATTCCCTCCTTCCATCCTTTCATCTTGCCCTCTTTTCTCCCAATCTTCTGAATGTCATGCTGTTTGCGAAACATCCTCTTATGTCTGTTCATGTCTTTTACTTTTTTGCAACGGCATGATTAATATCTACTGCCTTCCTTTCTATACTATACCTTCCTACTCCTGCACTAACCTCCACGTATCCTAAATACACCCGTCTACACAACCAAATCCTACAACCCCCCCCCCAAAAAAAAAACACTAGAAGCTGCAGACGCCAACCCAGGAGAGGAATGGTTCAAGACGGAAGGGCCACTGCTACAGCAGGACCTCAATGCCAATTCTGCCTCTTCCTGGATCAAACCATAATGAATAAGAGGTAACACTTAAAAAAGCCACCTGTGATGCAGCGTAGAGATTAGTCAAGTACAAAAATGGTCGATAGTTACTCCATACAGCACACTGCTATTTCATTGGGAATTACGTTTATATTTCAGAAGGACACATTTACCAGTATTTGTACTATATTTAGCACATTCATACTTTAAAGCAACTTTAGATATGAAACACAAACATCACTAGTCACACTCAGTACTAAAGTACACACTACTAAACTGAGTTTAACAGGAACAATTATGCATTTGAGTCAGGGAGGATATTGTCTTTAATGTGTTCTGTCTATGTGTTTGACAATTTTAATCTAATTCGAGTATTTAATATTTGCATGTACTAAATTCACACAGTAGCATCAATCACAGCAGCGTCAGAAATTCACTTTTGTATTAATGGGCTATATATATATTATATATATGTATAATTTGTATTATTATTATTATTATTATTATTTTTCAGTTTGCTCCTGGATTTAATGAAAAAAAATGTTTTTACCTTTAATGAGGGAATTTTATTTCTAACCCCATAAAAACAGCATCAAGTTCCTTTTTATAATTTTTATCAAATGTAAAATAAATGAAGAAATGAGTAGTCCAAAGATGTCTTAACCCAATAAATGCTAGAATAAAAAAAATATAATAATTGCCACTTGTATTTTCATATTAATCCAGAGATATAGATATAGAATTCAATATAATTAATCATATTACATTTTAGAAAATAGAAAAAATCACTATGGGACTTTTTTCTTCTAAACATCAGGAGCATTTCTGTAACTTTGTCCTGGGCCTTGGTTAATTTCTGACCTGACTCACAACAAACTAGAGTCAATATATCCTCTGTCTGTTTGCTTGGACTAGCTTTTAAATCTCCACTATATATCTAGCATACATATATCTCAAAGCAGGCTAAGCGTTACAATATATGAGTGATGCCATTACAGCACTATCTCCCTCATCTCTGTCTTTCTCACTCACTCTCATTTTACTCTCAACAGTAAACTTTTGTCATTCTAATTGTTTTTGCCTCTGATTATTTCCTCAATTTATATTCCTTCATTTTGTTTATACATTGTTCACACTCTTTTCTCTTGACTGAACTGAGCACCAGACACAAGTTAACGCTGCACTTTTAACCCTCAGGCTATAGTTCAACACACACTCAAGTTCATACACCCACAGATTGGAAGAAATTGAAATGTTAAATGTGTTTTGACAGGTGGTTATATGTGTGATTTCTGCTTAATTTGTGTGTGTTTGGGGATGTTGTATTCTCTGATGTGTGTGTGTGTGTGTTTTTGAGGTGCGCTTGTCTGACGAGCTGTTGTTGTGTTATCTCCTTCCTCAGGTTGTGTCGTGTCATGCGTTTGTATGTCAGCTCTTGTTGCTACACTGTTTCACATGTCTTCCCTTGTTCGTGTGTTGTCGTGTGTGTGCACTGTAATCCATTTGGTGTTGCTGTGACTTCTTCCTCCTCCTTCTCCTCCCTAGCGGTGACCTTTCACTTTAGTATAGTGCCCCTCAGGTCCTTATAGAGAGATTCAGTGCTCACTATACTGTCGTTCAAAGGCAAAACGCAGTAACTACACATCGCACGTCCAAAATCGCATTTGTTAAACTTTGATTTCACCTTTAACAAACAGGTTTGGCTCAACTATGTTCAGATTCAGAAAAAAACATATGGAAACTCATATAAAATCAGTGAAGGCAGTGTGGGTGTAGTTATTCTGTTTTGCCTTTTTAGGACTGTATAATTGCCATCCCACACTATATATACTACCTGAAAGAAGTCCAAAGAGGAACGCCTTTTTATGCCTTAGGGGTTTTGGTGAACGGTCACTGGGAAGGGTTGTGTTTTATTTGCATTTTCTGTTTTATTTTTTGAATAAAGCTGGTTTCTTCTCTCTCCTGGAACTGCCCTCCACTCTGGGGTCCACTGACCAGTGTTTCATCACAGCCAGCAGATGAAAATCTTTCATTATATGGAATATATTCTCCAATATTCTAGCCATGAATAGTATTTTAATATTGAAAATGCTGTCTAGGGCTGTGCTGAAACACTGACACTTGTTAGGATGTGTGCTACAGTCCTGTAGTCTAACTGATCAGGGACACAATTCTGCCGCACATATACACAAAACCTGTCTGATAGACTTGAAAAAGACGCACAGACATTTAAAGGGAATTTTATGGTGAGGTAAGATGAAAAAACACAACACAGACACTAAAAGCTCAGCAAACACATATTACTGATGCCCACAGACACAGGTAAGTTATTGTAGGGCTGTAATGACATACCTGGGCTGTTGCCATTTTAACCGGACACTATAAGTGCTGTGATGCTATTGTTATGAAGGGAAACTGAAAGGTATACCTATATGTTGAGGCTCTAAACTGGGGGATATTGCCACATATAGTGGGCTTTTGTTTTTAATGTGGGAGTGTTTCTTGCTTTCTCCTTTCTCACTCTTTCTGGCTTGAGTTGTGCCCACAGAGTGTGTTTTACTGTTATTAAACCGTGCCTCTTCAATTACGCTTTCAGTTCTGTTGACTAATGCAGAAGAGCACAGGTCAGGAAAGGTCAAAAGTTTCCCTTTTGGATGTTTTCTCACTTTTTCTTTATAGATTCCATAATATTGACCTGTGTGTGTGTATAGGGTTGTTTGGAGTTGTATATGTTTATATGTTGTATGAAAGTGAGGGTTTCTGAGGGTTTTGTTATTATTTTAGTTTATATTTGTGCTATTGCTTTTCAGTGTGTTCGGTTGGTATAGATGTTTTAAAATAGTTCACCCCAATATGGCAATTAATTTACTCGTCTTTATTTCAGTCCATTATATCAATTACATCTCCTTTTGTGTCTCACCCAAGAAAGTCAGTCATGCGCACTGACATTCTTTGATGGGACACAAAAGGAGATGTTTATCAGAATGTAATATAAGAATATAAGCTGCTGTCTTTCATACAATTTGTAAATGGGCTGTCAAGTTTAATAAAGGACATAAACATAATCTATATGACTAAAGGCTGGAATACACTACACAAATTTTAAAAACTGGACATATTTTAAAATGTTAGGGCCCGGTTTCACAGACAGGGCTTAGACTAAACCAGGATTAGCCCTTAGTTCAATTTAAGTAGCTTTTATGAACATGCCTTAGAAAAAAAAAAACATTACTGGTGTGCATCTTGAGACAAAACAATGGCAAGTTGCTTTCAGTTAAAACAGCTCAAACATGCATTTTAGTCTGGGATTATCTTAAGCCTTATCTGTGAAACTAGGGGTAGGCATCATTCTTACCAACTTTGTAAATGGTTACAGAAAAAAACTGGGCATCATACACTAAAAGACTGAGGATCACACATTACAAATCATTACGAACACAACAAACTCTTGCAGAAACACACACTCGTTGCTAGAAGATGCATGACAGATGAAAACAATATGTTCTAAAATCAGCTCAAAATATTAAAGCTACACTGTGTAACTTTTTTAGTTTATTCTTAGCTAAAAACACTTAGTTCTTTCAAAAATATATGTGCTCATTAATGTATATTTACTTCTTTCAAGTAATAAAGTATTCTCGTAAGTTTATAATATGCCATTGAAAATACATACGGGTAAGGGGTTCGAATGGGGGTCGCCATGTTGCCCCTTCATCTTGAAAGTACATTAGCCAAAGAGGGACATACCCGTAAATTCAAGCTTCGCCTTTCGCGTTTTAACACTCTGTAACGAGTAGGAAAATAGTGTGGCCCCTTTAAGAGCGTTCGCCCCGGTTGGAGCGCCTGCGTTCTGTGTGTGTGTGTGTGTGTGTGTGTGTGCGCACTGCGCCTCGAGCTCCCATGTGTGCGGATTATTTTCTGTCTTCTGTTGCTAACATTCATTTATTTTTGTTTTGTTGGGGAATGCTGTGGACGGAAGTGGAGTTTGTGCCGGACTCTTGTGGGGGGTTCCGCGGGGAGTAAAGTGCGGGCTGTTTGATGTCAATCGCCTCCGTGTTTGCATCGACTCCAGTTGCGTTGAGTGAGCTATCCGTATTTTTCACCCGGACACACGCGTTACAACTCGATGGCGAATGTGAAGAGGGGGATTGCTGGATCGAACTGGAAGCCATGTTAATCTTGGACTAAATCGGCCACCGTAGGAGTTAAAACGAAATCTGAATTGGGAGGAAAAGAAACTAATATTTACTGGATGGTCATATACCCTTTCACCGCTAGATGGGGGAAAATATCACACAGTATAGCTTTAAGCATGTTTGATGAGTCTCAGTCTGTGAATAAGCTCTGATGGCCCAAATTCTATAGCCTGACTCTGACTTTGCGTGTTGACCCGCAAATCAAGGCAAAAATCTGGGCAAAAGTTGTGTAGTGTATTCCAGCTTCCGTGCTCTATTTCCCCCAAGTATTCTGACGTTAGACTGTAGAATAGCTTTATGTCAGGAACAAACTGTAATGTAAGTATTAATTCACTGAAAATCATGCATTGACAGCTGTGATATTTCACTTTTATTATATGGAAAAGAGCAGCATGGACATTCTGCTAAAATATCTTCTTTTATAGGAAAAAAAAAAGTCATATGAGTGTGTGAGTAAATGATGAAAGAACTTTAATTTGTGGGTGAACTATCCCTTTATATTCCACTCCCTCGCTCTCCTCCTGAATCACCACATCATGTGTTCTTCTGTTATCTCCCCACTCGAACTTCTGCCTCTTTCTGTTTCTACCTTCTCCCCTCTCACTCCTTCCTGCCCACTGTTGCCAAGGAAACAGTGGAAGAGAGCATTCTGGGACTAAGCGAAACATGGTGAAATATAAAATGAAGGGGTTAAAGATGGTTCAAGCTATGAAATGAAATTTGGCCTTCTAAAACCTGGCAAATTGGTTACAACCTTAACGTTCAGACTCCCACTTACTCCCAAGATGCACTTGTTTCTTCTACCCCCCCCCCCCCTTTTTTTATCAATCATTTATTCAGTCTAAAGTGCTCTTTCGATGTGGTTTTATATTTTAAGTACACTGAGAGCTTTGACACATACCCTTGGGCCCTGCCATTGACAGACTCTGGTGGTGGTGAGGCTAAATGTGTGAGCGCTGCAGTCTGGATGCTGGCACATTGACTAAGGGCATTGTGGTCATCTTCCTCTCTGGCCATTGTCTTAAAGCGTAGAAATAGTGCTGCACTGCAGGGCTGCAGTCCCCCCCCCCCCCCCCCACCCCACCCTCTCCCTCCCATTCCTCACCCTATGCAGACTGATTGATTTTCCCCTGTACTCTCATTTAACCTCACTTCTGAATCTTTGCCGTAACCGGAGAACCTGAGGGTTCTCTCTCTAGGGCTCTTGATGAGATGAGCCCAATTCATTTCACCATATCATGTATCACTATGTGTATCAAAAGTGATCCATGCCCTTTTCATTCATTTTTAAAGTTGCTGCAAAACCTTAACTGCTTTCTCTCTCAGTCTGTCTTTATATACAGGTATATGCCAGTAATCCGTTTATATTCATATATTTGCTACAGTCTGCAGAAATGAATCAAATCATATTATAAATTAGTTAATATATCCACAGAATGGCAGTCCAGAATGATTCCCAACAACCAAACTGACATAATTGCTGATTGCAACTGCCTTTTCATGCTATTTTCTAGTCAATCAGCAGTTCCCACAGGCGTTAAAGCCAACTGTCAGAGTTCCAGGTTGCATCGGTGTGAGAATTTGACTGCAGTGCAGTAAAAATTGAGCGACAAAATATGGCTGAGAGGTTGCTGGCCTGGCCGATAATGCTTCCAGAGAGGTCAGTGCTCTCATTCTGTTCAGGTCACTGCCCCTTGAGGGACACAGAGAAAGGGCCTGACACAAGAGTGTTTTATTTACTGCTAAATAATTGTGTTTTATCCCTCATAAAGCCTATTAAAAATAGTTCATATTTGTAAGGCAAAATGAAAACATAATGTCTGCTTGTCGCTTTAAATACGGCAAGTGTTCGTTTAGTGACTAGAGTGCCAATTTTATAGTGAAGTTTATATTGTGATTTTTATATTCATTCGTATAATCATTATATCTTTTTATGCTAGGCCAGACTGCTGGATTCAACCTTTGCCTCTGCAGCATTTCTTATTAATTGTATACAAAATTATTAATTATTTGAGTCATAGCAAATTATTCATCAAGATGCAGATCCACTGCATTTTACATCAGTATCACAGATGCCTGAACACGGTTGGTTCAAGTATAGAATTTTTTTAAAAGCATGCAAAGTAGAGAATTTTTTTTCCAAATTCCATTTTATGGTAAATTGGGACTGTTTTATGTTTATTAAGTTGTTATTAAAGGTTAGGAAAAGGATGCAGTAAATTTTTGAGAAACAGTGTTTGTTTGTTTTTTCAAATCCAACTGTTCAAATCAGATGTTTTGTTTATTGATGTACGTGACTCATCCATCACTGACGGTGTACTGCATGTATGAAAATATCATACTTGATCTGGATGTGCTGTGAATATTATTTCAGCGTTTGCTGTTTCGCTGTGTTCTCTGCTGTCTTATATTCTGCCGTTAGCGTAACACTTTACAATAACTGCACGCTATTAAGCATTAGTTAAGCATTAGTAAATAGTTAATTCATCATTTATAAAAGCATTAATAGCATTAATAAGCAGTTTATAAATACAGCTATAAATGCTTAATATTTGATTTATAAGCATATCTATAATGTGTTTAATAATTGTATTATCATACTTTATTATTGATCAATTTATCATTTGTAAATTAAGTATTACATTATTTACAAACCAGTTAATTAGAAGTTATCAGTGGTTCATCAGATCATTTAGAAAGTGTAAGTAAATGATTAATAAACTATCTAAATTTACGTTTATGCATCTTATTATTTAGACATATAGTAATAGTTTAGAGTTGTTTACTTAGTGTGTATTTCCACTGTAATTCATGATTAATTCAGGTCGTTTTAAAACAGTTAGTAGTTGTCAGTTAACTATTTTTTGTGAGCTCACCTAAAGTGAGGACTATTTATGAATCATAAAAGCTTTCATAAAGGAGATTTAAAGAAACAAAAACAACACAGAGTGATACAGAACAGAAATATTGTATTTCAAATTGCAAAAAATGAAACTGTACAACTGGTAACTTGATATAAAAGTAATAATAAACCTCTACAATAAATGTAAAGTAAATGTTAAGTAAAATGAAACTAAGCCTCTGCAATCTGATATAAAAATACATTTCTGTAAAGTGTAAACATTGCTGAATAAAAATCTAGGAGTGCCAAAATACAACAAATAAAATTTGTGCAGAAGATAACTGAGCCTTGTAATCTCTGTGAAAGTGCTACGAGTCATAAATAGTCCTCACTTTATATGAGCTCACAAAAATAAAGCATTTATTAACACAATGCGTAACTATTACTATATGTCTAAATAATAAGATGTATAAACGTACATTTAAATCGTTTATTAATCCTTTATTTACACTTTCTAAATGATCTTATGAACCACTGGCAACTTCTAAATAACTGGTTTGAAAATAATGTAATACTTAATTTAGAAATTATAAATTGATCATTAATGAGTATGAAGTATGAAAATACAATTATTAAACACAGTATAGATTTGCTTCAAGAATAAAGCATTTATAGCTGTATTTATAAACTGGCTATTAATGTCTATCAATGCTTTATAAATGATGAGTTAACTATTTACTAATGCTTAACTAATGCTTAAGAGTGTGCAGTTATTATAAAAAGTTACCAAATATGGTATTATTTATTATTGATATCATTTCACATACTGTTCTGCAGTCTACAGTGATGTCAAACACTGTTACTGGGAACTGTGCTCTATGTTAATTGTTTATCACTGACCATGTTAAATGTTATGATTTTATAGTTCTGTCCATCCATGTACTGCATATGCAGGTACTGAATGTAAACTATTCCCTCTCTTCTCACTGCAGTCATTACTTGCATCACATATTCCTGCTTTCTTTTAAATATTCTTTTGTAATGATCGGTGTTTGTCTTTGCTGTGTAATGATTGTGTACTGTCATTTCGTGTTGTGTTGTGCTGTGTACTGTTGTGTCATGTTGTCTACATGTTATTGGGTGTCTAAATCATACATGCAGATGTCATATAATGTGTATGTATGTGAATATCAGTGTTCGTGTTTACAGGAAGAACAAAAATATCCACTGGTGGATATTGCAAATATTAACCTGGATAGAATTACACAGATGCAATATAATATCCTGTGTATGAACTCGAACACACTGTTGAAGCTTAGCTGCATTATAGGCTAAAATGGTGCATTCACGTCATAACCTTTAAGGAACACGCCACTATTTTTGAAAATAGGCTCATTTTCCAACTCCCCTAGAGTTAAACAGTTGAGTTTTACCGTTTTCGAATCCATTCAGCTGATCTCCGGGTCTGACGGTTTAACTTTTAGCATAGCTTAGCATAGATCATTGAATCTGATTAGACCGTTAGCATCTCATTCAAAAAAAAATAAACTAAACTAAAACTAAAGAGTTTTAATATTTTTAAAACGTGACTCTTCTGTAGTTACATTGTGTACTACGACCGACAGAAAATGAAAAGTTGCAATTTTCTAGGCCGGTAATGCTAGGAACTATACTCTAATTCCTGCGTAATAATCAAGGAACTTTGCTGCCATACCATGGGTGCAGCGGCGCAATGATATTACGCAGCGCCTAATCAGATTCAATTATCTATGCTAAGCTAAAAGTGCTACCGCCAGACCCGGAGATCGGCTGAATCGATTCGAAAACGGTAAAACTCAATTGTTTAACTCTAGGGGAGTTGAAAAACTAGTTTTCAAACATAGTGGCGTGTTCCTTTAAATATGAATTTCCGACTAGTAAAAACCCTGCGAAAGCTCCAACTTTCCTCACTTGATCATTGTAATGTCATATAAAAAGATGCACTTTCTTTAACGTGCTAGTTACTGCAACAGACCAAACTTCGGCCAAAATTTTCAACACAGTATATTTGTATTGCTGTACAATATCTAAGCAATCCTGTGGTTAATATTTGTGCTACATACTAATACTCACCTTCCATCCCACCCCCAGGCCACTCGTACAGTCCTCGTAGTGTCACTAAAGTTTGACATGAGGTACGTGCACACAGCAGAGAGGGACTTTCATCCATGTCAGATCAAGGGCTTGCCTATACGGATGCAGTAGTATCATCTCTATGGGCTTATTAGCATGATTGTTAGCCACCATAAACTATGCTAAGCAGTGACGCTATCATGTTAAGACTCTGAGTTTCATGCCTTTGGAGAACTTGATTTTCACTCTTTGACAGTTTTGGCAAAGCCTTGTATAGTGCACTTACAGTAACAGTCACATTGAATTATTACGCCACATCTCTATCAAAGATGCTAAAGAACTGCAGGAGCACAGAGTCTGTCGATCTTAAGTTTGAATTACACCAGTCCACAACACTGTTGTAATTCTTCATACATAACCTCTCACCAAAGCCCTTCTGTGTTGCATGCATAAGGCTGGAGTTGTGTTTCTGTGCGTGTGATGGTGTTAATGAGATTAATCAACAGGTCAATGATTATGCTGGAATCATTGTACCGTTAGTAAATACAAAACATAGGTATTTTATTAGACTTTTGCACTTCCATGACCATAAAAGCTCAATTCATAAATATATCTTAAATATTGTTTTGTTTTAATAGCAGTTGATGTTAATATCTTTGTTTTTTTACCCTTCCCTCTTCCTCTTATTTGTTTTTTTGTTTTTGTTTTTTTTGCTTTCTTTTGTTTTGTTTTGTTTGCATTATAGTTATCTAGATATGTTGTTCTAGATATCTTTGAACTGGAATCCAGAAGCGTAGTTGTGTCCAAACTCTTTTTGTGTCCAAATTATTTTCATATAGGCATTGTCTTAAAGCAGCTATGTTAAGAACGGACAACTAATGGGTTTTTTAATCGTCACATTTACATTGCAATTGTTCAGAGTAAGATATTACTGGCGTACATATTACTGTTGGACACATTCTGCCTAGCCATATTGATCATAATCCCATTCAGAGAAAGCAAATGCTAATAGAGAGGTAAAGACAAGTCCAGCAATAGGAAGGAAATGCATCTTCTTATCTGTGTTTGCATCACATTCACACACACATTGTTTATTTTTCTCTTTGTAACTGAACACTTTTGACTGTTGTGTAAAACAACAAATAGTTAAATATGTATATTCCCTCAAATCCTCTGTGGCAAACAGTCACTTTCTGGCTTGCACCAGTGGTCTGGTGTGAGGAACATGATGACCCAGATCTGTCTACCATTGCCTTCCTTTACAGCTCCTATAGGCAATGATTTTGTGTAGATTTTGAATGACAAGTGGCTGTGCAGCACCCAGAGTGTCCCAGCAGCCCTCTGAGTCAGACACACACACACACACACACACACACTTCCTAACAGAACTACCTCACACAAGGGACTGGAGATAGGATTGCCGACTATACGACAGTAGGACCTTCTTAACACCCCGTGTTTTTCCTTCCTTGTGAGCTTTTGTCTCTTGTTTTGTTCTGTTAAGACTTCTAACTCACTGTGTTTGTGTCCGTGTGGGAAGTTCTCCTGTGTCAGGAGGGGGTTGTCTACTATGTAATGTGCCGGCTCTTCCTTCCATATCAATTTGTGTTGGCTTTTTCCAAAAAATATATAAAGATGTGAGTCCAGTTCTCACTCTTAGACAATCAAACAGAGTTTCAAAAGAAAAACTTTTTAGTTCGCCCCAAAATGAGAAATTATATTATTATATCCTCATGCCATTCCAGACCTGAATAATAGGGCCTAATAATTAATACAAATATTACCGAAATAATACAAAACATAGAAACAAACAATGAATAAGTTAACACCCTATTGAAAAACGAATAAAATTCTGTCGCACATAAAAGAAGATTTAGTATTGAAATTATATTTTTGCCCGTACAATCAAAGTCATTGGGGTCCAAAAAAACCCTGGTCTCTAATAATGAACTTTTTTGTGTGTTCCACAGAAGAATGCCATTCACTCAGGTTTGGAACGACAAACCTGGCGTTTAAAAAAGTTGATTCAAGTGCCTTCATCACAGTAGTGGAACAACACAGTCCTGGTAAAGAACTACACATCCTGATGCATCGTCCACTAGCTAGTACTCGGTTTTGACCCGCAAGATTGTGTCGTAAAAATGACATTATTTTTGCTGCCATGTTTGCACTGTCACTAGCACATAGCATTTTTAGTGAACTCCACCTGAAGTCGTTTGAAATCTGACTGGATTAATTATTATAACCTACAAAGAACACTGAGACTTGAAAAGGGACTATGTAACCAAATTACAACAACACTGGATTTAAGAAAAGCAGGAAAGCCAAACCCTTTAAGAAAGTTTGGCCAGACTGAAAAAAACGAGAAGTTTACCAAAGCCAGAAATGGATGTGGAAGGAAAGCTTTCAGGCACTTTCGGGTCACGTGAAGCTGTTTTAAGTCACTATTAATCTACAGAAATGCACTTATGTGTAGAAGGAAGACGAATTTGCTGCTAATAATGGAAAGACGTTTAGTCTGGAACGCACAAGCTTCACCTGGCCCACAGTGCTGAGTGAGGCTGCTTTGACTAGACGGAGCTCCTCTGCTACTTCTCTGTTGGACTCCAGTGCTAGTATCAGAACGCAGAGTATTCTGTCTGAGACTGGGTCAAACACCTGGATGCTACACTCGGTACCTCCCTATTGGTCTGAGTCAGCCATCAGGTGCTTCATCCACCTGCTCTTTTACACATCTGCTCTTATTTCTCCCTGAAAATTGTATGTGGCTGCGACTAAAGGGAGTTTTTTTATTACTGCTGTGCCATAACAACAACAACAACAAAAAAGATTTTGAAAAGAAAACTTGATGACATTTCATAACTCTCATTTTCCTGTTTTGTCCTTGTCTCTGTCTCTGTCTGTCCCTGTCTGTCTTTCTGTCTGTCTGCTTCTGTGTCCTTTACATCCATCTCATTTTGTCATTCCTTGCCTTTAATTTTGTTTTTCTCCTTCTCTTCCTTTCCCCTGATTTTTGAACTTTGAAAAAATGAATGAATCCAACTATTTTTTGCTTCCATAATAATCCCATCCATCCATCCTTCTCTGATGTATGTAATCTATTCATTAACCATCCACCCCCTCTGGATTTTCGGCTTTTGTAGCTGCTGGCTACGAGAAGTCCCGCAGCCTGAATAATATTTCGGGAATGACAGGGGCCCCCCTGCGCCTTACCCCCATCACCCCCATCAACAACCCACCCTACGAACCCTACGAGTCCCCTGGCCCTCTTAGGCGCTGCCGATCCCCCATACCCTCCATTCTGTAGCACATCTTAGGGAAAGGCAACGAAATAAACAGAAAAAAAGACACTCGCGCACCTCATTCCGCAATAGTATTAATAATCATGATAACGATGCTAAGTACTCACACCTCCGCTCCTCCATTGACTGGACAGGGTTGGGGGTACACACCACTCTTTTTAATATGTCGTGCCTCAAAGGGAATGGGATACATTTATTTAGGGATTTAGAGCTTTAAGTACTAAAACGACACATATTCATCACATATACTTCAGGCAATATTTCAGACAGGCAACTAAAAACAATTATATGCTGTAACGTCAGCGGATTATGCCTTATTATCGAAGATATATTAAAAAAGAAGAAGCACCGAATATTATTAGGATAAAACTCCTCACTGGTCCATAGGCAGCGACGAGTACCCCGTAGGAAATCTTTCCCTGTAGTTGAATGACAGTAGTTGGCTTTCCCACACGTTCCTGCCTGATTGCTGGTTGTATAAAAAAACGAGACTGTGATCCAGCAGGCTTATTCATTGAGTACTAGACGCTGAGATCAGCTTTGATACACCATTATAGGCCTTGAAAAATCCACTTCATATCAAAGCTTGGAATGAAAAAGGTCATAGGTCACAGACAACATGCAAGTAGTTCAAGTGCATGCAAGAAAAGATGTTTGTTAGGCAAGTAGAATATATCTAAACTCCCAATTCCCTTTAACTGCTATGAAGATTTAAAAATGAACGCACTGTATGCTGGACTGATTTGAACTTACAAATAAGCCCTGCGGTCGAGAGTTAATGGATGATTTGACTGTGATGAAGGAGTTTTTGGTGATTCAGGCCATAGAACATGATAAGTATTATGATTATAACACAAGGACACATAGGCCTCAATTATTCATATACAGAGTATTTCCTACAGCAACATTTGTTGTCACTCAATATTTGAAAATATCGTTCACATCGTTGTTGTTGTTATTATTATGCTCTTTATTTAGGACAAAGACAAATGCTTAAACCATTCTTGTGCAATATCAACTATTATGATGACCTCTGACACTGAGGAGCTGAAGATGAACCTGTCAAACTTTACTATGTGCAACTATTAACTTTAACAGAGAGACCGAGAACTGATCATTACACACACACACACAAAAAAGAGGCTATTTTTGTACTAAGCATTTGGACATTGCGATTCGGATTGGGGTTTGGAGTTGCGTGGGAGCGGCTTTGAGTTGACATTTTGGGAGGACAGGATATCGTGCTGTTGCATGGAGATCTACAATTAATGTGTTGGTTTTTGTATTTTGACTCTCTACATATTCAACCCCAAGTACCACGAAACCAAAAGAGCAGTGGTCTGGACACATGGCAAAAAAAAAATTAATAAGAAGGAGCCATCCTATTAAGGGCCTATAACCTTCTGCACTTCTTCGGGACCCTTTCCAATTTGTATACTAGTGCATGAAGGAACTTCCTTTAAAATATATCCTTTCCTATGGTACTTCCTCATAAATATGAAGACATATCAAGCTGAACTGCACTCCTCACTGCATAATCGCATATCCCGGGGCTGTGGTGAGCCAGAGAGTGGCCCAAAGGTTTCCTACTAAGGGCAAGAAACATTTTCATCCTCATCATCGCCATCACTGGCAATACCCTCCCTCATTATAATCACTTTCTGATTACTGTTATTCCTATTATTTGAATGCAGTATTTGAATCAGTTCAGTTTGTTTTCTCTTTGGTCCCCTTCTTTTCTTTCTCTGTTTAAATATATTTTTTTGCCTGCTCTGTCTCTTGGATGCTGACCTTCGTTCCAATATAAAGGAGGGAACATTGAATGGATGCTGGATTGACAGCGGTCAGTAAGAGAAGAAAAAGAAAAGATGACAAAATGAACTCTCTGTAATGCAGATATATGAGCCATATGTTTCACTCTGTTGGGGGATTTGTGTCGATCTGCTGCATCTTTTGAGTGCACAGATGCAAAACACACCTCTGGTGAAGATATCTCTGCAATGGCAGCTCACAAAGCTTCTTGTCTTTCTCTCCATGTGAAACAACAGAAAACCTGGGGTATTCGTGACGCAATTTTATCAGAAAGCAAAGTGGCATTATTTATTTAGATTATTCTATTGTCTTGCAACACACCCATATCTAATTATTTGTTATTCGTTTTACCGTTCATCTGTAATCCTTCTTTTGAATTAATCTATATAGTTTTCTTTTGTTTTCATGTGTTATTGCCTGTTACACTTCTCTTTCCCTCCTCTCTTCTTTCTTGGTTAAAGATGTTCACTGCTAGAGTGAAGAAAATCGTGGAGGTTGTTGATTACATGGAGCATCTGCATGGCGGCAACAAACAAATGTGTGGCACTGTGCTTTAATGAGTAAATCACCAATCATTATTTGTCTGCATGTGCGCTGCACTGCTTTATGTACATGCGTCATATACATTGAAGGTCTCAGGATAGTAAGCGAGGGCCATCTGCTGGATGTATGTGTCACCACACATGTGTGCTCTGTCTAACTGGAGTGTTCAGTTAGACATTTAAGTGTAGACCTTAAGTGTTTTTTTTAATTATTATTATTATTAAACCAGCAGGTAAATCAGCCGTACAAAGGCAAAATGCAGTAACTACACCACACAATTTTCATAGTTGAGCCAAACCCATCCATCACAAGATTATAACTCTATAATTTTTAAAACAACTGCGTTTTGTCTTTGCACAGCAGTATTGTTTGAGGCAAATGATCTAACGTAGATTTTTAATTCTTGTAAAAGGATGTTTATTAAAAATGTATGTTACAAGGTGCCTTGTAAAACAAGCAACTGCAAGTGTGCATTATGTATTACCTTAAATTTAGACAAATGACCTGGTATATTTAGAAAGAGAGAAAGAGGGAGACTAAAGTCCCTGAATGATTCAGGTCCGGCCAAAACACTGTTTTATTTCTCACCTTGTGTCTCTTCCATGTCCTTCTTCTCCTCTTCATCTCTCTTTTCTTTGCCTTTGTGTTTTTATGCTCTTTATGAGGTTGTACAGTTCAGGTTTTAATGAAATGTACAGTTTTGAAGGTTGACTTTGTAATTTCCACATGCATGGATTTCTATTGCGAGCAATAAGGAAATTATAAGTCTATATATCTGTTTTTATAAGAAAATGTATTTTAACAACGAGGTTTATGTATATGTTTGTGTGTACATATGGATGTGTATATTCATATGCACATGCATATTAATGATTTGCATGAAACAAATGTACAAACTATTTTTTTTTATTTCATTGCTGTTTTGTTACCAATCTGTCATTTTTTACTTGATTGCTGTGGGTGGGGGGCGGGGCTTAGTTTTGCATGCTAAGATGCTATTGGGTGGCAGAGACCATTACAACTGTTGTATTGAATATGGGGTTTTGAATGTGCTTTAACTATGTACATGTTTGATTTGATTTTCTTTTCTCTGTTAGACATCAAAAGCATTGCAAATTGTCATTTTATGATTTATTCTTTTTCATCTTTTCACAGAGAACTATTCTGAAAGCCCAGTGCTTATCAGATATATGCAAAAAGAAGCAGTAACTGTGAACTAAGACTAGAACAGAAAATCCACTTCTTCCTTCACAAAAACATTCCCATACGAACACCTGAGCCCCTGAACCAGTATCAGCTTCTGTGCAACTCCATTTTAGTCTGTATTCTCATCTCATGACATCATCAATCTTCTTTAATCATCTTAGCATTATTGATGAGGAGATTAGTTGTCCTGTTTCCCCATGCTGTTGTGTTTACCTCAGCTCTAGCCCCCTCTGCTGGTTTTACGAGGGATGAACTGACGTACGTAGCATTCGGTGTTGTAGATCATTAGCACTCTTTGGTCACTTTAGAGGCTAAGAATACTGATTTTAGCCCTTAATGTTTACCTGTTTTAATATATATAAGTTTAAAGAAAAGATACATTAGGCATTTTTAACACGCTCGGACCTGAAGGATTTTCTGTTCTCTCTTTTGTGATGAGTTAAAAGACTAAAATCACTAAACAAAAACACTGATCAGAGCAGAGAGAAAGATGCTAATGCTAATAAGTCTGCTCACTACCACAGTGCATGTTTCCACACATACAAGATAGCTAGCACTTAGCATCCTAGTGCATTCTGTGGTTTCGTTGTGTTTAGTCTATCTGTGAATGCATAGTCAGGGTGGACAGAGTGGACGGAACACCTCCACTTATATCCCTTTACTTCAATCCTGAAATTATGATGTGGAAGAGAGAGGCCTGCCACTAGTTAGCTTAGTTTAGCAAATGCCCTGGTAAGCAGAGGCTGCATGCGATCACGGAGGACAATGTAAATAATTCTCTTGTACACAGACTGCATGTGGAGTTAACAGCACAGAAACTACTGTTTGATTCAAATGTGGCATTTGAAACCGGGAGAGCAGGTCGAGTTCAAATGATTTAGCAACATTAGGCCTACCCAGTATCTTCTCTGCCTCTGTCAGACTTGCGCTCCCCTGTCACTACTCAGGTAAATCTCTTTTTGTTCGTCTATACCAGTGCTTCCAAAATGATGTCATTCGAAACAAAGAGAGAGACGGATGAGTTACAAACACCACGTGTACACATGCATCTGTGTAAATATGAAATAATTTTTGACCCCAACACTCATTGCAAGTCTTCCTTTTCCACAGTGTCCTTCTCTTACTTTATTTTTTCATTTCATTTTTCACTTTCATTTATTCCCAACTACAAACTCTTACTGCTTCCAAATAACAACCAAAAAAAGCCCGGATGACATTATGAGAAACCGAGGAAAAATAATCAGTGATTTGTGAAAAAAAAAAAGAACTTTTCAAACAAGGTCTGCCATAAGTGGATTACAAAAAAACTGTATGTGGAATCAGGACGCAACCAAAATCAGGACATGAAAGCATGAGGGTCAGATGGACAGATTGTGTGTTGGGGGAACAGAGTATTGGGAGGATTGTCAACAAATGAAGAAAGGCATCGTGAAATGGAGGACAGTTTGAGGAAGAAAGAACAAAAAGCAAAGAGAGGAGGAAGGGAACTGAACGCTTCTCAGTGTAAGAATGTGCATATGGTGTTCTGTGTCTCACACTGTGTTCTCATGTGATGTGCCTGACTGTGTGCTTAGTGTTTTTTATTTATTTATTGTGTGATACTTTGTTTTTCCGCTCTAATGTTTGGCGCTGTGTTCAAATGGTGCACTCGCTCTCTATTCCCTATGCCTGCTTCACTTTTTGGTAATATCAAAATAAAGGGCACTTCATGGGGAATAAGGAGTCGTTTTGGGACGCACCCTTTGTGTGAAGGAGTTCACTGATGTACGATGAGCTTTTTTGAAAATTTGCTTTGTTCTGGTCCATCCTAGAGGGCTGACAAAATCGATGATTATTAATTGATTCTGTTGATTTGATCGACCTAGATTAAAAACACGCTTTTGTGGCCCTCAACGACTAGAACTTTTACTCAGCTTTGTGTGTGTTTGTTTTTTGTGAGTGTGATTCCAAGAGTCTTGCATTTGTGTATTTTGTTTTTGAGCGCATGTTACATGGGCTTTGCTATGAGTACACTTGGGTTTTTTGTTTGTTTCAATTTTTGTACATTGGTATTTAGGAGACTAATAATGTTCTATGGACAACACTCCAAAACAAAGAAAAAGAAAAAAAATTGTGTGTTTGGCTTCTTTAGCTTTGGCTCTCGCAGTTGTGCAGTCTGAAACGACCGTCATCTGCGATAGCCTCTAGCGGTGTGTAGCTTTTAATGCGTTTGTATTGAGCCGATGCAACGTGTGATACGATACTGATTTTCCTGTCCTCCGTTTTCCTATTCCCCTCTCTTTCTGTCTTTCTTCCCTACAGTGCTGAGCTTCTGAACTGCCCCTTTTTTCGAGCTCCCCAACTGCAAAACCTGTCCAGAGGCAACCCCCAGGGTCACTGCAGAAAATAGAGACGGGCTAAAGAGAGAAAACGAGAGATGAAAGGAGTGCTGCGCTAAACTGACTTGAAGAAAACATTGTAACGCTCATCTCTCCATTACTAATTTTAACCCCCAACGTAGGTGCAATAAGCAGAAGATATCACGTCCTGGGAGGATATGGAACGCAGTTTCTTCCTACAAGGATCACCAGCCTTGGGAAAAGCATACAAACTGTAGTATGTCCTGGCAAGACCCTTCCTGGTGGAAATGGATGCAATTTTAAAGTGACGAGAACTATTTTTGTGGGGCTTTCCTCCAAGATAAATGCACCTGAAAGTGGACAACAAAACCCTCAACCCAGTCTCAGATACAAATAATGTGTGGAAAAACACCCATCATGCCCTTCAACGCTATGCAATTCAACCACACATTCACAAGCGAGTTCATTAAGCACTTCTATTGAACGGTTTATTAGCCAAACTTTTCCCACTCCTTTATCTTTTGGAGATCTTGCACGTGCTTTAAATAAAAATAGACAGCGGCGTCATCGGCCTGCCATATTGGTATATCCTACGAACAGTTTCCCCATTCATCTAATTGGAAATCTTGTTCAGAGTGTCCTTCTCAGGGCCCGCGGAAAGGTGACTTTGTCCACTATGAAGAAAAGAGTGTCAGCCTCTCTCTTTTCTCTCTCTCTTAGTTCAGCTCTCTGCATCTCAGCATTTCTGTTCCACTGTAGATGAACTGCATGGCATGAATGAGAAAAAAAACACAAAAAAACAAAACAGAGAGAAAAATGGTAGAGATCATGCTGAGAGGAACAAGAGGAAACCGCAGACTTGACCGCTCTGTTTGCACAGTACAATATGGGTGACTCTGGAGCAGTGGATGGGATCACGTGAAAAAAAAATGCAGGTCTTTAACCCTTCGAGTGGGGAACACAAAATACAACATAAGTGCATGACACCTGATGAAGGACAGAGGGGTTTTAAGTGGACTGGATGAACTATGAACAAAAGCTGAAAAAAAAAGAGAAAACAAAAAATGCATTTTTCTCACTTTGTTTACCAGCATGACTAAACTGCATGACTTCTGCAAGCCCTGAACCCCAAATTAGAGGGCTTGGAATCACTAAACACAGAAATCAAATGGAAACGATAAAAATTTATGCTAAATGCTATGAAATTTAGAAGAAAAAAAAATATATTTAAAAAAGAGAGGCTCTATATTTTGTTTTTGAATAAAAAAATAATAATAATGTAAAAATATATAGGATTTTGTTGGATAAAAGATAAACAAACCCCACTGAGTCTAGCTGAATAATGAGACAAAGTCCTTCAACTACTACTGCTCCCTCCATGGCTTCAAGTGACATTTCTTTCCTTCTCTTTCTCCGCCGTTTCACCCTTTACTTGAACTCTCCTGGCTCTCTGCTTTGCCCTGCCCTTCACGATCTCCCTCAGTCATGGCAGCCTCCAGCAGTGGCATGACAGCTCCTCTGGAGACCTCCGACACCTACAGGGCTCTTTTCTTTTGACGGTTATGGGTCTAAAGAGCAAGGTGAACGGGGATTTTAAGGCTGTGGGTGAAGATTTCTTTTTAAGTTGAGTCCTGATGGAAAGTTTTGGGTTGTTCTGCAATGTTTGTTATTTTTATTTCATCCACATGCTGTGGGTAAATCAAAGCTTTATCCATCATAAGTGAGCCTGAGTCCACTTAATATCAACCTAGTGAATATTAGCATTGTGTGAATTGCTGTCTCGAGACCCAAGCACTTACATCGCAAAGCACTATTGTCCAATCAGGAAGCCATAATGTGAGAGTAGCGCCACTGTCTGAGCTCCAAGGTGCTCAGGAGAACATGCTGAACACGGTTTTGTAGTTTTTAAGTCATCTTGGTTTTATTTTAAGATGTTGACATTATCATTTACGTCATTCAATCATTTATTGTCTGAATTATTTTGGGTGGTAAAGAGCTTTGCAAGGTTTTGACACTATTTTTTCCCCACTCTTTAATATTTTTTTCTGGATTTTATTACAAAAGTTTCAAAAAATGTTTTGCATATGCTGAGCACCCACTAAAACCAGCCATACCACACCAAAATTGACTTCCTTGTTAACTTAGCGGCAGGTTTCTGACATAAGCATTAGTATTAGCATTATTCTGTGTGAGAGGAGGCCATGATTCCACCAATATCTCTTTTAAATCTTAGATTACACATGTGAGCAACTGTTTGGCTGTTTGTTCAGAACTTTTCTTGTCTTTTTTGTTTCACCAACAACCACCAAAAGTTGATGTTCTTGTTTAAAGAGTCTAGTTAGGTGTTAGAGTATGTTTACATTGTTTTATGTCACTTAAAGTGTCATTTGTCGTCTTTAAACCCCGTGACTGTGTTCTGTCAGCATTCATCGTTCAGAATATGATGTAAGCTTAGTTTAGTAACTACCTATGCAACACCTAAGCAAGACCTTAGCAGCTCACACACATGCACGCATACACACACACACACACACACACAAACATATGCCATGTGCTCAGGCCAGCTGGCTGGTGTCTGTTTACCGGTGCTGTGTGTCCAGGGAGGGAAAACGACACATATGCAGCTCCATCACCACAAGAGCCAGCGTTATCTGCTGACCATGTAGTGTTACTTCAAACGTTAGCAGCTGGTCCAAGTAGCTTGAAGGTGCGACAGACGTGTGCAGCTGTAGTAGCCATGTCGCTTTCTTTAGTGGTGCACTGAATTCCCTTTCCTTCTCGGTTAATATGTCAGGCCTATTTTATGTCTTCTGCAATGTCTTTCCTGTGTGCTTCAGGGTGCAGGAAGACACTCATGCACTTTTCGAGTTAGCATTTACATTTATATGTAAGCATATACTCATCTCAGAGGGTATGTAGGATATATATATATATGTGTGTGTGTGTTACCAGAACTAAATTGCATCTCACAAGCATTTACTGACTGGTTAAGATAACGTGTACCTCTCTGGTCGTTCTTAAAGTCGAATCGGATGGTGTTTTGGAGCAATAATGATGGATGGCCACCTTTTTCTCATTGTCTGCATCAGAAATTTGGGGGGACATGTTCATTTCGTCCCTAGTAGGAATCCCAGTGTGCCTGAAACTGTTCCCTGAATGTGTATGTAAACAGCCACATCAATTGAAGACGCTCTCTCTGCAAAAGCTTCCCATGAGGGTTCGTCTTAGCGTGAATGAGATCACAACCCCTCCAGATGGCTGACAGCTCACATACCTTTACTTGAAACCCAAATACAAAACATATCAGAGAGGAGCAGAACAAAGCCAGAATCAGTCTCCACGCTTACTCAACTTCCTGTTTGCACCCCCTTCCTCCCTCTCATCTGTTTCCTCTCCTTCTCAATTTTTGAGGAGAAGCTTTTTTGCATCCCTTGTTCTTGTGTTTTTCTATCATATTGTTTGAAGTTGAATTATAATGCATGCATGGAGTACAATGAGGACATAAATTGTGAATAATTTGTGAATGGCCAGAATGAGGTAACCGTCTCTTTCACCTGGGCTCTCTACTCTGCAACTGCTCTCTCAGAGACACTTAGAGAGAAAGAAAGAACATATTGTTTCTAGTTTTCCTTACCCTTCAGTTTTTCTTCAAAATGTAGCCGTACCAAATATGAGTTATGGCTATATGCTAGCCATTTCGAAAGACTCTATTAACATGTTTATATATTGTTTTCGAGATGATATTTGTAAATGCGATGTCTGTGTACCTGTAGTAAATATTTATCAGAGCTTCCACAGACTCAGAGCGGAACAGATGCAGCAGTTGTGAGGGCAGATGTCAACAAAACACCCTGCAGGAACTCAGTTTTCACTGCATGTGTCTGTATATTTGTTATAGTATAGTTTGGCCCAATATGCACTACCTGTTTTGTATCTTGTCCTTTTATACTTTACTTTATGTAGCTTGTTTAAAGGGGGAAATTCATTGCACTATCACAGCTAATGGAGCTGCTGTGTCTACTGCTGAGCGCAACCCTAACCATCCACTACCCACCCCCACCCCCCAACTCCCATGGTTAAGAAAGAAAGAGAGAGAGAGAAAGAGAGGCCAGTGAGAAAGAGAAGGTCCCTAAAAGAAATGGATGAGTTCTATGCTATTAAGATTGATGCTGGATACAATTTTATTGTCATACAAAAGGGAAAAAAATATCAAGAACTGTATAAAATATATTTCAATGGAATGTTTATTATTTACCTTTTATATTTTTGAAATGTATAAAGAAAAAAATTAATAAACTGTAATAATTTAACAGAGTTTGTGAAAACTGAGACTTAAAAATCGTTATATTACTAAAAGTATGAAAGTTTGAACGTGAATGCTAACCTACCTGATCAAATCTTCTCCATTAGATAGGGAAAAAAAAACAATTAGAAAAATGAAATCCAATTTAAAAAGAAAAAGTTATCAAAAAGTCAATAAAAATGTTAAAAGCTCATGCCAAAATTTTCAACATGTGTCCTGTGTGATTCTTCAAATGTTGTGATTTCTTCATGTTACTCTGGGATCCAAGTAGGCCTAAATATTTAGAGAATAATTAGTATGTTTACCTATTTTTTATTTCTGCTTTAGTTTATTTAATTTATTTTTTCATTCTAGCATTTCAGAATAAACAGGCTAATTCGTTTCACATGCTTCTTAAGCAAATGTCTAAATGATTTTTAATAATGATTTTCCTAAATGTATCATTAGCTTTGGGGAAAGTGCATTGGGCTTTCCTAATCTACATTACTGTGAACGTTGAAACAATTACATTTCAAATATAACAATATCATTTTTGTACTCCATGTACGTAGTTATTTTGTGTAATTACAGGGTTATTTATAAAGCACTGTCTTTACGCACTGATCCACAACCAATCCATTTTAATTAGGCCCAGATGAGATCAGATTTAGTTTTATTAAAAGAGTTTGTTTCAACAAAATGCATGGAGTTAAAATAGTAGCACTAATAAAAATGAGGTAGAGGTTATTTAACAACAGCAGCATCAAAATTACAGTGAACAGTTCTCTTGGCACAGTACCTATACTATGTAATATGACATTTCAAGTCTCGCTGGTTATTACTGTTTGTCCCATTTTGGACGTGCTTAAATGTAAGAAAAATGCCCTCAAATTTCATCTTCCTTTTATCCCTCCTCATGCACATGGACTGAGAGAAAAAAATCACAGTACGTCTGGTCATACACTATATATATATTATAATATTTTACACACTTTGTGCATGATATTCCTATAAAAATCCTTCTCTTCTCCTATATTTGGTCACCAAACCATGTTGGTTTTAGTCCGTTGCATCTGTAAATCCCTGTATCCACCCTTTTCACACTTCACCACTCCCACTGACCCTCCTCAGGCACATCTGTTTAGTCTCCAGACGATGAGGCCACCCAGCAGTGCTCCGCTGATGAAGAGGACTCCAGAGGAGAGGGAGATCGGGCTGGATGAGGAACCGAAATCTTGCTCAAAGGAGTAACGAGCCAAGGAAGAGATACTATTGATCTGAAGGTATTTAAAAGAGTTAATCAATGACTGTTACCGATGTGTCTCATCAATGCTGTGTTAATACAAGTGTTGTCATGTTTGTAAAATCGTACCCATCCTCCTCTATTGCAGATCCAGTTCAGTAAATTATCTCTGAAGTAATCCAGTGTCCAAGACACAATCCCTGAGACATAATCTGCCAGAATCTATCCATGCAAAACAAAAAACAAGCACAAATGCAGTACACCCACACCACAACGCTTTAACACTTTGGGCACTGAAACACAAATTACAGCATAAGTAAAGAAAGCACTGCATAGGCCTACCTTTGCAATTGCTTTTCCAACAACGCAGATCAGAGTAGCAATTTTCCCCCAGGTGATGTCATCAACAAACACTTTGTCTACAAGCCTCTGGAAACTCTGTCTGTCCGCCACTTGTGCAAACCCATCAACCATGCTAAAATTAAACACATAGGCTACTTGATAAAACAAATCATTATTCATATAATATTTCTTGTAATTGCTACTTTCTTTCTTAACTTTCTTTCTTAAACTATATCACATTAATTTGAACATGGTTTAAACAAACTTCCATAATCAGCCTACTACTAGGCTACATACAGTAATAGCCTACACTCGCATACCAAAAAGACCTTTCGATACTAACGTCTTGTATTTTTTCTCCCGGTCGACAATGTCGCCGATGTTCCTGATGAGTTCAGCCATCTGATCCAGGAGCTGCTCCTGCTCATCAGTCATTGGCTGCGGTTCAGGAAGAGACAGTGCACATGTTCCCGCCCTCTCTACCTGGTCCTTCACTGATCTGAAAAGATGATTATAAAAACATCGTTGATTTCAACTCTAAAGAAACGAAATGGCAACCCGGCCGATACTAGCCTATTCAATGCGTAAAATTAATTCCAATAAAAATGGCTCAACGAATAATATTAAGAATGTGAATCTATAGTTAAATGTAGCCTATGTAGCCACTACGTTTTAAAGTGACAATATGAAAAATTATTATATATATATATATATATATATAGCCTATATATATATTATACACAAAACAAAACAAGTACATTTATAAAGTTATCAGTTCAATATCAAACAAATATGTCGAAACCAATAGGCTACTAGGCATAGCCTATGTGAAACTTACCGAAGAACGAGATTCTTTGTAAATTGGTCATCTAAAAGATACAAAAGTAAATGTCACATTACTGGATTTCATAATAGCTCACGATAATAAATAATGGAAAAGGCCGGTTTGCTAAACTCTGAATACCTGATGCCATGAGCGCTTCTTTTTCGATCTTCCTCTTTGGTCTAAGGTTTTGATGGCCACTTCATAAAACAAAATGAAAGTGTATCTATGTATGGCTATGCTTTTACGTCATAACATAAAACATAACGCAAATTTCTAGCAGGTTTAGTAAGTCTTGTTGTCTAAAGCGGCAATAGCCTAGCTAATGTTAAAAAAAATTGTCGTCAGTTCCTCATCACTGCTTCGCACGATAGTTTAAGTGAAAATGAAAGCGAAACCAATTGCTGTTTTCTGCATTTCCTTTTATCTGTTTACCAAATCAAATCTATAAATAGGCCTATGTCCTTCTGGGAACAAGGAATAGACTTTTGTCCACTGTAGTGGGCATAATATTTAAGTGAATTTCTGTGATACGTCACAGTTTTAAGAGCACATTCAGGGCTTTTCAGAAATACCAAATATTTGGAGGCATCTCCAAATACCAGTCCAGCAACTTCTCATTTCATTTTCAAATAGTTTGTTATAAATCAACATCTCAGGAAAATGTTATGGGGTTTCTAATCAAAATATGACTTTCTGTTAATAAAGTCTTAATTCAAAACTTAATTCAAGTTTATTAGGCATTTTGGAGATACAAGTGTAGGGAAAGAAATTACTTAAAAATATTCCTATGAAATTTGAGATATTATGAAAATCTTGCCATTATTACACTTCTTTTTTAAATACATGTTGCTCTAAGAACACATTAATATGCAAATTAGATACAGTGTATAGATACATTATATTAATTGGGAAAACCCATGTATGGCCATTTTACCCACATATTGCATGAAGTAAAATAGTATATCAATTAATTTACTTATCTCTTTCATAACATTGTTAAGAATCATTTTTGAACTGTTTGATTTTTTTTTTTAACCCCGAAACCTAAATATTGATTGGCCAATGAAAAAAAAAAAAAAATCCCATTGTTTTTACCTATACATGTCATTTTATTTTTTAAACAGCTGTGTCCTGGAGTCCACTACAGATGACATAGCATAACATAAATAAAATATCATTTTTTAAAAAATTGTTTTTCTTCCCATTTGTGTCTCATGCTCTAAACAATGACATAAACGACATAAAAAAAATAAACAAAAGAATCATGCAAAAGTCTTGGGCACGTTTCACCAAAGAAAAATGTTTTTAAGCCAGTTATTTGTATATTTTGCTGTAATGTCAGTAGGAAATATCAGTTTACATTTCTTTTGCCATTAATTGTAATAATCCAGTGAGATTTTTGTTTGCACAAGCAGTCTGACAACAGCTGGCGCTCCACACAGAAATCTGATCTCACCATCATCGAGTCTGTGATTACATGAAGAAACAGAAAAATACTGAGACAGACTAAATCTAGAAGAACTGCAGCAACGTCTCCAAGATGCTTGAAGAAACCTACCTGCAAAGTTATCTGAAAAACTATGTGCATGTATACCTGGACAAAACCTGTTTTAAACTAATATTGATTTGATTTAGTTAATAGAAGTTAACTGATAAATAAATTCTATTTATGACATTAGTTTTAAAAAGCATCCTTTACAGCATTTTTACAAGTGCCTAAAACTTCTCAAAGTACTGTAGCTTTGCTGGAAGGTTTCTTCAAGCGTCTTGGAGACGTTGCCTATATATATATATATATGTGTGTGTGTGTGTGTGTGTGTGTGTGTGTTTTCATGCAGAATCATGTCAATGGGGCATAAAAGCTGCAAATACCTTAATATATTTATCTGAAAAACAGAAAAAACATTTTCAGAAATTGGGAGCTTTAGGAACACATTGCACAACACTTCAATTTACAAAATAGTGGACACAACACATAGAAAACCACTATTCTATGACAAATATTTAAAAAAAACTTAAGCTCAGTTCTTATTGCTGTACAATCTGTCCTGATCCTGAGCATGTACCTTCCTTTAACTCAATTATCATAACATTACCATATTAAATGTTTTCTTACAAAATAGTATAAATACATATAAAACAAAGGCATAAACCAAAAAAAAGGGACAAATTACAAAATCATGCTGCAGATCAGCTTATGTGATTTCCTCAGGCTTACAGACTTGATACTTCTGTTGATGTATCTCCATTCTCTCTCTTAGCTTTTCTGAAGTCTCGAGAAGATGAAGCCACCTAACAGTAGGCCACAGGTGAAGGCAAACGTCGACCCAAAATAGGGAAAATATTTTCTCAGCGAAGAACCAGAAAATTGCTCAAAGGAGAAACAGGCCAGTGCAGGAATACTGTGCATCTGTATTATGGCATACATACAAACAAATAAGGTATAGATGTGATATTGTGACCAATACTGTTCAACACATATTCTAAAGAAAAAAAATAAAACTAAAGTCAAATGCTTCTTTATATTCCAGTATTTGAAACAATAATGTAAAAATATTTCTTACCCATCCTCCCACTTTGCGAATCCATTCCAACAAATACCTCCTAAAGTAATCCAGACACAAGTTCAGAATTCCTGAAACAATTCTGGGTAAGCGTGCGAGGACCATCTATTGAGAGCAAAGAGGAGCTTAGAAGTTACAACTGTACACATATTAACATAAAGATATGCATGTACAAACAAAATATATATATTAACATAATTTGGACAGAAAACATACAGGATCTAACTAATCCAATACCTTTGAAGACAGCTTTCCAACTGAATAGAACAGCACTATAATTCTCCCCCAGTTGATCTGGCCATCTGTGAAAACCTTTTCCACAAGTTTCCAGAAACTGCTTTTATCAGCTACTTTTACTAAGCCATCAATCATGCTGTGAGTTTAGAACAACAGAAAGAGAAACCAGAGGTTTTTAAAAACCTGTATAGACAACACCACTGATGTTCTGTAAAGACAGACAAAGATTCAAATCTCAGACTGACTCATTAAATGCTTGATCTTGATTGAGCCTATCACCGATCACTTTAATGGTCTCCGCCAACTGTTGAACAAGCTCCTGGTCCTGGCTGTTGCTTATTGGTCGATCTTCGGGAAGGTCTGGTGGGGCTGCATTTCCTTCGGCTGCCACGTTCATCACCTCATGTCTTACCACCCTGAAATACATTTTATACAGTATGTTAACTGCATAGGAGTCAAATGTTTAGAGCTACTATTCCAGGGGAAAGCATTATAAAATCACACACAGATAGTTTGTGCATCCTGTTTCAGTTTGCTTGTAATTGCCTTGAGTCCTAGATTTACGGTAGCCAACATGTGCTGCAAATAATCACAACATACATGTGATCAGGATGTTCAAATAATCCAAAAACTCACTGTTCAGGTCATCAACACCACTGACGAGTAGACATTGAACAATAATCGGTCCCGGCCAGGTTTGTCACTTGTTGGGGTCCCCTTGAAACATTTCTGTTGAGGTCTGTGCTATTTGCAGCACGTTTCTGTGTTTGGTCGTGTTGTGAGTATTTGCAGCACAAATGTTGTCAAACTGATGTTTTCTTAATTTGCAGCACATAGAGCTCTCTCGGCTACCGTATAAATGACAGATTTTGTAGTGTCCGCTTTTTTGTGGGTCTCAAGTTCAGAATGATGAATTCAAAAAAATTACAGTCAACATTATCTATATTGAATGTATTTCTAAAATAAGGTTATTATATATTTTTTTAAATTAAGAAAATATTTAATTTTGTCCACAAAAGTTCTGTCAACTATGTTATTAACTGAACAACCTCCAGAACAATAACAACACCATACGACCAGCACCATATGATGCTATTTTCTTTTGTGGTGGACATTTTGAGCACATTATTGTAAGTGTTCTCTCATTTTGTTCAATATTCTATCTACAATAACAATATAATAGGAGAATATATTGACCGTCAACTATGGTAATTACGGTTTGCAATATTTTTATGATTTCAATTCAAATATATTTCCAGATTTGTCATTGTCATTTAAGAATAAAATAACAAGGTTGGCCAGACAAGGTCAGCCATTGAAGTTATGTTAAAATGGTGAAATTGTCATTTGTGTTGCCTGTCAACTAAGTGTAGAGCCATTTATTGGATAAGTCATGACATACCTATGTGACTGTGTCCACTGGTGATAATTACTTTTTTGTCATATATTGGTTTTTATCATCATTTAACACTCTATGTAACACAGCATCTTTGTTTTTGTGTGTGTGTGTGTGTGTGTGTGTGTGTGTGTGTGTGTGTGTGTGTGTGTGTGTGTGTGTGTAAACTAACAACGTGTATAATAGTTAACAATGTGTGCATCCGTTACTTATGTGAAAGTAACCATTAATGGAAACGTTGCGTTTATAACGAGACAAACAAAGCCTTTTGAAGTTTACGAAGTGAAACATACCTGATTAAGATTGCCTCTCCAATCTGATCATCTGTGGATCGAAGAGAAACATATGTAACAAACATCTAACGTCGCTTGAGGAGAACAAACACACACAGTCACTTACCTTGCGAGACTTCGCAAGCCATATTACTAAAATATATAGTATTATTGTTGTTTAGGTTCTCGGGTAATGTTTTCGACAGGATGTAGCTTAAGGGGGAATCCCACTCTATTTCGGGACAGTAGCCTACTCGCAACTTTTTCACGAGCTTCTTCTTCCTCGCAGCTTCTGACGAAGTCTACGCCCTCTGGAGGTCGCATTTCTCGAGGACAGCACTTATGCCTAGAGGGCAATTATGAACGTCTTAAGGAATTCCTGAATTTATTTTATTACCCAGTTGAAAAGGGAATTGTTTTCATCTTTCTTAAGTTTTATATGTTGTTTACATGCCATACAGTGTTGTGAATGATGAGTTCCTCTGCTGTCTAGTCCAATAGTATGATTAGGAGGGGTTTTGACATAATTACCAGTGTTGCCATGTCCAAGTAGGCTCCTACAAGCATATCTGCCTGGGATTGTTTGTTCATAAAGATAGACCTATCCATAATGCCTTTTTTAAATCTATTGTATTGTTTTACAAGTATATTTACAAAATCGAGAGAGAAAAAAACTTTTTGGGATACTTGTTATTGGTTATTGGTTAATCATTTTGCTTCGTTCTGTTGTGAAATATCTGGCAACACAATTCAACCCAGGAAGGAATAGCCGCGTGGACGTGACGTCACGTGAGAACTCGCGTTGAATGTTCTTCTGAAATAGTGCGACTCCTTCAACATTTCCCGATCGAGATTAGTACAGTTTTGCACATTTCTACATCTGATTGCGGTTAATAAGTGATATAGACTATCACTACACACTTAGTATTATTATTTTATTTTGTATAAGTCCGTAACAATTGCTATTTAGTTAGTTTTAATTTGTTATGGCAGGTATTTCTACAAAGACTGTGCACGAAATCTTTCAGACTATGGAGTATGGATCGTCCAGCACGAGCACTGCAACAGCACAGGTAAAGCGCTGTCTCCTCGAGGGAAATGATCTTTGTAGGCCTATCTTAAATGTATCTTGGGCAACTTTGTATTATTTCAAGCATCACAGCATGCTGCCACATTTTCAGCTAATGTGAAAAGGGTTTACATGTGACAGTATACATTAAGAGGCATAAGGCAGCTCACGAGAAAAGCATGTGACAAGATGCTGGTGGTCCTCTTGCTGTAAAATTGCATTTAAAAAAACAACACTGCGGATTGTCCTTCTTGATGCATGTCTCCAAGGAATAGTTGAACTAAAAATCTAAATTCAGTCATTTATTCATCCGCAACATCTAAATCTATATGACTATATTATGTAAAATACAAAAGGAAATGGTAGAAGGAACTGACAGCTTCACCATTCACTTCCATTGCATCTTTTTGTCATACAATAAAAGGTGACCGAGGCTGTCAGTGTTTATAGGTGAAGTGAATTACACTGATTATCTCTTTATCACGGCACCTGTTAGAGGGTGGGATATATTAGGCAGCAAGTGAACATTTTGTCCTCGAATTTGATGGGTTAGAAGCAGGAAAAAAGGGCAACGGTAAGGATTTGAGCGAGTTGCCAAGGGACGAATTGTGATGGCTAGACAAGTGGGTCAGAGCATCTTCAAAACTGCAGCTCTTGTGGGATGTTCCCAGTCTGCAGTGGTCAGTATCTATCATAAGTGGACCAAGGAAGGAACAGTGTTGAACCGGTGGGGAGCGAAGGCTGGCCCGCGTGGTCCGATCAAACAGACAAACTACTGTATCTCAAATTGATCAAGAAGTAAATGCTGGTTCTGATAGAAAGGTGTCAGAATACAATGTGTGATACTGATAGAAAGGTGTGCATCGCAGTTTGTTGCGTATGAGGCTGCATAGCCGCAGACCAGTCAGGGTGCCCATGCTGACCCCTGTCCACCGCCAAAAGCGGCAACAGTAGGCATGGAGCAATGGAAGAATGTGGCCTTGTCTGATGAATCATGTTTTCTTTTACATCACGTGGATGGCTCTTGCCTGGGGAACACATGGCACCAGGATGCACTATGGGAAGAAGGCAAGCCAGCGGAGGCTGTGTGATGCTCTAGGCAATGTTCTGCTGGGAAACCTTGGGTCCTGCCATCCATATGGATGTTACTTTGGCACGCACCACCTACCTAAGCGTTGTTGCAGACCATGTACACCCTTTAACGATATTCCCTGGCTCAACCTGCCACAAAGCAAAAATGGTTCAGGAATGGTTTGAGGTGTTGACTTGGCCTCCAAATTTCCCCAGATCTCAATTCAATCGAGCATCTGTGGGATGTGCTGAGCAAACAGGACCTATCCATGGAGGCCCCACTTAGCAACTTACAGGACTGCTAACATCTTGGTGCCAGATACCACAGCACACCTTCAGGGGTCTAGTGGAGTCCATGCCTCGACGGGTCAGGGCTGTTTTGTCAGCAAAAGGGGGACCAACACAATATTAGGTTATAATGTTATGCCTGATCAGTGTATGTCTTATATTACCCTTTACAAAAAGCCAAGTGAAACTCAGTCATTAATGTGAGCAAAGTTCAAAACTGTTCATGTATTTTGTGAATGATCTACTGTAACCTTCACCCTGTTTTCACCAAGCCAATCTATTGGTTCTCTCAAAGAGGTGGAACACACCAACCTACAGTATGTTTACTTAAATCAAACATGCTTGTAATTTGAAGCATAAATTAAATTTTTCAACCTAAGTTGAACCTAATTCTCAATTATGGTGTCATAATTTCTGTCTCAATTTTGTACATTTTCCTGAATGCCATTCTCTCCCTCAGTCGTGGCTGGAGAAGCACTCTCGCACTCTTGGTTTCTTCATTGATGGGAAATTTTCCAGCCCTGCCGACAGGCAGACCCAGGATGTGACTGATTCCAAAGGTGAACAATATTGGATAGTTTCCTGAAGTTCTTCTGTTATCTAATCTTCCATGCAATGATAAGTGAACCTCTCTTGCCCTCCTCTCTCTTTATAGCTGCGGTGGTCTGCAGCACTGTTTGTGTTAAAGATGAGGATGTTGCGTCTGCAGTCTCCTCTGCAGCTGGAGGCTTCAAAACCTGGAGTGAACTGAGCTGTTACCAAAGAGCCAAAGTCTTACTCAAGTACTATATCTCTACTCAAAATAATGTCATAAATAACTAACCTATCACAATAATTGTCAGGTTTACATCAGGTTTATAATATATAATAATATATGTTTGTGCCCCAGGTTAGCGAGTGTTCTGCAAAGACACAGTCAGTGTGTCTCTGAGCTGTGTGAGCTCTCTCAGTCTTCTACCTCTCCTACATTGCTTATTAGACTGGCCCAATACTACGCCAGCTGGGCTCAAATACGAGACACGCTCATGCCTGAGTGGACCCCGCAAGGTATGTGCGTGTTTATTCGATTAAATTAATCTTAGAGACAAAACTCCTATAAAAAGGGAGAAAATGTGGCTACGTCTACATTAATCCGGATACGATTGAAAACAGCGTTTATATTTCAAAATGTCTGCTCTATAGTCACACTAGTATTTTCAAGCATTTTCCAAAAGTTGCTCATCCACATTGAAACATCTAAAAGTGCATAAATCACCTTTCTATGCATGCGTCAAACATAATAAAAGTTCACAAGATGATACAGAGAGAGCAGACAAAAAGTTCTCACTCTAGTCTTTATAGCATTATCATTTTATTAGAAAAATATCCCACCACTCAATGTTGCATCCAGGTTGCTCTCAGAATCGCATGGTCTAAAACGCAATTGTCATCATGTTTTGCCGAGGGACAGTAATTGCAAGTAAATTTTCGGTAACATTTACAGTGTCATTGTTATATAAGTTACATGTAATTACCATAATAATAATTATAAATTATGCACAATTGCATGCAACTAACCATAAACCAAACCCTAACCTTATAGTAAGTACATGTAGTTACTTAATCTTACTCAGTACTTAAATGTTTAATTACAGTGTGACAAAGACTCATTAAAATAGTGTAACCAAATGTTCTATATATTCATCTTTGCAGGAATGCAACATGAACACTGTATAAATGAATATTTCTCTTTAGCAACACTATGCAAGTATATAGCAGGCACAACAATGCCAGTATAACCATATATATCTTTGGGGTACAATATGCATCATGTGACTAAATATGCGCCATTGTTTTCGAAAGCCTCTATTTTCACAGTCCACACTACAATGTGAAAACTGCATTCTCAAATTTATCCACTTGAAAGAGCCTTTTCAAAAAGCTCCTTCATTGATAAAAATGCTGTCTCAATGTGGACGGAAGGCCAAAACGGAGAAAAAAAAAGTGTTTTCAACCGAAAATGTATTAGGGGCTGCTTACACAACACCATTTTTAACTAAAAATGAAAAACATTTAGTGCATTTTGGCCATTCATTCATTTGCATGACAACGGTGTTTTGGAGGCTTGAAAATGGGTTTTCTCAGTGTAAACTACAAAAATTAGAATTTGTGAAAACGGTATAATACAGCGTTTTTGATCATTTTCACAGATGCGTGTGAACGGGGATCATTTTGACAGCATTGTTGCCTGTATACGAAAAACGCGAAGGAAAACCTTTTCTGTTTTTAGTACATCATTGCCGTGTAAACATAGACAAGGCCTGTGTAATTGACTTGTGAGAAAATAAGCAGGAAGCGCGATGGTGAGTCTGATGCCATGTTTTGCTCTTTCCACTAGGTGTCGTGGCCGTGGTAGTTTCAGATGACTGCTCTGTATATTTTCTTCTGCTGAAAGTTTTACCAGCCCTATCTATGGGTGAGTCTTTCTTAAAACAGACACTTTCACGTCTTGAAGTATCACTCATGTCAGTTTTACGTTTCCAGGATGAATAAAGGGACATAAAACAGATAGTCCTGACCTAGAATCTGATTTAAACAACTTAAGGAAAAATAAGATAAATCTCACAGATAGTTTAACCATTTGTAGGTTAACTTCTGTAAACATAGTTAACAGTATTCAAAAATGTCCTTGCTCAACCAGTGGTAAACTAGAATTTGGCCTATTCTTTTTAATGGCACTAATAGCACAGAAATTACGTTTCACATTTAAAGGTAATACTAATTTTTTTTTTTTTAAAGTGTCCTTAGTATTGACATTGTTTTGAACATTGTTACTGTAACATGTTGGGGTTTTTAGTGTTCTTAGACCTTTTTCATTGGTTTACCTTTTACTGGTAAAAAAAAAAAATCATACTTTTTATCATAAATATTTACATAAATGTAAATCCTATGCAAATCAAACTGTGGGCCAATTATTGTTTGTTTGTGATATATATTTATTTCCTAGGCAATGCTGTAATTGTAGTGCCTGGCAAGACTACCACTCTTCCTGCCCTTCTGTTGGCTCAGCTGTTTATGGAGGCTGGAATCCCTGCTGGAGTGTTAAATGTGGTGACAGGCAGTGAAGCATCACTGGCTGCCAAAGTGGCTCAAAATCCACAAGTGAGCTACCTGACCTATAGTGGATGCAAACAGACTGGAGAAGCTGTGGCTAAAGCTGCAGCTGGCTGGGGAGTCCCCATGTCTTTCTCTCTCTCGCACAGCTCTGTGTGCCCTTTTATCATCTTTGATTCGGCAGACCTAGACAGTGCTGTGGATGGAGTGATAGAGCTGGCCTTTAAGAAGAAGAGAGATGTAAGGACAAACAAAATACAGTAATTGTTATAATATTTCACAGTATTACTGTTTTTACTGTATTTTTTATTTTAAAAAATGCAGCTGGGGAGAGCATAAGAGACTTCTTTCAAAAACATTTAAAAATCGTAAATATTCCAATATATAAATTTATATAATCGGCTTCCAAGGATTTCAGCAGCCTAGAAAATGGGAAAATATTATATGGTATTTATATATGTATTTAATATTTAAATATTTAATATTTAAATATCTAATATTTAATATATACTACTGTACTTGTAATGTATTTATATTAGTGGTTATTTAAAAAAAGAAAGAAAACCAGTTGGCAGTGCTCCTGCTGTACCGCTATGCTCCACTGGGGGTGCTCACAGATGGAAAACCACTGCAGCAGAGTCATGAAAATATATATATAATATATAATATTTCTCTTTTTGCCTGTTTCTCTCTTTCTCTTCTCCAGTTCCAGTGGGTGCTCTGTGTGCAGGAGTCAGTGCTGGACAGTGTTGTGGCCAGGCTGAAGTTGAGAATGGCTGGGATGAAATGTGTTTCTCTTGTCACTGAAACTGACAGGAACCTTATAGATGTTGTTGTTCAGCAGGCACAGCAGCAGGGGGCAACAGTGTGTGGATTTTGAATTGTAGATGTCACCAAAACAAATATTTGAGCACAGATGGTTACAGCATTTACTGGACAAATTTTTGTTTTCTTGTATAGCTGATCCAGTCATGTCCTCCTCCTTCTACTGGTGGTCTTTACCCCCCTACTGTACTATGTGGACTAGCTCCCTCCTGCGAGTCTGTGATTTCACCTCCTCCAGGCCCTGTGCTGCCTCTCATATCCTTCAGGAGCTCTGCTGAGGGAGTTACACTTGGTGAGGCTGAAATGAAAAAGAACTGATTTATATGAAGAATGTATTGTCTATTGTCTAAGTGAAAAGTTGAACGTTTTGTTATCTGTGGTTGTGTGTAGGAAATCACAGCCCTCATGGTCAGGCTGCCTCCATCTGGACTGAAGATTTGACTCTGGCTTTGGAGTCTGCAAAGAGGTGCATGCCTGGTCGCGTTCTCTCTCTTCTCTCTTCCTTTATCTGTTTTTCTCTCAAACCCTCTTTTTTCTTTTCCCATAGTCTGTGCTTGGGTTCGGTGTGGGTGAACTGTCATTCTGTAATGGATCCCGCACTGCCTCTATGTGGTCGGAGGGAGAGCGGGAACTGCACCGATGGAGGCAGAGAGGTATATAGTAAGAATTATAAGAAGTGACATTTCATGTGCTAAGAATTGGCTTCAGTGGTGTGTAGGCATTTTTTTTTTCTGTTCTTTTGTTTTTTCGTACAATTTTTCTGATTTGTTGTATGGTTTTGTTTGGTGTCTAGTTCAGAATGTCAGTGATTTCTGTTCCTCTATAGGGGCTGTATCAGTTCCTTCGGCCATCGCTTTCACCCTCCCTCCCACACTTCAGTCCCAGCTTTATCAACTTCGCTGATTTTGGCTCTGTGGCATCCAAATTCATGATACCTGAAGGATTTGATCCTTCCAGGTGGGTGTATTGTGGCTCATAGTTTAACGGTTCATTTGATTTCGCCCTACAGCTCAGGCTGGAAACCTGTACATTTTTCTATCCTGCTTCTGTTACAAATCTGCGGGAACCAATCACCTACTGGCTTATCCACCTGGCACGCTATTGGCGGGTTTAACACAATGTCAACTGTCAATCCAATTCCTTTCCTGCGTTTCCTGCCTGGAGTTTTCACGTCGCTCTGCAAAGTACGTCACCTGGATCGTTGGTCTGATTTGTTGAAGGACTATCCAATTGCGTACAGAGTCATTTGAACTATGCCCTTTGATCACTCCTCTTGTGCAGTAGAAAATACAGAGCACACTCCCCAGACTAATGTTCAATCTTAAAAGATTGAGCTTGGTCTGGTGATAGCCAGACAAGTTCCAGCTGGTATAAACATCTAAATTTGATCAAAGGTCTATCCTGGGCAGTATTTCAATTGAATTTAGAGTTTAGTAATAGCTCCTCATCTCTATAGGGTCACTCTGTGTCAACTCAGCCAGAGGTCCCCAGCTAAAATATTAGTTTTTATTCTGGTGAAAAAAATGCATAAATGAAGATAAGGCGAAAGACAAAATATGAATTGCCAGGGATGAATATCTACTGAGTGATCCACTATTTTGTTGGGTCTTTAGAAAGATGGCAGCATCATTATTTTTGTTTTGTTTTTGTACAAAGATTGGTAGATTATTAGTAGGTTATGGAATATCTGTTGACTTGCCAATATGCCAATGGTGACAGTTCAAAAATGGGAAATGGCACTCTTCGTGTTCTTTTCTCCAAGGTTTGTGTGCCTCAAGAAGTATTAAAGGCATTTCAAAATCCTTTTAATTCTGTTACTTAAACTTTTTGTTCATTTTTCAGGCTGTACACTCTTAAAAATAAAGGTTCCAAAAGGGGGGTTTGCTGTGATGTCACAGAAGAACAATTTTAGGTTCCCTTAAGAACCTTTCAGTGAACCATTTTTCCTAGTGAAGAAAATATGAATCATCTAAAGAACCTTTTGTGCAATAGAAAGCTTCCATTGATGTTAAAGGTTCTCCATGGAACTATTGATTTTCTGAATTTTGGTGATTTGACACAGAACCACCCCATACCAAAAATCATAACATTTTGCAAGATTGTCTTGTTACAGTTACGGACAATACCAACTGCAGATTGTGTGGAACTTTCCACTCACCCCTCTCTTTGAAAATTAATTGTGACGTTGAACGAAACATTTTCTGATCAGCTTCCTTTATTATAGTTCCGCACTTCAATTACTTCCTGTCTGCACCATATAAATTGGATAAATGGTCTGCTATTAAAAAACTCTCTTCAACTTCTAGAAGCCAAAAATGGAGGCAAAATTAATCATGATAACAGTACGGGTCAAGAAAATCAAATCACAAAATCAATTGCACCCTCCAAATTTTTTAAACGAAAAACTAATTTTAGCAAAAATCACGCTCTACATGTGATATTATTATGGGGTGTCATACTAAGTGACCATTACTGATAAACTTAGACCTTCTATTACTTATTTCTCTCTCTCTCTCTCTCTCTCTCTCTCTCTCTTGCAGTGTCCCTCGCTTTTACTCACAGTTAGTGGGTGGTCAGTTGCGTAAAGCTGACTCGGGCTGCAGCAGGTCAGTTTTGGCCCCTGGGGGCACTGTTCTGGCTCACTGCCCAGATGGAGGCAGGAAGGATGTCCGGAATGCAGTGGAGGCCGCCATTAAAGTCCAGCCTGGGTAAGAGCATATGGAAAAGTTTCATATGTTTGAAAATAAAATATATGGACCAGTTATGGTAGCCAGCCTTTTTTGGATGGAAAATAGTGACAGAACTACTGTGATGAACTGCTGTCATTGCAGGTGGATAAAGAAGAGCCCTGCTACACGCTCTCAGTCCATTTATTCACTTGCTGACAGCCTGGATAAGAGGAGGCGGGACATGGCTGTATCAATCCAAACTCAAACCGGCATCTCATTTGAAGAGGCAGAGAAAGAGGTGGAGCTTAGCATCTCCAGGCTCTCTGATTGGGCTGCACGCTGTGATAAAGATCAGGGTGGAACTCCAGTAAGAACATGATTATTGGAATGATTATTCGATTCCCCCAAGATTTAATATGCCTGCTTTCTAACTACATGTCCATCTTATTAAAGTTCCTGCCCCAGTCTGGCTCTGCCCTGTCGTCTCCGGAGGCTTTAGGAGTGCTGGGAGTGATTCTCCCCAGCTCCAAACCTCTGCTCTCTTTGGTGTCTCTGCTGGGGGCAGCTGTTGCCATGGGTAATGCTGTTGTCATGGTGCCAAGTGAAAAATACCCTCTTCCAGCTCTTGAATTTATACAGGTTTGCTAAAAAAAAATTCTAAATAAATCAAAACAACTCAATTAATTTGTTTAGTGCTTTTAACAATGCCTATTGTTTTAAAGTAGCTTTACAGAAAATATTTCAGAATTTAGGAAGTATTTTGTTATCACCCGGCGAAGTCCATATGTCAGTAATATACAGCTATAATAGTATACACAATAGTATGTGTTTTGTGGTTAGTTAACTTGTATTTAGTTAACGCAACACACGTTTTAGGCAGCAATTACAACTTATGCTCGTAATGATTACAATATAAGGTTTCTATTACAATAATGGGATCATATTTGAAATTTTGCGTGTCATCTGTCGCTGTTATCTGAAATCTTTGCAATTGTCGTGTTTCCTGAAAACATTACAAAGTCTGGCTCCAAACCAGAGCTAGTAGTTACTCCAGGATGGGCAAGCAAAGGGAGAAGAATTACTGCCTGTTCATAGCATTATGCAAAAGGTGTATTTGGTACCATTTCATCAGATATAATTGTAGTACAAGTTAAATTTAGTCGAGAGAATGTGTCTGAGCCCTGAATATTATCAGGAAGTCCATTCCAAATTCAAAAAAGCTCTACCTTTTTTAATAGACTTTGAAAAAATCCAGCGTTTTGTGACCTTAAAGAGCGTAATGGAATTATAGAATGATAGAAGATCTGTTAAACAGAAGAGTTAGACTGTTCAGGGCTTTATAGGTAATAATCTGTATTTAAGTGGAAGCATGAGACACATCACACTCACTGCTGCCTCCATTAATGTTCAGTTTTCTGAATAAATCTCCACATTTCAATTCTTTATGTTTGTAAATTGTTCAACTTCTATTTTTTTGCTCAAAGGTCCTGCAGGCCTCTGATATCCCTGCCGGTCTGGTCAGTGTAATAACAGGGGGCAGGGATCAACTGACCCAGGCACTTGCCAACCACAGTGTGATTCAAAGCATTTGGTATTGGGGAAGTAAAGAGGTGAGGGGTGTTTTTTTTTATTTTATTTTATTTTTTTTATTTTTTTTCAGTCTTAAAATGGGAAAAGTAGGCATTGAGATACAGAGAATGGAAAAACTGTGTATTTGACCTTGGCATATACATTATATTGCATCGATGGTGAGCCCCATTATTCATTTTCTGTTATATAGAACTGTATAAGCATACATGCTATTTTGACTGCTTTGAACAAGGAAAATGTTCTGTCAGCACTGGTCTTATTTGATATATGAAACTTCTCTTTTTAGGGCTGTCAGTTTCTTCAGTACTCCTGTATCAGTCCCCTTAAACATTTGTGGCTACACTGTGAAGAGGAAGAGAAGGAAGAAGGCCGAAACTGGACCAGCTCAAATCCCTCTCTTCAAGAAGAACTTTGGAGAAAGGCTGTGGTCTGGAAAAGTATATGGATCCCTACTGCATAAAAGCACTTATCATTCAGGTTTAGGAGTTAAGGGGGCAGTAGTAGTTTTCACACAAGAGACAATAGAGAGTTGCCGTGGATGTTACGAGAACATTTGTTTCACTTTCACAAAGTCATATAAAATAAGGAAGATTACTTTTTTTTATTGTTTCCTATGATAGACGGATGTATTCTGACAAATAAATAACTGTTATAACTAGTCTAACTTGTTTATTTCAGTACAGTAATCAGGTTTTATTACAATGTAAAAAAAGAGAGAAAGATTGCCATTATTGTACAGTACTAACAATTATTTTTTAAACACGTTGTGCACTTACATATTGCAGTGAATTTTTCCGTCATATGAGAGGGGCCTTATTTAGCGCTGATATGGTTATTATATAGATATAGTTGCTTAAATGAAAACTGTAATTAAAAAGATGAAATGATCAGAAAACGGGTCTATGGTGTTACTCAGTGCTACTAAACTGAAATAGGAATAGCAATCCAAGATTTCCAACATAGAGTATTATGCAGGTTAGCAGTTTACTTGGGGCACATGACACTGACAAGACATCTATTCTCTTACTCTTTAACTATATATATATAATGTGTGTGTGGCATCATAAGAGGGTGTGTTCTTGAAGGCAGATGCATTGCTCTAAGATGGCTGGAGCAAGAGGAATGGCTGCCTATTAAAGACTACACAAGTTAAAGATCCTGAACCTCTCATGCTGTCACAATATACACACACACATATATAAATATATATATAATGTGTATATATACTCAGGACATTCACTGCTTATACTTTTAAATAATTTCTTTAGTATTATTTTAAAATCACTCGCTATACTTGGAAACATGTCATTTAACCTGTCCTCAGCATGAGATCATAATGTAAAACTGCCAAACAAAGTGTTTAAAAATGCAACAAATTAAAAAATACACAATTACATTAAAATATCTTTAAGATATCAAATAATACAAAAAGTAAATACTGAATTATATTTTCCATTAAAAATAGCAATAGAAGCTGTGTCCTCACTTTGCCTCAACTCTGTCAAGATTTTTTATAATTCTGAATAAATCGGGCAGTGTCATGGGCAGCTTTAACTCTGAGGATCATTTACTATATCCTGCTCATTGTGGATCGCACTGTAGGACAAATAGTCCTGGAAGTTATAGATTTTTTAAAATATTTTAAACAAACAATATTGATGTCTCTGTGGTCACAGCCCTATCATGTCAACTCCGTTATCGCAGTGTAATAGCTTCTGTAAATAGTTGTTGGTAAATCTTGCCATTTTTATATGTTTATTAATAAAGCAGCTACAACTGAGGGGGGAAAAAAACTAAATTGTTCCACTGTACAACGTGGTTAAGGTGGGAAAAAATGCAATTTTGTGAACTGATTTTTGTCTGGTTTTATGAATGAAGGTTTGACAAGTGCTCTCAAAAAATTGTAAAATGTGATTTAATATGTTTTTTGCATATGGGGAATTCTTCTAATGCTGTTTTTATGATTCTATTTACTGTACAGCTGGACCTTTGTCAGATGAAGGTTTTTGTTAATTTTGAAAGAAATTTCTTCTTTTTTCAATTTATTGTGTAAAAATGGTAAAACATCAATGGAACTAAATGATATTGTGTCTTAATTACCTTAGACCATTGGTGATATATGTTTAATATTAAAAGGAGGGAGGAGAATTAAGTAATTTAGAAACCGGGTTGTTCATAATAGTGTGAAAAAACAAAACATAATGTATTTTAAGAATTGGCTCCTTTACTGAACACCAGTATTACATAACTGAAGACTTTACACGGTTTTTGGATAGATTAAATTAAATTAGCATGCTTTTAAGTGTGTCTGACGGAGATGACACAAATGAAGTTGGAGTGAATAAATATTATTTTTTAGAAAGAAAAAAAATATTTAGAAATAAGCCTGTTCCATTACATGGTTCATTATCTGAGTCATTACATATAAACTGATATTAAAACACCAATAATTTGGCATTCTATATATATGACACTGAAAGCTGTTTACGCCACAGGTGAAATTACGACTCCACCACACCCTGCCGAGTTCATCAAAGTTTCAAGCGCATTGTCACGTAATAGGAAGTGAATGGGAAAATGCTGCTTAGTCACGGTGAGACGGCACAATGCCACGTCTTGTTGTGAGTGTACATTTTTTATTGCTGACGCAAACTTATGGCTGCGCAGTTCATAATATCAAAATGCTGAGTCATTGTGACCTGATGGATTACTTATGTATCCGAAGTCTGTTGCCAAGTGAACAAACGGCTCCGTGTGGCTGTTACTGGAAAGACTGTCCCATGACACTTCCATGGCTTCCGTTGCTATAGTGTGCAATACGCAGCACATGATTGGCGTCATGCTGATGAAAGATACTTATTTTTAAACCTTATTAAACTATTTAACTGTTTTAAACACAGCTTTTTGATCATTTTGACCTGAGTGAACAAAGCCAAGTGTGGCAATGAAGGCAGGAGTCATCCTTTCTGTAAATAATGTAAGGTTTAAGCTTACATGTTTGCTTTGAAAATAAAATGTGGCACAGGTGTCAGCTTGATCAAAGGCGAACAACATCCTGAAGTAGGCCTATACTAAATCAAATCTATTCGTATTACTTACTTTAATGCGCATCCTAGAATCAGGTTTACTGTTCAATATTAAATTAATTTATTTACACCCCTGATATAATGTAAATATGGCAAATCCTTTGTTAATTACAAAATGACATCGAATTTACCATTCTTAAAGTTTTGATAGCTGTTTACATTTACCTAGAATGACAAATCGTTTTCTGATGGATTCAGTTTGCCTTTAATAATTAAAAAGAGTGGAAAAGCGTTAAAATGCCTTATCTCTATTGTCTTCTGACTCTCAGCTGACCGTTATACCGCTTCCTCATTCAGCTCGTTCTTTGATTGGCTGGTTCCAGTGACGCGTCATGTTGTGATCGTATATAAGACAAACGCGCACCTTCATTTCACTCACAGCTTCAGGAAGATCTAAAGAGGTTCTTGCTTCAACAGTGATTGAACGGAACTTTGATCTCGCTGGAATTTCGCCTTGAAAAACTCTAATTTATTATTTTTTTACCGTCATTTTGATAATAAAACGACAAAAAAAAAAATCAGCCGAAATGGATTCTCAGATTCGCCAGAACTACGACCGCGACTGCGAGGCTTTGATCAACAAGATGATCAATTTGGAGCTTTACGCTGGCTACACTTACACCTCAATGGTAAGTTTCATGGTTTAAAAAGTTATATATGTGAAATCCATAAGTTAAATCAAGCTTTTGGTTTCCTCTTGGCTGCGGCGAAGATTCAATCAGACTTGTAGCTTGGAATTGTTTACTCTTTCGTCATTTACGTAATTTTTTCACGACGCCACGGATCAGCGGTGAATGACCGCGTCGCTCTAATCGTTTTTAATCTTTACCCATCGATGTTTGTTTCCAACAGGCTCACTACTTCAAACGGGATGATGTGGCTCTTCCTGGTTTTGCCAAGTTCTTCAAGGAGAACAGTGAGGAGGAGCGCGAGCATGCTGATAAATTCATGGAGCTCCAGAACAATAGGGGCGGACGCATTGTTCTTCAGGACGTAAAGGTGATTTGAAATGGTTTTTTTTTTTTTTTTTTTACGTTGAACATTGATAAACAAAATGGACTCTGGGTTTATGCATATTTGTCGGGGTCTGTTGAATTGAGGGAGGGGGCATCACGTGCTCACTGACGTGTTTTTCCTTTCTCTCCAGAAACCTGAGCGCGATGAGTGGGACAATGGGCTGAGCGCTATGCAGTGCGCTCTTCAGCTGGAGAAGAACGTCAACCAGGCTCTGCTGGACCTTCATAAGGTCGCCTCTGCGAAGGGAGATCCTCATGTAAGTCCATGTACATTGCTCCTTGATGCTTTTGTTCCATCCTAACTTGTTGTATTAAACTTCCTAAAATATTCTGATGTGTTGTCCAACAGCTGTGTGACTTCCTGGAGACTCACTACCTGAATGAGCAGGTTGAGTCCATCAAGAAGATTGGTGACCACATCACCAACCTTTCCAAGATGGATGCTGGCAACAACAGGATGGCGGAGTACCTGTTTGACAAGCACACCCTGAGCAGCTAAATGCAGCTCTCAGATCATCTGCATGCTGCAGAACCTCCAGCTATACTCTAGGCTTAGTCTTAAACCTTGAAAGATTGAAATTAACATTTTAGTCTACATGTCACTATAACAAGCCTTGTGGCTTTTCAATTCACTGTCAAGCCAAGACTTTCTTGTTGGATGTACACTGGTTTTAAGTGAATTTGGTGAATAAACATTTTTGGCTGGATTGACTTGTCTCTGACTATTTTGTTTTTGAGTTGTGAAATATTTTTGTATTCCACAAACAGAAGGTGCTTTAAAGGTTCACTACAGACGTGAGCACACTGTTTGGACCGTTTATTTTGGCAGTTAATTTCTGTCTGGCCTACAAAAGGGTAATGATTAAATTATAGTTAAGCTTGTGACAGTTTGCAGAAATAGTTTATGACTTTAGGTCTTAATTGTACCTTCTTCAATTTAAGACCTTAATTTCTTAAATTGGAGTATAAAGTCTTAAATATGGCATGAAATTAGGGCCTGGTGACTTCCATGATGTAGAAAATGTGTACAGTTGTACACTAAAATAAGTGTACATTTACATTTTCTTCAATTTATTCCTTAAATTCTTTAATTGGTCTTAAATGTACCTTCAGAGACCCTGATTAGATCAAATGTTATCTGGTTAAATTTGTAAAGACAGACACATTAGGACTTATACTTAAGTGTTCAGTGACTAACTGTTTTTAACCCTTGTAACACAGCTTTGCATCCTGGTAGATTAAAATCAGTGAACACCGGATCTCCCTGCACAAATCAGATTTTTTTTACGTACAATACAGCCTATTTATAGTTTACAATTAAGTATGTTCAATCTACTTGGGTTCATGAATAAATGCATTATAGACCTCCAGTATACTGTTCACTATGGATAATTTGGATAGAAATGTTTGCTATTTTTGATGTGATGCAGTTGATTCAGTATTATGTCACTAGTACACATACCCCGAGAGAGACCCTAAAGTTTACATTGATCAGAATTTCTGCAAACATCTCAAGGACAGTGCCTTTTTAGACTATAGTGTTATCACTAATCAAGCAGGATCCGCACTGACAACAGGATGAGCTCCCCCTGCTGGCCTTACTAACTATTGGTGCCAACAGCAACCCCAATTTCCCTCAGGATTTCTATTATCCAGGTACTGACCAGGCTTCAGTCGGTGTGCAGTTGATGATAGTTGCCGGTTGAGCTGTATTACTGAAGCTTTCCTTCAGTACTCCTTCTGAATCCAATACACCCTGGTACTTTTGTTCATGTTTTACATTCTTAAACTTTTAAAATAACCATTAAAAAAATAATTCAATAGGGATAACATAATTTCTTGGCCTTCAGTGTCTCATATCAGCTGTGGTGTATCAGTGCACAAAACTTTGGATTTGACTTCTAATTGTCTATGGGAAGTCAAATATAAAATGTCAGGGTGCTAAAATAAAACCATTTTAAAGAGCCTCGTTATTCGTTATATAGTGAACAAGTACTATACAGTATTATACATGTTTGGTATCATTTGAAATGTCTCAGTGCGGCTGGTACAAGGTCTCATTCTCACAGAGGTAAAGCAAAAGGTTTTAAGAGTTTAGAGATATTTTGCTTATTGTGTGTGGGTGTCTCCTCTGCCAATTGGTCTTTTACCTCCTGTCCTCAATAAGGTGTAAACTACAGGTCTGGAGACTTGATTAATGCAAATTCCCATTGTGAACTCATGTTTACATTTGAAAGAGGTTTCTGTCTTGGGTCTGGTATTTAAGGAGATGTTGCAGAAGGGTCAATGCGCGATTCTGTAACCAGATCAGCCCGTAATGCTATGCATTATGTAGGCTATCCTATTTCCTTGAGGTCAGGTATGCATTTCTTACTCTTTACTTCAGAGCATTTCATGTATGTATCGATTATCTTTGAATTGATTATGTGATTGGCATGATAGATTTACCTGAATAATAAATTAATTGTTACATTGATTTATTCTGACTTACTCTGGAATTATTAACTCTAGTAGATTACGTTAAATCAATAACACCGTGAATCTACACTCTAATACCCCGCTAATCTACAGTAGCGGACTATAGAGAACAGTTTTTGTGAAGCATAAGGGTGCACCAGACTGATGTTTTAGAGCTCAGACTAATACATTGGCAAGAGTTACGTGTACTTAAACTGTAGATGGATCTTCCGTTTAGAGCAGGGGTGGGCAATTCCAGTCCTCGAGGGCCACTGTCCTGCAGAGTTTAGCACCAACCCTGATAAAACTCACCTGCCTGTAGCCTTCTAGTAATCCTGAAGACATTGCTGGTTCAGGTGTGTTTGATTAGGGTTGGAGCTAAACTCTGCAGGACAGTGGCCCTTGAGGACTGGAATTGCCCACCCCTGGTTTAGAGCAACAAAAAGTTATTAGACCAATCTAAATAGAGTGAGCCTCAACTCCTGATTATTGTAATATTATTCTAATCGTGTACGGGAAGATGAATGTGTATTTAAACTGGGTCCTTTATGTAGTAGAAATGTGAAATTATTTTTGAATTTGGTGCCTTCTAGACTGAGAAAAGACAGAAAATGTATTTGTGTCTCATGTGGATGAAAGACAACAGCTCCCAGAATGCACTTGCTTCGCTGCCCTACGAGGCCACTCCCAAAGCCACGGTTATTGGTTATCACTTGCCCACCGTGGTACCGCCCCCAATGTCGTTTTGATATTCATAGTAATACAATCATTTTGTTCAGTTAGAGAAAAAACAGTACAATTTTAAACTGAACGTGTCTTTTCAATAAAGTGTGAGTGAGCCGAACGAAAGTCTCATCACAGACGCAGCAGGAGTCAGATTTCATTCATCACGAGAGCGAAGAGCAGAGCTGAGGTAAGCGCAGCAGTCATTCACGACGCATGTCCAGTCTGGTGCGTTTTCAGATCATGCCCATGGAAGCTTAACTTTCATAAGAATTCATTGAACAGTTGAAGCACTCACTTTGCTCCGCACCGCTCCGTTATTAATGCCCGAGCCCAGTGGCAGCGGCCGTGCGCATTTACATTCTGTGAGTGAGATCCCTCCCCTGTGGGCGGGTCGAAAACATGCAGAACTAGCTCCTTCTACTGGCTGTAGTCTATAGCCTCTGTATACGAGAAAATTATGCATTTTATTTCTTGAAAAAAATCCTCTGAATATCGTCGTTTTGCGTCGCCGGAGGATTTTTTTCCAGAAATAAAATGCATAATTCTCTCGTCTCAAGGGGACATGAGGGGGGAAAGTACGATAATTTGAATATACTACCGGGATTCTACTAATACAAAGCTTAATGCTAAATCACTGAAGTAACCCTTTAAATTGGTCGCTTGGTTCTGGTAATGGTCATGGTCTCTGATTAGATATAGTCTTGCATTAATTAAGTGGGTTCAGATCTAAGGGGACTGAAGAAAAAATATTCTAGAATGATCAACGTGGAGCAAGGGTGTCAGGATATAAATTAATCTCCTCTATCACAAACCCGTCAGTCTTGGTCACTAGACAAAGAGATCGTAATCCAGCCAGTGCAAGACTCGATGTGTTATTGTGATCCGGATGAACGAGTATAATTTCAAATAAAGAGTTAAACAGATTAATCAAATGTGTAGTTAAACTATTATACAAATGACCAAATAACCTATTGGCATTTTAACCTAAATTCGAGGTCATGATAAAATGGAGTCAGTTAAAAGTAAATTGGAATTACTTTGCCCCACTGCAAAGACCAAACTCACAGAAACCTTCACCCGCTAATCATAGGCTAAGCCGTCATTAGGACGATTGGGCGGGCCTTACATATTTCATTACATTGAGAGAAACTTTTCTGCAATTAAAGGTTATTCAAAAATACTAGGAAATAAATAACGTTTTACCCATTTCAAAATTCCCACACACAGCATGTTGGGAATTAGAAATCCCAACCCGATCTCACGGCAATTCATACATATTTTACGAGGTCTGTCCAGTTTCAGTTGTCAACAACAATGAATCATGTAGTCCCAACACGATTGAGCAAACGCTTATGTAATAGGCTACTTTATTTTTAATTTTTGTTTCGGTGGAATGGATTGGTTTGTGCAATACCTACTAGTTCCTGTTCATCTGCCGTTCAGTGGTTTTGTGTTTCAGTATACTTTATGTATATGTTTCAGTGTTCCAGTTCTATGACACTCTCGGAATGACAATTATGATTGACATGGTTCTGCAACATCCGCATTCTTGATACCTGAAGAATTTCTTCCTTCAGAAGGAGTGGTTTAGTTTGTAATTCACTTCTGAAATTGATCAAGTGTATTGCAATATAACAATATTCCCACTATAAAAAAAACTATACTTTTAAAATAATTGGCAATAAATGGATAGTTCATCCAAAAATAAAACTGATTTACTCACCGACTCAAGTCATCCAAATCTGTATAAAAATGTTTGTTGTTGTAAATGATGACAGCATTTTCATTTTGAGGTGAAATTTGTATCTTTTATCGTAAATGTTTTGTAAAGTAGTGCTTTGTTTAGAAAATAGTTACACTCTTGTGTGTTTGTTGGTGATTATGTTGAATAAAATGTAACCAGAGATATAGTAGATATCCTGTTTAAATTAGAACAATAAAATGAAAAGTAAAGGTTACACCCCTGAACCCTAGAGCTGATCAAGTAACAAACATACATGTTCCATAATTGCTGAGTCACAGCAATACAGCAGTGTCATGTCTGTTCCCATTTCCATTTGCTGCGGACAGACTGAACGTTCATACTGGTACAATCATGCTTTGTCCTTGTCATTCTATGAGCAGGTGGAACACGATGAATCTCATCACTGTTGCATGTTATTGTAGAATAGTCCCATGATACCGGCTGTTGCTATAGTATTCAGGGTCATATCTTTGAAAACCTAAAATTTTGTAATTTGTTTTTCAAATTGTTGGAAAAATTATAAAATGAACTCTGGAAAATTATTTGCTTAATTATCCTGTAAAATGTTTGAATGTAACGTTGCAAAAAAAAGTCAAACATGTTTTTTTTTTGTTTTTTTTACCCAGGATGGCATAAAATAAGGAACAGGAAGGCCGCACTTCCTCTTCAACTCCCACCCCTGGAGCCATGCTGCAGCCATGAACCCAGAGATAAAAGGTACGTTTTGAATATGTAGTTGATATCAATTCTAAATAAAGAACTCTTTTTTTTCTTTAATCTAATGTGCACATTAGACCAGGAAAAGTAACCAAACAAACAATGGGAAACATAAACAAACATTTATACAAATAATATAAACAAAAAAAAACACGTACAGACATTAGGGGTAACTAATGACATCGTCACATTTTTCCATTTTACAATATAGGAATCATGGGATCAGAACAGACCCTCTTCGGATTTACCACCATGACAGCTAAGGTTGCAAAATCTTATTTTGTCTCTGCTGACGACTGCATATTATGTGACACGGAAAGTGCGTATCATCATGAATAGAATTAAATGCACAGTCGGGTTTTATTTATTTGTTTTCGCTAAATCGTTTGTTAGCTAACATCATAGACATTCTAATGATATAGAAGAAACAAATTATTAGCTAGCAGATTTATTGTTTAATATTTAATTTGTCTATTTTTATTTATCCTTAGATGGATGGGTATTTTTTTATTACACTTCCACTGATAAAACAATGTGCACATTTGATTCTTAAATTTAGATGTAAATACAAATCATGCTTTTTGGGGGCATTTTCCATAATATTATTTTAAGTTCCACGACTGAAATAAAAAACAACCATATTAAACAAAATGTTAATGATTACATTGTGTTTTTCTGCTGCCTTTTTGCACAATAAAACCCATATTTAATGATATGCTGCTTTGCCTTTCTTGCCAAATACTTTTGTTATTTTAATACCTTAACCAAGTTTATAGTGTATTTTTTCCCAATATAATATACTCCTCATATTTGGATTGTTTAATAGAACCTGAAATGTCATTAAATGCAAACGTCTCCTCCGGACATCACTTTTGTCCACTACTGTGCTGCATCCTTATTGAGTATCCTGCTGGTGAATGAGTTGGGACCTCAAAAGCTGCAGGAACAAATATAAATCTGTTTCAGGCTTATAAGAGCTTGACCCCTCATCAACCTTGAGCCCTTGATTCCACCTGCAGCAGATCAGTGTTGGCCACTGGGGAAAACAGTAAAATTTGTTTAGTACTCACAGGTTCACAGTTCTCAGGGCACAGCTCAGTGTCAGGTGTGGTTACACTTGTTGCTGACACACACTGAGGGTGCATGTGTTGATGCAATAATGCTTTGTCATTAGTCACCTCACTGTTTCCAAAAGGGGCAATTCTGGCGATGCCATAGAAGAACCATTTGGGGTTTCCCAAAGAACCTTTTAGTGAAAAATTCTTAAAATAACTCTTTTTTTCGTATAATGTGAAGAACATTTAAATAATCTGAAGGACCTTTTTGTTCTCCTTTTGACACTAACAGTTGACATGCAGTAGAATGTCTAAATTGGACCATTAAAATAAAGTGTAACCTTTTTATTTATTAGACATTAAAGCTAAATACATTTAAATTCTAAATCTAAACTGGAACCAGGCCTAGTGTGAACCACCATGAGACACCTATGGGTCAATGGCTTGTAAACATTCCACTTTGTTTTTTAACCCATCGAGCTCAGTTGGAATGAAGGCAGAGAATAGGCCTGCCTGGATACAGATTTGACCTATAATTGTTGTGAAAATAGTGGCGCAGTTGTGTCATCAGAAGTGAGCAACATTACATCACACTTTTAATTATTTTATATTTGAATTTATTATAATATATTACTCAAAACTCTCATAATCTACTTGACACAAAGTTTAAAATAATTATTGTTCAGTAGTGAATTTGTCTGAATCTGAATTTAGTTGAAGCTAATGGCTACATAAAGGTTTAATAATCATGTTGTTGGGGTACAAATCGTTTTTATTTTTTTAAGAAGGAAATTAAATAGGCTACACACCTATGAAAGTTGATATGGTCTTTGTTATCTTGACTGTCTTGTCGCGTGCTCATTCAGCTCGTTCTTTGATTGGCTGGTTTCAGTCCCAGTGACGCATCATGTTGTGATCGTAGCCTATATAACACAAACGCGCACCTTCTCATTCACTCACAGCTTCAGGTTCTTGCTTCAACAGTGATTGAACGGAACTTCGATCTCGCCGGAATTTATTTAAATTATTTATTTTTCACCAACGTTGTGATAATAACCGCAGAAATGGAGACTTCTCAGATTCGCCAGAACTACGACCGCGACTGCGAGGCTTTGATCAACAAGATGATCAATTTGGAGCTTTACGCTTCCTACATTTACACTTCAATGGTAGTTACCTCTTATTTATCCTGTTCTCAGAACTTCTGCATGTCGTGTCTTGGTTTTGTGACAAGTTGTCTTTCTTCTAATTATTAAATCCTTTTTTGACTTCATGCGTAAAAATAGCTACTCTTTTCCACTTTCACAAGTTTGCATCAGCTATTGGCATTCAAACCATCAGTGTTTTTCTGCATTCTTTAAAGATAACAGAAATTGTTACGCTGAAAAAGAACCATTAATGAATAATTGTGTGGATGCAGTCAGTCAGCATTGTTGTGCACCTGTAGAAATTTGTTTTACAATATAATATGGCACTCACTCCATGCGTTTTTAGCTTAGTGAATAAGTGTTGTTGTTAAGACTCTACTCAAGTCCTTTCTTTTGATTTTGCTCCAATCAGGCTCACTACTTCAAACGGGATGATGTGGCTCTTGCTGGTTTTGCCAAGTTCTTCAAGGAGAACAGTGAGGAGGAGCGCAAACATGCTGATAAATTCATGGAGTTCCAGAACAAGAGGGGCGGAAACATTGTCCTTCAGGATATCAAGGTGCTTTGATAGTATTCTGTTCTAAACAGTGTCACCCTGTTTTTGTTTTGTTTTAAACAGGCAAAGCTGACTCTAGAACAATTGTTCTGGAATGGCATTATGCCTAATTGTAATGGACTGCTGAATTAAGGAGGTCCTCACTCATGTGTTTGTTTCTCTCTCCAGAAGCCTGATCGTGATTTGTGGGGCAATGGACTGATCGCTATGCAGTGCGCTCTTCAGCTGGAGAAGAACGTCAACCAGGCTCTGCTGGACCTTCATAAGGTCGCCTCTGAGAAGGGAGATCCTCATGTAAGTCCATGTACATTGCTCCTTGATGCTTTTGGTCCATTCTAATTTATTGTATTAAACTTCCTAAAATATTCTGATGTGTTGTCCAACAGCTGTGTGACTTCCTGGAGACTCACTTCCTGAATGAGCAGGTGGAGGCCATCAAGAAGCTTGGTGACCACATCACCAACCTTTCCAAGATGGATGCTGGCAACAACAGGATGGCGGAGTACCTGTTTGACAAGCAAACCCTGGAGAGCTGAATGCAGCTCTCAGATCACCTGAATGCAGCTCTCAGATCACCTGTATGCAGAAATCATCAAGCTTATTTTTGCACTTATGCAAATGTTTAAAGTTTGAGACATATGGTTACATCTAGTAAATGTCATTTAATAAAATGTAGTCTTGGTTTTTAAGTATCAGGCCTTTACTGTTGAATGTACACTCATTGGTTTTTCACCTGAATAAACATTTTGGGCTGGATTGATTTGTCTTTTTGTTTTATTTAAAATGGTGAGCATCAAGTAGTCTAAAACCAGTGGTCACATCCAGGATGTGCAGTGCTGGAATAGGATCATGATTGATAACTTAATTCATTGAAAAAATGCCACCTGACCCTCATGTCACTTGAAACATGCTACCTTAAATTATATAATCAAAGCCTTCTTAATCTGGTGCATTAATGCAGATTATGTTATCTGAGGTGACTGAGGGTCAGGAATCTAGTAATGAAATTCAATCATAAGAATACAATATTTATGTAAAGCAGTGTCGCAAGAACACAAAATCAGATATTTAGCGAATGCGGTCCAAACAACACTGCATAATCACTTTCATTGTATGGACAAAAAAATATTTTTTGTGTTCCACAGAAGAAAGTGAAGTACAGTCATAAACGTTTGGAATGACATGAAAGTGAGAACATGATGACAAATTTCATTTTTGGGTATCCCTTTAAAAATCTGTTCACTTCGGTCCAAAAACTCAATATGTGACAACAGTCAGTGGCCATCATTTTGGGGAGAGACAAGTGTGATGCGGACATGATGTAACAAGGATTATTATGACTACACCCCTAGTCTGAGAGAGCAATTTGTTTTTTATACTGTCACCATTTTTACAGTGTAGTGTTATCAAAAGTATACTAGAGCATCGGGATCCACAAAGATCACAGGATGAGCCCCTCTGCTTGCCTTACTAACACCTCTTCCAAAAGCAAACTAGTTTTCCTAAGGATGTCTACTGTGCAGGTAGGCTATTGACCAGGCGTAACCCTACATATCTTCAGCGAGAGTGCAGTTGATAGATTCTGGCTGTTACTGAAACTCTCCTATTAGATTTCCGGTAACACTTTACAATAAGGTTCACATTAGTTAACTATTAACTGCACTTATAAACCATTTATTTATCTTTGTTAATGTTAATTTCAACATTTACTAATACATTATTTAAAATCTTGTTAACATTAGTTAATGCACTGTGAACTAAGATGAACTAACTATGAACGGCTGTATTTTTATTAACTAATGTTAACAAAGATTAACAAATACAGTAACAAATGTACTGCTCATGGTTAGTTCATGTTAGTAAATACATTAACTAATGTTAACTAATGAAACATTGTTGTAAAGTGTAGGCCCACAGTTTTCCAGTCTTAAACCTCAGAAATATAATAAAAACATAGGATGTGAAAAAGCCACTTCCATACAAATTCGTAATCAACGTCTTTTAAATGTCGCTCACCTCAGCTATGGTGCGCACAAAGGGACATTCTGCATTTTGTTTATCAATTTGTGCAGCACTCACCAATGTTACATTAATTGAACAAATACTTGTCAAGAAAATACATTTTATTTAACTGAAATAACTGTTAAATTAGAGACACTTGATAACATGCATTTGTTGAGTAACACAAGCAAAAGAGGATTCAGTAAAACTAACAGTGAAAGTTATTTTTTAGTAAAACAAAATCTGATTCAGTGAGCAGAGAAAAAGTTTCAAATTGGTGTAATTCCAAACTAAAAAAGGTCATGGTTAGTCTTGTTTCTCAGTAATAGCAGTTCAACTTAAAGCTATACATTCATAGACAACTTTACAAATAAAGTTTATCCTTAGCAAATGGTAAATGGACTGCATTTATAAAGCACTTTCAACAGACCCATGGCCATCCAAAGCAATTTACATCTTGCCTCACATTCACCCATTCATACACAGACGGCGGTGTCAGCCATGCAAGGCGCCATCCAGCTCATCGGGAGCAGCTGGGGTTAGGTGTCTTGCTCATGGACACCTCGACACTTGGTCAGGTGGAACCGGGGATTGAACCACCAACCTTCCAGTTTGTGGACCACCTACATGAACCACTGAGCCACTGCAGCTTAAGCTAAAAAGCTTAATTTAGACCTGTTGTAAAGAAATGCTACTGATGACCTAATTAATTTAAAGTGGGAATATTTGTGACAATAGACCCAAACAGTATATATTGTAATTCTAAATAATTATATAGAACATAAATAATTGACAGGTATTGAATCAAGTATAGACCAATTAAAAATTACTATAACAATTTGATGGTTTCACACATGTATCGTTGGTCAGGTTACAAACATACACGCATCTCATTTTCATGGGAGAGAAATGCTGAGTCACAGAGACGCAGCTCCATGTCAGCTCTTGGGAGTTTGCACTTAATTGTCGCTGACACAGAATGAGCTTTCATGGACCATTTCTGGTACAAAAGTGCTTCGTAATGGTCAACTGTCTTCATTGTACTCTTCTAATCAGTCAGGTGTCAGGTATCTAAAGGCAGTTACCAAGGGAAAAATGGCATTAACTCCAAAATGGAATAATATGCTATTGTCCCATGATATTTGCTATATTATACACAGGCTCCTATAATATAGAGTTATCAGGCTTCACACACAGCATAGATATAACCTGGAACATTATAATGCAGTTTTCTATTGATGAAAAATGAGAAAGTTACCTCTGGAAAACCAATTGGTCTATAGTTGTTCTAGAAATTGGTTTAATGTACATTAAAGTGAAACAATTATATATTATAATAAAACAATATTTATCCCTAACATATTGTAGCCTAATAAAACAACTAGCATGGTGAATGAGAATAGTGATATGTTAGCTATCTTGCTAAAGCTGTGAATGTTGTGTAGCTACCTAACATTTTTAATGTTTAGTAGATAAAGCTAATGATAGGAGAGTGTTATCATTAATATTATTATAATCAGAACTATACTGCATAAACAATAACTTAATAAGAAATAGCAGATGTTTATAGTCTATATATGCACGATGCAATATACTATAGAAATGGATGATGAGGTACAAAAGAGGCACTTAACGTTATATAAGAATATGGAAAAAAAATAAAAGTTGTATTTTAAATTATAATTTCGCCGTTTCTATAGTAACATTTCAGAATGCAAATCATGCTTGAAATTGTAAAAAAAAAATAAAAATAAACAATTGTTACATTTACTATCCCATTAATTATGAAAAATAAATTTGATCTTGTCTTTGTTGTCTAACCTAAGACAGCGGATTGTCAAGTCACTTCGTAACTCAGTTCCAGTTACTGGTTTCAGTTCCAGTGACGCATCATGTTGTGATTAGCCTGACGTCGTCATCCTCAATTCTAGTCAGAATTTGAGTCTGATACTGCTCCGTTGGGCTGTGATTATGGGGCGTGTTTCAACCGAACCAGGAAAGACCTCAATTGGATAGACCTACAACCAATCAGAGCAACGGAGCGACGCATAACGTTAGTTGTCAAATGTCAACAGAACGTTCTCGGTTACTTATGTAACCTCGGTTCCCTGAGATAAGGGAAGGAGTACTACGTCGAAGACGCATTATGGGATAGGTTCTCCTATTCTCGAATACTGAAGCATTTATAAAATCACCCAGTGCTACTGCACAGTCAAAACGGAGTCGAGACTTCTCGCGCGTTATTGGCTGGCCAGTGGTAACTGCATGAACCAATGGCAGAACAGCGTATCTGAGCGAACCTATGGGCGCTAAGCCCGAGACGCTGAACACAGAAGCCCGCAAACTGAGTGTAAAAGCCCGCGAAGGGTGCCCTTAAAATATGCTGTAATGCCCCAAAAACGTCAGGTTAATTCGACTGAAGCGAAGGTCACCCGTTGTTCTAGCGTCATTGCACGGCAGTCTACGCAGTACTCCTTCCCTTATCTCAGGGAACCGAGGTTACATAAGTAACCGAGTACGTTCCCTTTCGAATGGTCAGTCGTACTGCGTCGAAGACGCATTATGGGAGCCTATTTAATCCCGCCATGCTATGAAGCGCAATGGTATGTACTCCCTCAGTTTGAGCACTATAAGGGGGCCCAAGACTAGAGTTATTGACACATCATGATATATATTTATCTCCATATTCATACTGGGCTCATAGAGGCCAGCAATTAAGGGGAAAAAATTCAGTCATGCATTGAGAATATGAAGACCCAGATGCCTAACTAATAAGGATGGGCTACCCATTAATACTTATTATTATACAGCAAGGATCTGTGCCTGCAGTGCAGGGACTTCCAGGCTGTAGAATCTGGTAAAAGTAGATGGTGAGGACCAGCCTGCCGATCTACAGATGTCACCAATAGACACTCCACTAGACCATGCCCAGGAGGAGGCCATGCTTCTGGTGGAGTGAGCTTTGACACCTATGGGACATTGAAGGCCCATAGTATCGTATGCTAGCGCTATTGCGTCAACTAGCCATCTGGCTAGACTTTGCTTGGTGACCGGAAGTCCCTTAGTGTGGCCACCAAAGCTTACAAAGAGCTGCTCCGACTGCCTAAAGTGGGAGGACCGCTCAATATATGCTCTGAGCGCCCTAACAGGGCAGAGCAGGTGTAACTGTCTCTCATCCTCAGAGGGTGGAAGAGCAGAAAGAGTGATTATCTGTGCTTTGAATGGTGTTGAAAGCACTTTAGGCACATAGCCATGTCTTGGTTTGAGGATGACTTTAGAATCACCTGGGCCAAATTCTAGACATGATGCGTTCACGGAGAGCACTTGAATGTCACCAACACGCTTAACTGATGCCAATGCTAATAGCAGGGTGGTTTTCAGTGAAAGCGGTTTTAGTTCAGCCGTCTGCATTGGCTCGAAGGGAGGTCCTTTTAGTGCTCGTAGGACTAATGAAAGATCCCAGGATGGAGGGCAAGGAGGGTTAAGCCTCCTGGCTCCCTTTAAGAATTTTATGACCATGTCGTGTCTGCCTACTGATTGGCCAGCTATAGGCATATGAGATGCGGCAATGGCTGCTGTGTAGACTTTGAGTGTGGATGGAGTGCGTCCTGCATCCAACATCTCTTGTAGAAAAACAAGTATCTGCGATATCTCACATGACACTGGGTTATGGTTCCTGGCTGAACACCAGTCAGAAAACACTGACCATTTAAGGGCATAGAGACGTAGTAGACGGGGCTCTAGCTTCACCGATAGTGTTCAGGACACTCACTGGGAGGTTCTCGAGCTCCCCTTGAGGGGCCAAACATGTAGCGCCCACAGTTTGGGACGGGGGTGCCATATTGTCCCGTTCGCCTGAGATAGGAGATCTTTTCTCAGCGGGACTGGCCAAGGGGATGCTGATAGCAGCTGAATCAGCTCGGGAAACCAGTGGTGGGTTCGCCAGAGTGGAGCCACAAGCAGGACTGTGTGCCCACATTCCCTGATTCTTTTTAAGACCTGGGTAATGAGCGGTACTGGTGGAAAAGCATAAAGCAGGCAGCTGGGCCATTCGTGGGCCAGCGCATCCTTGCTCTTTGAAAAATAAATTGGGCAATGACAGTTGTCTTCGGAGGCGAAGAGGTCGACCTCTGCCCTCTCAAAAACATTCCATATCATTTGAACCATTTGGGGATGAAGGGACCATTCCCCCGGGGACACGAGGCCCCTGGAGAGCCTGTCTGCTCCCTGGTTCAGTCTGCCCGGCACATGCACTGCTCTTAGCGAATGCATTCTGTCTTTTGCCCATAGGAGGAGATGTCTGACCTGTCGGTTGAGCCATCTCGACCTGAGCCCGCCTTGGCGATTTATGTAGGAGACCACTGTCGTGTTGTCCATACGGACTAGGACGTGATGACCCAAAAGACGTGGTGAAAAAGTCTGGAGGGCTTGCACTACTGCCAGCATTTCTAGGCAGTTTATGTGCAACCGTGACTCCACGCTCGACCATGAGCCGAAGTCTGGTTCGCCCTCGCACAGAGCACCCCAACCCGTGTTGGAGGCATCTGTGGTGACCACCATCCGTCCGGAAACTGTTCCCAAGCTCACCCCCGACTTGTAGAGGCGGGGATTCGACCACGGGGCCAGGGCTTTGACACAGCCACGGCCCACTTTGATCCAAAGCTGGCCTGAATGCCACGCTTGGGGAGGAACCCGTGATTTCAGCCAGTACTGCAGGGGCGCAAGCGGAAGTACTGGAGAAGCTGATGCCATAAGGCCTAGCATTCTCAGAAAAATTCTCAGGGGTCTGTTGGTTCCTGTTTTGAACAAGTGTGCAAGCTGCTGTGTAGTCAGAGCACGTTCGTTTACCAGCCACACCCTCATTTGGGCTAAAATCATTCCCAGAAAAGAGATTGCCGGGAAGCAACGAGCTCTTGGCTGTATTTATTCTGAGACCCAGGCATTCTAGATGGCTGAGTAGCACAGATTTGTGAGATTGTAGCTCTTCCTCTGACTGGGCCAGTATGAGCCAGTCGTCAAGGTAGTTCAAAATGCGTATTCCCATTTGTCTTAAAGGGGAGAGAGCTGCATCCATACACTTTGTGAAAGTGCGGGGCGTCAGAGACAGGCCAAATGGGAGGACTGTGTACTGGTAGGCCTTCCCGTCGAACGCGAATCTCAGAAACGGTCTGTGACGTGGGATAATTTGGATATGAAAGTAGGCATCTTTCAGATCTACTGAGAAAAACCAATCCATCGGGCGGATTTGCGCAATGATTTGTTTTAATGTCAGCATTCTGAACGGCCGTTTGATAAGAGCCTTGTTCAGATGTCTGAGGTCTAAGATGGGCCTGAGGCTGCCATCTTTCTTGGGAACCAGGAAGTAGCGGCTGTAAAACCCTGACTCGCTTTGAGCTGCAGGCACCGCATCTATAGCTCTTTTCATCAATAGACTTTCCACTTCAGTTTTGAGGACGTGGGCTGCGTTGCTCTTCATTGAAGTGTAAGTTATGCCCGCGAATTGCGGTGGTTTGCGAGCGAATTGGAGCGAATAGCCTAGTTGAATTGTTTTTATAACCCACTGTGACACACCAGGGATTGCTTTCCAAGCCTCTGCCCAGTTGCACAGGGGTTTTATAGGCTGTGTCCCAATTCGGGGGCTGCATCCTTCAAAGGCCGCATTTGAAGGCCGATTGCGTCACCGCAGCGCGACGAAGGCTGTCCCAATTCGAAGGAGCCTTCAAATGCAGCTGCCGTCCGTGTTGCCAAGTCCGCGGGTTTCCAGCCGAATTAGGCTACTTTTTAAGTTGTTGCCGCGGGTAAAAATTATTTCCGCGGGTTGGTTACTACCCCATAAGTACGATTTCGCCGCTCCAACACCGCCAAACGTTAAACTCCAGTGGAGAATTCGGCCGCTCGATGGAGAAAATCGCATTGGGAGTTTTGGGCTAATTTTGTTGCAGAGACCTGGCAACCCAACCCACCGTCCTTCTCCCGGCCGCGGAGGATAGAACCAATCAGGACAAGTAGATCCTTCGCAGTGTATTCCTCTGCCCATCCCGCGGCCGAGGAATACACTTATAAATGTAAGTATTGTGTTTTAATTTACTCAAATAACCAACGAAACATTTTAAAAGCCGGTGGTCTTTATTTCTGTGTTACCACTGCACAGCTTTATTCGTCAGGTGATCTGATGTAATATTTCGTTTTGTTTTATGGATGAAGTAGCAGACAGCTTTAAAATGAGGGCAGCAAATGAGAATTTATTTACCAGGCCGAAAAACTCGGCCAGTGTGGATTGGAGTAGGCTACGAGCCTTTTGAAGTATTTCCATAGGTTCTTGTGTAGGTAGGGTATAGGGAGGCTTTATCCTATACAAAGCCCACAACAAAAAGAATATAGAATTTGAGTATCTATAAATATGATTTCTGGAGTATTTTGTATGTTTGTAGGCTACTGATGCATCATATTTTTTTAATTGTCTTAAGATTGCACCCCTGCCTTGCAGATAAAAAAAACACTTATTACAACTTAAAAAAAAAAAAAAAAAAAATGTATGCAAGTTAATTATTGACAGACATGTTTATTTCCTCTTCCTTAGTATTGAAAGTGTCCTGGGACAGGTGAGGGAGTGGGAAACTAGGCCATGGTTTGTCTTCATGAATGAGGTGTTGGGACAACCCCACTGTCCTCATCGCCTCCATCCCTGAGGACACACCAGGGCCAAGTTCAGCAGTGGATGACCAAGACGAGGAGGAGCAACTCCAGCCAAGAGGAAACGAGACAGAGAGGATGAGCTGATGGAGAGACTGAGGGAGGACATGAAGTTTCAGCGAGAGACAGAGGAGAGCAGGGAGAGAATGGACTGATTGTTTTCTCTTCTTGAGAGATTGTTGAGAACTAAAATTTGGTTTTGTACATTAAAATGATTAAATTAAATATTATCGTTCTACACATTATTTTTGTTATGCAAGTTATAATTTGTAATTAAATAAATAATTCTGTTCATTTATTTTTGTCATGTCAATTAATTTGTAAATGAAACAATAAATTGTTCTATACATTTTTATTTACAGTAATTTTTACAACTATTTACATAAGTTACGTTTAAGATTAGAAAACAAAATACATTTTAAAATTAACAGTACATAAAACAGATGGAAGAAAATGTTTTTATGTAGTCTTTTATTGAGCTGGGCTGGGAGAGCCTGGTGAAGCCTCTGTCAGCGGGACATCCTCTGGGATCAGTGCATATTTCCACTGTCTGCCAACAGGTTTGCAGTGCTGACTTATTCGACGGCTGCCATGTAGCTAAGATGTTTTCAGAAAGAGGGAAGAATAAATTAAATTAACTCACATCCTCAAATCAAATGAGCTGAACTCGGCAGGACAGCGGCCCTCCAAGACCAACCTATCCCAAGGTGCCTATCCCTAATCTATAAGACATATTACTAGTGTATTTTATTTTTTAGATTCTTTTTTAAACGATTACTAATATTAAAATCTAATAATCATGTGTAAAAAGTCAGTTTTTCATAAAACCACATTATCTGCCTCTGAGATGAAGTTGAATAAAAATCTGAGTTACTTCACAATTATACTCAAATACAGAGTAAATGCATTTCGTTACATTATTAGTAATATTTAGCAACTGTTGACAGGTGCTGTTGAAGAGAACTGAAATAAACATTTATACTGGACTTTAAAGTTATATTCAACTGCCTAAAAACAAAACCACTAAAGATGTAGTATAAACTATATAAAATCGTATGTTGGTAACATATTTAGTCAACATTTTATTTTTATCAGTACATACATTAGATTACTGGAGTAAATTGCAACCCAATACTTGCATTAAAAGTGTCATCTGGCAATTTCTCTTCAAAAATCTGACGTCGCAGCGCGCAATGAATTCTGGGGTAGGCAAGGCTGCGAAGCATCCATCCAACTATCCTTCATTTCATGGGAAAAGAAGGACGCATTTGCAGGCCGTATTTGGAAGGAGCCTTCGAAGGACCTACGAATTGGGACAGCCTTCGTCGCGCCGCGGTGACGCAATCCGCTATACCTTCCACTGTAAACGAGTCTCGGTGCATCCTTTGGAGGCCGCGTCGGCCGCGCACTTCAGAGGACACGGCCTTCAAAGGATGCAGCCCTTGAATTGGGACACAGCTATAGTGTCGAACGGCGGCGCATTTTGCCGTGCGCCGACCGTCGTGTGGTGTGGAAGAGAAAGAAGACTCATTTGTTGAACATTCAAGTTTTTTATTGAACCCGCAACAACAGCAGTAAAGTGCAGTAGAGCGCCAGCGAGTGCGTGCTCGCTGCTCACATTTTTTATATACACAACATGTTTCTCCCGGGCCGGAACAAAAACGGGCCGCAGGGAGAGAATTCGGAGTCTTTTGGGGGGCGGACCGGCTTGGGCGGAGCTCACCCCTCCTCTCTTCCTGAACAGCCGGTCAGGACTGCTTCCTGTGACCAGGGTCCAATGTGATCTTAGTCCGCGGACCCTGACGCTCCGGCGGGAAGTGCTTTGCCTGGTGATGATGCTGACGTTGTCGTTGGTCATAAGGTGGGCGGGGCTGCACGGGAGCGAGCACAGGTGCAGTTGCAGATCTGCGCTGCGGTTGCTGCTGCTGGTACGGAGCTCTTGGCCGAGTTGAAGAGGCGGCGCTGGCTCTTTTGGGCAGAAAATGGCTCATCGCCTGGGACGCTTTCTGCGCCGTGGTGAAACGTTCCGCGAAACCGTCCACACACGGGACCGAACAGACCGTTCGGAGAAATGGGAGCGTCGAGGAAGGCAGTTTTATCGGCCTCCTTGATCTCCGTGAGGTTTAGCCATAAGTGGCGCTCTAACACCACGAGACTGGCCATCGACCTATTATTCATCAATATAAGAAATAAAGCGCACACCAATGAAAGCATGTGACTGTAAGCCACCAAGGTTGCGAAATAGACACATTCACACACACACACATAGGGAAATATGAGACTGGTGAAACTGTAACAGAGGAATGAGAGAAAATGTGAAATAAAAAGAGTTACTGTTCATTGAATTGAAAATGAAAATGTTTATGATAAAAGGTTAATAAAAAAATGTTATGACTGAAAGAATTGCATTTTTATTAAGTTACAATTAAAACAATGGGTAACAAAATGCTTTCCATTTGTTCTCTTTCTAATGCAATGTTCAGGTTTGACTGTATTATAAAGTAAAACTGGCACTTCAAATTACCATTTAAACTAGCCAAACAAACAAAACACTTGACGAGAATCTCTTATTAAAATCCACAACCTGAAATAAATAGGCAAATATGTGCAAAAACAACTAGAATTCACAAGCCTTTCTACAGAGAGCTGTAAATCCATCTAGTGCTTAAAATATGACTGCACTTAAAATATGCACTGCTTCCCCCAGATGGCACCAATCTGATTTCAAAAATTGTTTTCTATAGGCCTAGTCTCTACTTTAACCTGAAATACAGCATTAATTTAAAAAAAAAAATTATATATAAATACATTTCCATTATATTCAATGGGAAAAAATGGATCATAATTATTGCATAAATATTAATTATTATCATAAAATTATCCCAAAACACACAAAAAAAGAAAGAAAAAATATTATTGAACAAAAATAAATGTAATTGATTTTACTGAAAAAATTATAATAATTGATTTCAGGGGTCGGGTTACTTTTAACCCGAAGGTCCTGAGTGTGGCTGGAAAATGAAGAACCTCAGAGGGTTAAGGGTACTGTCCCAGTGACAAGCCACCGGTACAAAACTGTACTTTCACGAGTTGCCTGCCCATCTAGTCTTAATAGGTGAAAAAGTAAGTGAACTTGGCTTGCTGTCTTCGAAGGAGGCTCAACCCCCCTATAACAGTACTATGAATGAGCGAAATATGAAAATGACTGCAATGTGCAATGACTGCTGCCTACACATAATGATGATTGACAGGACTGAATGATTAGGCTCCTCCCACGTTTGGAACTTCATGTAGTGAATTTAGGTTTCATCTTGCCATAAATGTCAATTAACAATGACAATGTATAACGTTTTAGTTGTAAACAAGCAATAAAAATAAGTTTTAATGAGCAAATAAAAATACAGAAATTGGTGCAATATGGAAAATGTAACAGTAAAGTGTTACAAACAAGTTAATTTCAATCAAATATTACTAAAACTTCTTTGCACAAAATAAACAAAAGGTATGTGAACTGTTTACTGCAGTTATGTTTGTAGTCCCCAGCATGCTTTACAAATAGGTTTCAAATATACTTGCATTTGCCACGAGAGAGATGAGAGACAAAATGCTGAGTCACAGAGATGCCGTTCCAGCTCTTGGGAGCTCTTTGCTCTTGTAGCTGACAAAGAATGAAGTTTGGGGCAATTTCTGGTACAAAACTGCATAGTAACACAACTCCAAAATGTTAATGTGATATTTGCCTTATACTCCTATAATATAGTGTTAGGGTTTCCACTGTGCAGGCAGTTGCATTTTGTTGAATAATACAGTAAAATACAGTAGCAAAATACAGTAGTGTATTTTGTTAAATGACACAAAAGGATGAGTGCCATAAGTACTGTAAATTATGTTGTAAACTGTCTTCTATCACACATCTCAAAGACTCAAATGAACACTCCCTTACAAAAAAGAAGTGTAGGTTAGTATACTTATTTTGAACTATAAATAAGAAAGTATACTTTCTACTTTGTATATACTTCACAGAAATACACTGTCAAAAAGTACACACAAGTACAGTACTTGACTTATACTGACTAAATATATTTGGCCTATATATACTTGAACTCAATCTTTTGATCAAGATTTATTCAGATTTGATCAAGTAGCCTATTATTAAGTATTCTAAGTATACTTCTTGGCTTGTAGCTGTGTTTAATGTTTTGATTGAGTAGCCTATTAATTACTTTTTTCACATAGTTTAACATACATACACTTACATTGTTGGAAACTATTGATTTATAAAGAAAAAATATTTGTTCCTAATTCTGAGTATGTGAATTTTTGTGCACAATTTAGCCTACCTAGTCTTGCATGTAATGTGCGGGGCTCCGTAGTACGTAGTAACACAATTTTCTTAGATTTTTGTTCAAAGGATTGTTTTATTTTATTTTTCATTTTATTTATTTTTTAGATAGGGCCTATTCATAATATCCCTCCCCAACAAGCAAACCATGAGCTAGAGTTAACTGTAACTAACAGAACCGCAGGTGACTGTTACAGGACATATAAAGACTGATAAGACTGTTTTCTTTGCAAAGGAATTTACAGAGTTTTGACTCACTCAATTCTCTTGTTGAAAAAGACAAATTAACCATTTTAATCCTATATATAACCACTTGAGAAATGTATAAACATGTATCCAATTTTCCTTCTATAGGGTTTGGCCTATGTATTGATTCAAACCCTTTTGGATTTATGGATATTGGATTAATGTTTCAGAATTGAATACTATGGTTAGCTAAAATCGCATGTGTAGGCCTATATGTTTGGTATCTATAAACTCCAATTTTTGTTCCTTATTTGTTCATTTAAATTACATTTTGCTAACTCTGTGACACATTAGTATTATAAGAATCTTGAAAGTTCTTCTAGACACCCAATCAAATACACACCCTGCTAAGATCGTAAAGTTTCCCGCCAAAGGAATAACTTTGGATCACTCAAATCCAGAGGGTGTGACATCTTCACACTTTAAAAGATCACTGATCACAAGATCACCCAGGTTTTTCCCAATTCGAGAAATTTTAATGTGAAGATGATGCTGAGCTACACTGTAAAAAAAAAAAAAAAAAAATCAGGTCTCCAATTGAAAATTTTCTAGTGATCGATCACATTTACATTTTTTAGTTTGGCCAAATTGAATTTCTGTGAATTAAATTGCATCAATTCACAGAAATTCAATTTGGCCAACTGAAGAATGATGTGATCGGTCACTAGAAAATGTTCAATTGGAGACCTGATTTTTTTTACAGTGTAGAAGCCTCTTACACTAAGCACTAAGTTTGTGCCAGGCTGCACCCTTGTCTTTTCATTCACAAAATCCTCGGACTCCAACTGGTTCTGTCTCATCAAGACAACACCATCAAATATCATTCTGTTAAACTGTATGCATGTATGTGTGTGTAGAATAGTTTAGCCTAGTTAATAAAGCCTTGTTCGTGTCACATGTACGTTGTTTGTGATTCATGCTCGTATAGCCAACTGAAGTCCCAAACAGATTTTGGCTACATGTTCTAGGCTACTGTACAGTAAAAAAGTTGGAATTAATAAATGTTGATTGTAGTATTCATTCTGCTACATCAAGTTAGTTCGATAAACTGATCAACATATTTAAAATGAATTATAACGAGTTATAATTAATTATTTATATTTCCCTTGTGTTGTGTAATCACATAAATCAAGAGAGATGACACTCGGGTAACGAACATGTCTCTTTACTCTTTAAGCATTGCGTGCCTAAAAAACAAACTTTCTCTTCCCCTCTTACATGCATACCTGTTCCCCATATAGGCTAATACAATAACTCCCCCTAGTGGGCATTTACCAATTAACAGTGTTAAGTGAACAACATCTCCCCCAGACTTAATTGATTACATCTGTACTGCAGTTTACCTGAACATTACCAAAGATACAAAAACAAAGATTTCTTTCTCTTACTTTTCACAAAATGCAGAACAATGCTCTAGTAACCCAGCACGTAACATGAACATTTATATGTGCATCAATAAAGTTCAATTTAACTTTAACCAGTAATCTTTTTTTCCCCACTTTTAGTTGATTTAGCATTACTTTCTTCTTGCTTACTGTGAGTGTTTAAGTTACATAGTCTTTCAACCACACTGGCTTCCTTATACAACTATGTCTCTCTGCTTGGATGTTGACACTTTCCAGTGGTGCAGAAGCATTTTCTCTGATGAAGCCTGCTTCCGACTGCTTGGGACATCTGGAAAATGTATTGTCTGGAGAAGAAAAGATGAACACTATCCAGTCCAGTGTCGTGCCAATAGTGAAGCATCCTGAGACCATCCATGTGTGGGGCTACTTTTCATCCAATGGAGTGGCTCTCTCACAATTCTGCCCAAAATCCCTGCCAGCATACCATAGAAACTTTGCGAAACACAAAATTTAAGTCACTGAAGAGGTTCTTGTTTCAACAGTGATTGAACGGAACTTGGATCTCGCTGAAATTTATTTTAAATCTATTTTACGAGCAAGGACCACACCACAACCATGAATGTTGGAGAATTATTTATTGAAGAAGTTAGGGATGAATAGGGAGAGGATGAAGAGAAAGAGAGAAGGGGATGGTAGTCAGGCTGATCTGGGCATCTGGTGTTGGCAGCTGGGAGACTCAGAGTGGGGGCATCATCTCAGTTAATGTAGGCCGAGTGACTAGGACCCTCCGATACAACCTGAAAGGGAAGAGAACAGGGGATGGTAGGTTGAATGGATGAGAGAGGGAAGGGAAGGGAGGGTCCGAGAGAACAAGACAAATACTGTAAGGGGCAGCCCGATACATGAAGGTTTTGAGAAGTCAGGTGATTGGTTGAGGCGTGGCCCATTGGTTGAGGGGACAAAATTGAGCTCAGGTGCATCCTGTTTCCACTGATCCTTGGGATGTTTCTACAACTCTACAACAAGTCCATCTGTGGTAAATTCAGTTGATCGGACATGATTTGGACTCACCTGTCTATATGAGGTCCCACAGTTAACAATTCATGTCAGAGCACAAACTAAGCCATGAAGTCCAAGGAATTGTCTGTAGACCTCCGAGACAGGATTGTATCGAGACACAGATCTGGGGAAGTGAACAGAAAAATTTCTGCAGCATTGAAGGTCTCAATGAGCACAATGGCCTCCATCATTCATAAATGGAAGAAGTTTGGAACCATCTGGACTCTTCCTAGAGCTGGCCCTCCGGCCAAACTGAGTGATCGGTGGACAAGGGCCTTAGTCAGGGAGGTGACCAAGAACCCTATGGTCACTCTGAGTTTCTCTGTGGAGAGAGGAGAACCTTCCAGAAGAACAACCATCTCTGCTGCACTTCGCCAATCAGGCCTGTATGTTAGAGTAGCCAGACGGAAGCCACACCTCAGTAAAAGGCATATGACAGCCCACCTGGAGTTTGCCAAAAAAGGCACCTGAAGGACTCTCAGACCATGAGAAACAAAATTCTCTGGTCTGATGAAACAAACGCTTTGGACTACTCATTACCTGGCCAATACCATCCCTACAGTGAAGCGTGGTGGTGGCAGCATCATGCTGTGGGGATGTTTTTCAGCAGCAGGAACTGGGAGACTAGTCAGGATCGAGGGAAAGATGAATGCAGCAATGTACAGAGACATCCTTGATGAAAACCTGCTCCAGAGCACTCTGGACCTCAGACTGGGGCGAAGGGTCATCTTCCAACAGGACAGCGACCCTAAGCACACAGCCAAGATAACAAAGGAGTGGCTACTGGACAACTCTGTGAATGTCCTTGAGTGGCCCAGCCAAAGCCCAGACTTTAATCTGATTGAACATCTCTGGAAAGATCTGAAAATGGCTGTGCACCAACTATCCAACCTGATGGAGCTTGAGAGGTCTTGCAAAGAAGAATAAGAGAAACTGCCAAAAAATAGGTGTGCCAAGCTTGTATCATACTCAAAATACTTAAGGCTGTAATTGGTGCTTAAGTTGCTTCAACAAAGTATTGAGCAAAGGCTGTAAATACTTACTTTTATACTAATACTTAAATATTAATATTATATTAATATTTATATTAAATACTTAAATACAATTTTCCGTTTTTTATTTGTAATACATTTGAAAATATTTTTAATACAAAAAATATGTCACGTTGTCAGTATGGTGTATTGTTTATATAATTTTTTATTTAATACATTTTTATTACAAAATGTGGAAAAAGTGAAGCGGTGTGAATACCTTCCGGATGCATTGTAGGCCTATTTGTGACAATAGACCCAAACAGTATATTAGAATTCTAAGTAATTATACAGAGTATAAATAATTGACTGGTATTGAATCAAGTATAGACCAATTAAAAATAAAGTATGAAAATTATCCACAAAGGAATAGGATTTACTATAACAATTTGATGGTTTCACACATGTATCCTAGGAAGTTGGTCAGGTTACAAACATACACACATCTTCCATGAGAGGGAAAATGCTGAGTCACAGAGACGCAGCTCCATGTCAGCTCTTGGGAGTTTGCACTTCGCTGACACAGAATGAGTTTTCATGGACCATTTACAAATTTGCTTCGTAATGGTCAACTGTCTTGAAGACAAAACAATTTTGTAGCCTACCAGTCTTCATTGTACTCTTCTAATCAGTCAGGTGTCAGGTATCTAAAGGCAGTTACCAAGTGAAAAATGGCATGAACTACAAAGTGGAATAATATGCTATTGTCCCATGATATTTGCTATATTATACACAGGCTCCAATAATATAGTGTTATCAGGATTCACACACAGCATAGATAGGCTATAACCTGGAACTTTATAATGCAGTTTATATTGATGCGAAATGCAATATGTGACTACCGAAATGGATGATTAGCCAGGCACTGAATATGAAAAAAAGTTGGGGGTAAACTAAAAGTTTAATTTTAAATGTAGATAAATAATTTATCTACGTTTCTATAGTAGGCTAACATTTCAGAATGCAAATCATGCTCGTAATTGTAACAACCTTTTTGGATTTACTATGATATTAATAATGAAAAGGGAAAGACTAAAAAAACCTCTCCATTATACTTGATCTTGTCTTTGTTGTCTTTGTTGACAGCGGATTGTCAAGTCACTTCGTTACTCAGTTCCAGTTACTGGTTTCAGTTCCAGTGACGCGTCATGTTGTGATCGTATATAAGACAAACGCGCACCTTCATTTCACTCACAGCTTCAGGAAGATTTAAAGAGGTTCTTGCTTCAACAGTGATTGAACGGAACTTCGATCTCGACGCAGTTTATTCAAATCTATTTATATTTCTTATTTATTTTTCACCAACGTTGTGATAATAAACCCGCAGAAATGGAGACTTCTCAGATTCGCCAGAACTACGACCGAGACTGCGAGGCTTTGATCAACAAGATGATCAATTTGGAGCTTTTCGCTTCCTACACTTACACTTCAATGGCAAGTATCTCTTATTGGATTTATCACTTTGCTAAATCGTTATACGGAACGTTAAATAAATATATAGCTAATAATCGTAGCTACATGCGCATCAGTCTAATGGGAACATCCACAGCTGTTGTTAGGAGTGACTGTTTGAGTTTGATTGGATGTGTTAGCTGGACAGAAGAAAAAAAAAAGGTCTTTGATGAAAAGCCATTCCTTAAGTTGTTCTTTGTTCCTTAACATATAGTTAGTTACATCTATTCATGTCTGATTTTGTTCAGGCTTTCTACTTCAAACGGGATGATGTGGCTCTTGCTGGTTTTGCCAAGTTCTTCAAGGAGAACAGTGAGGAGGAGCGCAAACATGCTGATGAATTCATGGAGTTCCAGAACAAGAGGGGTGGAAAAATTGTCCTTCAAGACATCAAGGTGCTTTATAGTATTTTGAATGAAGCCTTTTGACATTGAACATTGTAACATAAGCAAAGACTCAAGACCTCTTTTTATGGAATGACTTTATGCCATGTAACATGCTCGCTGATCTGTATATCTACCTCTCCAGAAGCCCGAGCGTGATATGTGGGGCAATGGACTGATCGCTATGCAGTGCGCTCTTCAGCTGGAGAAGAACGTCAACCAGGCTCTGCTGGACCTTCATAAGGTCGCCTCTGAGAAGAAAGACCCTCATGTGAGTGACCTTCATTTGTTGAAGTTGAGACTCCAAATTTGCATATATACATGCCTTTTTAAAACAGTGCCACATCTTGGGAAGTTTGCTTCCTAATTGTTTTCTGATGTGTTGTCCAACAGCTGTGTGACTTCCTGGAGACTCACTACCTGAATGAGCAGGTGGAGGCCATAAAGAAGCTTGGTGACCACATCACCAACCTTTCCAAGATGGATGCTGGCAACAACAGGATGGCGGAGTACCTGTTTGACAAGCAAACCCTGGAGAGCTGAATGCAGCTCTCAGATCATACACAAATGAATAGAAATGTTATTCTCTTAAAAATGTTCTTATCAAATAGCTCTTGTGTTTTTCTTTTTTAAGTTTGAGAGGTTGAAAGGTTAACATCAAGTTTCCTGTTGCAATTATAAAATGATGCAGTGTAAAGTGATTAAATAGTCATCTTGTGATTGACATCAAGCAATACGTATGTTGAATGTGCATTTATTGACCTATTGAATTTAAATAAACATTTTGAGCTGAATAACCTTGTCTTTTTTATTTAAAATTATGGGATGCATTTAGTGGGGTGTATTTATTATATTACAGTATTGGGCAGTATGTATATTCAGCCTGCACAAGGAGTTGTGAATGCAGATCCCTTTAAAAAATTGTTAACTTTGATAGTGTAGGGCAGGCTATTTGATTAATGTACAAAATTATTGTAACAGGGACACCAAACCTCACAAAACATAAGATACAGTGGAAAAAGTGTCAACACTCGCCCCTTGAGTTTTCATCCTGCAAGGATGATGGCGTCATTATGACAGAACTGTATTAGTATTTTAGTAAAATTGTATTTACACTAAAACCTTAAATGATAGTGTAGAATAGATAGGCTGATGATGTGCCATAGTTACTTAAGGAAGCTATGTTCATACATGGTATAGCATACACAATATACACAAATACTGGTCTGCTAAATGAAAGTAGCATTTCGTTTTACCACACGAGGGTGGTGTTTCCTTCGTATGGCTATAATCACACATTGATTGTCGGCTATAAAAACACTATAAACCCTGAGTGCCGAGGCCCTTTGTGGTACAAACATTTTTATCCAATTTATCTCAATAATCATCAACTGTGGGAGACGCCTTCTAATTTCAAAACCAATTAAATTCACAGCTTCCTATGCCATATCAATCTCGTCGTCTATTAGCAGCGGTGAGCCACTGAGCATAATCCGATCCAGGGGTCACTGAGCGAAAATTATATTGGAAATTAGAATCGGATAAACAGCACACAGGAGAGATTATATGGGATACTAGCAAACTGATAAACGGCATACGAAATGGATGAAATAAGATTGTCACATGAGAAAACCCAGGGCACATTGTGAACAGAAGGGAGAGCACGATTAATCCAAGAGGGTTTGGCGCTTCAAATGCGCTTTGGGGAGAGAGAGGGACAGATGATAAAGTGGATGATAAGTGTAAGTAGAGCAGTGTGTGAGAGGGCTAGAGCATCTCTATCCAACGCGCAGGTTTCTGTCTATATAAGCGAACAGAGAGTTGGATCAGTTGCAGATCATCAGGTAAATTTGATTATTATTCATCGACTCTTCACGCGCTTGCTATATATTTATATTAGGCTACTAATGCAGTTGAGTGACATCTCAAGAAGTGTCATTTAAAGTGTTTTTAAAAAGTAGTTTCTAGTTATTTATGTTAGCCTATTACATAATACAATCTACGCAGTTTATGCAAATTAATAAAGAGGGTACGTTGTTAAATATAAAAAATATGCCTTCATGGTGAAATTAACAGCACAGTGCTATTAAAATAGTCACCAGTCAAATTCATGGAGATTATATGGGATACAACCCAGTCCACAGACAAGCTAAATGAAAAAGCCATTCAAAATATAGCAGTGACAGAAACAACACGCGAATTGTTTTTCGTTTTGTATTTTTTCTCGACTAAATTAATGCTAGTCTATGTGCGTAGATGCTTTTCATTTTTAGACAACTGTGTGCAGCCTACTAAGCATCCTTTTTTCAACGAAAAAGGGTGTCTGGATGAGATTTAAGTAATCCGAAAATACAGCAGTTCTGGCCGCTGGTGGACAAAGTACCGATGAAGAAGAACGGGGGGAAACCAAGGCCGTATGTGACGCAGAGCGACAGGCTTCTTTAGCCAGATTATGGCAGTCCTGTCTGTATGCGTCTCAGATTAAGCACTTTCAATGTATCTGCTCTCTTCGGAAAAAATAAGAAAAGATAAGAAATCAGCGTTGTTTTAACCCTTTATGTTATGGAAAAAATATGAAATTAATTCTAAATGTATTAATTTAGAATTTTTTTTAGAAGGTTCCTAAAATATATATATTAGGCCTAAATAAACACATATGAATAATGCTTGTATCTAAATAAAATAATGTTAATACAAATTTCAACAGAGGAAATAAAACATATTCTCTTGAGTGGTTGAGGTGTGGGCGTACATATCAATGATGCTTCTAAGTATTCATCCCTAATAATTATATATTCACATAATGTATATGACTTTCAATGTTTTAAAATTAAGTTTAAACCAATTTAAATTATATTTTTAATGGACAAAACATCAATTCAAAAATCTAAAAAATCTAACCAGTGTCAGAAAAAGATATTAAAGTGACCACCAGGAAGTGATGTATAAAAATGTTAAAAATAACTCGTGAAATATAATTTATTCAAAGTCATTCTTTTTTCAAACATTTTATTGGGGTGTTATATATCATGTATATGCAAAGTTGTAAAAAATGGGTCCCTGTTAATCATCACCAACCAGAAAGATCAAGTATGGAAATGATGGACTTCTGAATCAGGCTTTGGGGCTATATCTAGAGAAATTAAAGAATTTCTTTAACTATGACTAACAAAACGCTTTATGTCCATCATCTTTCATCACTGTGGTCAGTTCATGTGGCTGACGGGTAAACAAGCTATACAGGAAAAGAATCATCACATCATCAGAAAGTCCTGCCCTCATTAATCCAACAGTGACCTTACTGTTCAACATATTCTTATATACAAAAAAAGAGCAGTGGCTTCCTGATGTCTGAAGTCTTTTATATGTCAGTCTGGTGGAAAGATGTTGTTGGTTGTAGGCTCAAGTGTGAAAGTGAGACGGCAGGGGGAGGGCCTTGTTCCTGATTGACTTAAACTCAAGGATTTTTGGATTAGCTTTGGCCATTAATCTCGTTATGCATCTGCTGAGAGTGACGAGGTCAGATCAGCTGAGCAGGGCAGGTGGAGACATATCCGTTGTGTGTAAATGTGTGTGAACTATATTTTTGAGCACATTATAGTGTTTGAACACATGTGGGCATTATGCGTGCATGGTTGTGCATATTCCAGAAGGATTAAATACAGACATGCGGAGCTCTATAGCATCAGAGTTTACTCAATCAAAAGTCACGCTAAGCACAAAGAGGACAGAGGAGGGGAGGGAAAGAGAGAGATTGGGCTTGACAGAAGGAGGGGGGGGTGAATGTGGGATGGCACATTATAAAAAAAGAGGGACATTAAATTCATACTTTAGAGGACACAAGAACGATCTAGGGGATATATGTGATTTTGGGGCATTTAGTTCATGTAGGTTATTTCAGGACAGTAACAGTCTGTTTTATGTCTCTAGCTGATCAGCCATGCGATTGGTCAGTATGCAACATCGTGGGCGGAGGGCAGCAGAATCAGAGGAGGAGCCTAATCCTGCTCCACCCCCTCCGCCCCCTCCCTCTCACCACTCCCACAACTTCATAAATATGAAGAACAAGTTCTTCAATGAACTTGGCCATCTACCTAGTAAGTAATCATTTTATGTCAATATATATGCCACACTTAATCTTATCTCAGCTGGCCACCAACGTCATAAGACAGATATTTGGTCTACATTGTGTGACCAAAATTCAATGTCAGAGCAATGTCTAATGCCATTATCAGATGGTGATATTTCATTGTATTAAGTAACCAAAATATAACATCTGTCCAATGTTGGCTTTTGACGTTAATCTGATTGAAATATTCAACCAAAGTCTGTCCAATGTCTTTCTGATGTTAAATTGACGTCCGGTCTGGTGCCAGCAGGGATAATTTATATTTCATCATATTATCATTACAAACATACATTCCCATTAAACTGTGTGTGATAAATTAATTCCTCCACTTTTTTTTCATTTCCATGTATTTTATTCATGTTTTCATCTATTCCATAAACAGACCCCAAGATCAGACGTAAGTTCCAATTTTCCTGTCTTTTTCTGTCAGCCCTCCATACATCCACCCATCCATCCATATATTAATTTAATCAATTTGTTGTTTTTTGTTTGGTTTTTTTTCTAAAAACATGGATCTATTTATTGATGTCTTTTTTTTGTGACAGAAATTAAATTGTGATCTTTACATAATTCAGACTTTGTTTTTTATTTCTCTACTGCACAGTGCCCATGTGGGCTATTGGTGCCATAGTTGTGGTCGTGCTAGCCTTGGTTGGCTGCTTTGCTTTCTGTATCTATAAGAAGTGCTTGGGAGGGAAGAAGAAAGCAAAGAAAGTCAGAGAGAGGAAGGGAGGACGAAGAAGGGTGAAAAAGGAGGGAGATGAAGAAGCAGGCGAGGTAAGTTGAGCAAATTCTTCATTTTAATTTAATATTAATAAGAAATGAGAAAAGTTTGGCTTAAAGGTTTTCTTAAAGGAATAGTTCACCCCAAAATAATCACCCTCTAAACCTTTAGGAATTTTTTTGTTCTGCTGAACACAGACGAAGATATTTTGAAGAATGTTGGTAACAAAACAGTTGATGAACCCCATTGACTTCTATAGTATTTTTTCCCCCTACTATGGAAGTCAATGGGGTCCATCAACTGTTAGTTCCCCATATTCTTCAAAATATCTTCTTCTGTGTTCAGCAGAAGAAATAAAGGCATAAAGATTTGGAAGAACTTGAGGGTGAGTAAATTATTTTTCAAAATGTTCATTTTTGGGTGAACTATCCCTTTAAGTATACTGCCCATGCTCAATATTCAACCCTCTTAGGAACAACCTAAAGAAGGAGAGGGCGAGGGAGAGAAAGAATATTATGGCAAATTGGAGTACTCTCTGGACTATAACTTCACTGAAAATCAGGTTGGTTGAGAGTGGATGTTAATAATATGCATGCTAGTTGTGAGATGATATGAATCATTTTTTTATACAAATCAGCCAAATGTGCAGTTTTAAAGAATGTGTATACTAGCTTCTTGATTTTGAACACCTGACCCACAACCTTTTCTTCAACAATCCTCAGCTCGTTGTCGGCATCTTGCAAGCACAAGACCTTCCTGCCATGGATCTGGGTGGAACGTCGGACCCCTATGTCAAAGTTTATATGCTACCAGACAAGAAGAAAAAGTTTGAAACAAAGGTCCAGCGCAAGAACCTGTGTCCTGTTTTCAATGAGACATTCCTATTTAAGGTATTGCAGTTATGTCCGTACAATCATGCATTTTTGGGGGGATTTGCCAAAAGGCAATTTGTCGCACACTTTATCTGCTATGCTTGATTTTATTGTAGAATTAGTGCAACTGACATTTTTCCCCCCAAACAAATCAAAAATGCAATTTCTTTGCACAAATGGTACTAGGTCCGTGTTCAAATACGATGTTTTATTTCTTTTTTTCAGATCCCCTTCAATGATCTAGCAGGACAGACTCTGGTCCTGCAGGTGTTTGACTTTGACCGCTTTGGTAAACACGATGTGATTGGAGAGATCAAAATCGCCATGAACAGTATTGACCTGGGCCAGCCCATACACGAATGGAAAGACCTGGTGGGAGGAGAGAAAGAGGAAGTAAGGTTTTCCTATTAATTCAATTTTATTTTAGCTGCCATAGTCAGTTTTTTTATGCTTTTTAGCTAAACACGCTCCTCTTCTTTCCCAACAGCAAGAAAAGCTTGGAGACATCTGTATCTCCCTGCGCTATGTGCCCACCTCCGGTAAACTGACCGTCTGTATCATGGAAGCCAAGAACCTGAAGAAGATGGACGTGGGTGGTTTATCAGGTGATTGTGGAAGCATTATGTTCAAATTATTTTACATTCTGTGTTGTACTTGATATTAAAATGAAATTATTCTCCACACATCAAATGTGACTTTATTTGAATATAATTAGATTTCTATACTTTTAAACATTTCTTTGGAAATGTGGTGCTAAGGTGTACAATGGCATTTTCTCTTTCTTACTTTTTTCTTTCCCTTTATCTCTTAGATCCTTTTGTGAAAGTGGTTTTGCAACACAACGGAAAGCGCATCAAGAAGAAGAAGACAACAGTTAAGCAGAACACTCTGAACCCTTACTTCAATGAAAGTTTCAGCTTTGAAATCCCCTTTGCTCAGATTCAGGTAAATGTATCTGTTTGCATCTCATACATTTGCAGATTTATATTTTTGGTCTGTCAATGCAATGCAACCTTTTTACTATACATACTCGTTTATAGCGCTAATGTTACTAATAAAATCATCTGTGTCTTCAACATAATGGGTCACACTTTATATTATGTTTCTTTAACTATGTCTTACTATTAGATTAGTAATTTGCCAGATACCTGAAAAATCGACCTAATCAACAGTGCAAATTGCCATTAGCATGATATCTGCCAGGACGTGAATATGCGATTGTCAACACTGTTTTTTGGCCCTGGCCAACATCAGCTAACATCAGCTAACATCATGTATTTTTTTTAAATATGATTTAAATGTTAGTACATAGTAGTTAAAGACACTTCATATAAAGTGGGACCGAAGAACAAAGTGGATTAAATGTGTATTGACTTATTTTTCTCTGCTCCTCTTTGTCCCTGCAGAAGATCCAGGTTCTGATCACTGTCTATGACTATGATAAACTGGGAAGCAATGATGCAATTGGGAAGTGCTGGATTGGGTTTGGTGCTAGTGGGGTGGGTCTTCGACACTGGTCAGACATGTTGGCCAATCCCAGACGACCTGTGGCCCAGTGGCACACCCTCCAGCCTGAAGAGGAAATAGATGCTGCCCTTAAAGCACCTATCCGCTAAATATCTTACTTATCCACCCCTCAAATAAAAGTTTTTGCAAAAACATAATTGAAATCTCATACATCCTGTCACTGAGGAGCTTCTGTCTGTTGCGTTATTAACGTCATTGTTTCCTGTACCCTTCTTTACTGTGAAACAAAGGAGGATTAACTTTTATAAATGTTATGTATTTTCTGTTTATCTGGATTGTTTCTTATTTAAATGTGTTTGTGTGTGGACGATAAGTGTGTGTTTTGTTTGAAAGTGTTGTATGTATGTATCTGTCTATAACTGTATGAGAACTGTCCAGATTTGCCTCGTCTTTTTTCTGTGAACCAAGTTGACTATAAAAACAGCAACTGGATATAACAGATTTTAAAACGTGTTTTCATTTTATATACAAACTGACACACAAGTTGTAAAATTCTCAGGACTAAAACTTACTAATTAACTGATGGTAGATTCTTACCATAATCTACTAAAATAAGGCTTTAATAATATGGAAACCATTATTGTCTGTACCAATAGCAATTGTCTGGTTGGGTTCAGCCGTATTTAGAGTTGTCCAGTTGTAGGTGAAAGCCTGGATTAATCTTGTGCTGTTTCCGGCTGTGTTCCAAGTGCAGTGCTGGACTAAGCCATACATGTGAGCAGGGAATTAGAGCCAGGGAAGGGCGGGTGTGCGGAGAGAGAATGAAGGAGACCAGAAAGGTCACCCAGGCAAAGTCATAAAGAGAAAGAGAGATTGGAGAAGGTTGAACAGATAGAGAGACTGTGTTTTGAATAAAAAGTTAGTTAACTGGTTAAATATGAATTGGTAAAAGACTACAAAATAGACAGATTAACACGTAGATGAAACAGTCAGTGTATTACAAATTTAGCCAAGATAGCAAATGACAATGAATGAGAGAGCTTTATCAAGCAAATCAGAATATATTCACAAAATAGTCTAATAATCTTCAGAATATGGTCATACATTGGCTTTAGATCAGTAATTTGATCTAAATCTCCTTAATCACAGAGTGCTAATCTACAATGATTGTCACAATACAATGCTGCTGTTTTTAGATCAGCCTAGACAGAATGATTTTTAAATCGGCTTCTCAAAGGCTCTTGTGTACTATATTATGTTTACAAATGTTTTGGCAGTGACATAAATTGTATGTTTCGCAGTTTTCTGTTCCAGTTGTTGTGCTGTTGATTCATATTGTTTATAGATTACTGTGCAGATTGATCAGATCCATTTTAAATAATTGCAAAAATCTTCCATTACCCATTTTTTTTTTACATTATCACGGAAACCCAAATTTCACTGTTTTTTGGGGGGTTTTTTTGGCACTGGGATAAAATGACCAGCTAACATCATTTCACTAATCATATCATCAGCACATGAGAAAGTGTGAACGAGTACTAGGCAGGTTAAATCACTCTATCATTCTGATTGGATTATAAAACCGATTGCTATAAAGGAGGGAACAGGCCCGGCTCCACCCTGGCCCACCCGCTTGGCCCACCCTGGCCCCACATCAAATAACCGATTTCAATATTTCAGCTCCAGATTTTGAGAGAGATAATGGTTTTCGGTTGCTTATCATCAAAAATCTGCTTGTTATTTAGAAACTAGAAAGCCTCTTTTAAGTCTCTCTTTTTTCAGTTTAAGACAATTTTAAACCGTTTCGCGGTAAGACGTTACTCGCACACTGAGAACCGCGTCTAAACAGTTCCCTTTTGCTTCTCATATTCACGCGTCATTTCGTGAGAATGATCGTTTCTGTGACTTTTTCCTCTAAACTATGCGATCTGAAGGGTTTTCAACACTCACTCCCGTCTCACGGCCATAGCGGGGCAGAAATGTCACCAGAATGTGTGAAAAAAGTTCTTGAACCGTCTCTGAGCAACACTGTGTTTTATTCCTCAAAGAATCAGAACGAATCAGATGAGTAAATTATTTATTTACAGGTGCTGGTCATATAATTAGAATATCATCAAAAAGTTGATTTATTTAAATAATTCCATTCAAAAAGTGAAACTTATATATTATATTCATTCATTACACACAGACTGATATATTTCACATGTTTATTTATTTTAATTTTGATGATTATAACTGACAACTAAGGAAACTACTAAGGAAAATCCCAAATTCAGTATTTCAGAAAATTAGAATATTACTTAAGACCAATACAAAGAAAGGATTTTTAGAAATCTTGGCCAACTGAAAAGTATGAACATGAAAAGTATGAGCATGTACAGCACTCAATACTTAGTTGGGGCTCCTTTTGCCCGAATACTGCAGTAATGCGGCGTGGCATGGAGTCGATCAGTCTGTGGCACTGCTCAGGTGTTATGAGAGCCCAGGTTGCTCTGATAGTGGCCTTCAGCTCTTCTGCATTGTTGGGTCTGGCATATCGCATCTTCCTCTTCACAATAGCCCATAGATTTTCTATGGGTTAAGGTCAGGCGAGTTTGCTGGCCAATTAAGAACAGGGATACCATGTTAACTTAAACCATCTTAAACCAGGTACTGGTTGCTTTGGCACTGTGTGCAGGTGCCAAGTCCTGTTGGAAAATGAAATCTGCATCTCCATAAAGTTGGTCAGCAGCAGGAAGCATGAAGTGTTCTAAAACTTCCTGGTATACGGCTGAGTTGACCTTGGACCTCAGAAAACACAGTGGACCAACACCAGCAGATCACATGGCACCCCAAACCATCACTGACTGTGGAAACTTTACACTGGACCTCAAGCAACGTGGATTGTGTGCCTCTCCTCTCTTCCTCCAGACTCTGGGACCCTGATTTCTAAAGGAAATGCAAAATTTACTGTCATCAGAGAACATAACTTTGGACCACTCAGCAGCAGTCCAGTCTTTTTTGTCTTTAGCCCAGGAGAGATGCTTCTGACGCTGTCTGTTGTTCAAGAGTGGCTTGACACAAGGAATGCGACAGCTGAAACCCATGTCTTGCATACGTCTGTGCGTAGTGGTTCTTGAAGCACTGACTCCAGCTGCAGTCCACTCTTTGTGAATCTCACCCACATTTTTGAATTGGTTTTGTTTCACAGTCCTCTTCAGGGTGCGGTTATCCCTATTGCTTGTACACTTTTTTCTACCACATCTTTTCCTTCCCTTCGCCTCTCTATTAATGTGCTTGGACACAGAGCTCTGTGAACAGCCAGCCTCTTTTGACCTTTTGTGTCTTGCCCTCCTTGTGCAAGATGTCAATGGTCGTCTTTTGGAGAACTGTCAGCAGTCTTCTCCATGATTGTGTAGCCTACAGAACTAGACTGAGAAACCATTTGCAGGTGTTTTCAATTAATTAGCTAATTAGAGTGTAGCACCAGGTGTCTTCAATATTGAACCTTTTCACAATATTCTAATTTTCTGAGATACTGAATTTGGGATTTTCCTTAGTTATCAGTTATAATCATCAAAATTAAAAGAAATAAACATTTGAAATATTTCAGTTTGTGTGTAATGAATGAATATAATATACAAGTTTCACTTTTTGAATGGAATTAGTGAAATAAATCAACTTTTTGATGATATTCTAATTATATGACCAGCACCTGTAAGCTACCCATTCATAAATACAGTTTGCAATATGAATTCAATATTTACTATTTACTCTCTTTCTAAAATAAAAACTTATTGTTCCCTTTCAGTCGGTCACGTTCGACGTACATCGGAACTGACCGACGAATTGGGATCTGTTTTCAGAGACCAATCTACTTCGAGTGTAGGCTATAGAAACGAGCCAATGAACATTGACATGCGGTTAACGCATTCCATGCGCCGCCCAGAGTTGCGGGTATAAACACGGCAGTGGAAGTACCGCATATCGCTTTCAACTTCGGAGTAGTGATGGGAAGTTCGGATCATTTTACTGACTCGGATCTTTGAATCTCGTTCAGCAAAATGAACGAATCTTTTTTCAAGTCATTTCGTTCATTTCAGCAGAATCTAATTAAAACGTTACATGCTACATTATTCAACACATTTAGTACTTTTGGAATAAAAAAATAAACTATAAGCTAATGCAGCCATAGCCAAACTTTGAGAAATAAATTATTAATTAATTGCTTAAATTGCTTCAGTCTATGTATGCAGTCTGTTAGTTCACCTCACCTCCCGATCCAAATCGTGCTTTCCTTTGTCACTTCACATTTAAACACGTCTGTTCCCTGGAAAGTTTAGTTCACCTCTCGGGTATGAGCCGTTAGTTCAGTCATCATGTCCGATCTGGGCCGTGACAGCCTCATGTAATACATGCGTCCGGAAACAGAATTGATTAGTTCACCAGTCTCAAGTCTTCAGGTTTGAGTCATTCGTTCATCAAGTCCCAGACCCATATGCAATATGCAGTCACCGGAAACAGAAAAGATTAGTTCATCTCCCGAGTCTTCTCGTTCAAGTCGTTCGTTCTTTTTTCATGTGACCGCTTTCCTGTTCAGTGTCTCGCAACATATACAATATTACAGTCGTATTATTGACTGCATGTTATAATATTTATTATTATAAAATCATCAGAAGATATGTGCAATAAACATTTGTTATGCATATCCTGAACAACCCAATGTGTCCAGGCTTCATAGGAAAATCAATTAAACTAGCTAAAAAAAACTGAACTAAACAAACATAAAAAAAACTCACTTGTTTGTAAGGAATTGTGAATTAACCATAGACTGTAAAGGAATTAACTAATTTCTGTATCCAACACGGCTGTCACGTCACGTGACAAAAGATCACGAGACTCGAGAGATGAGCTGTTTCTGCATTCAGCCTATGGGGACTTGAACGAACGATATGAACGAGAAGACTCCAGAGAAGAACTAATCTTTTCTGTTTCCGGTGACTGCATAACCTTGCCTATGGGCTGGGACTTGATGAACGAATGACTCGAGACTGGTGAATTAATCATTTCTGTTTCCTGTACAGAACATATGGGATGTTGCGCATGCACAGTCAACACAAAATGAACGAATCGCTCTCTGAGACAACCCGTTGTTCTCGAGTCACATAAAGATTAGTTCAAAATGAACGACACATCACTACTTCGGAGTAGTGATGGGAAGTTCGGATCATTTTACGGACTCGGATCTTTGAATCTCGTTCAGCAAAATGAAAGAATCTTTTTTCAAGTAATTTCGTTCATTTCGTTCATTTCAGCAGAATCTAATTAAAATATTACAATTTTTTTTTCAAATCGTTTACTCTCGTGTCTTCAGGTTCGAGCCGTTAGTTCCGTCATCATGTCTGATGCTCTGATCTGGCCGTGACAGCCGAGTAATACACATGCGTCCGGAAACAGATCAGTTGATCAGTTCATTTCGAGTCTCGGGTTTGAGTCATTCGTTCATCAAGTCCCAGTCACAAGTCCCAGTCACCGGAAACAGATCTGATTTAGTTCATTTCGAGTCTCGGGTTTGAGTCATTCGTTCATCAAGTCCCAGTCACAAGTCCCAGTCACCGGAAACAGATTTGAACAGTTCATTTCAAGTCTTTGAGTCGTTCCTTCTAGTCCCCATAGGCTGAATGCAGAAACAAAAATGATCAGTTCATCTCTCGAGTCAGTCTTTGGGTCTTAGTCTCGTTAAATAAATAATTTACACAATGTGAGTGTAGTTCTCACAGCTTTAAACAATATACACATACTTACAATATACATATACTTAAAACAATATACACTAAACATACATTAAACAATAACAGTATACATTAAGCTATAGTAATAATATACAATGTACAGTATACAATATGTTCACAAATTGAAATCCAAAGTGCAATAGATGCTGTATGATAAATAAATGTGTATATAATGTGTGTGTATCTACAGTGGGTTGTGCTGAGTGATATTCTGTCCAGTGTGTGTTATGATACTGATGGATCAAGAGTTAAGTAGTCTGATTGCTTGTGGGAAGAAGCTGTTCTGGAGTCGGCTGGTGCGTGTTCTGATGCTACGGTACCGCCTGCCTGATGGCAGCAGTGAGAGCAGCCCATGGTTCGGGTGGCTAGAGTCTCTGATGATCCTCTGAGCTCTCTTCACACACCGCCTGGCATAAATGTCCTGGAGGGAGGGAAGCTCACCTCCGATGATGCAGCTGGCCGTGCGCACTACCCTTTGCAGGGCCTTGCGGTTGCGGGCGGTACTGTTGCCGTACCAGGTGATGATGCAGCCAGTCAGCAGGCTCTCTATGGTGCTGCTGTAGAAGCGTGTGAGGATGTGGCGGTTCATTCCAAACCTCCTCAGCCGTCGCAGGAAGAAAAGGCGCTGATGAGCCTTCTTCACAACGGCCTCAGTGTGGACGGACCATGAGAGTTCCTCTGTGATGTGGACACCGAGGAACTTGAAGCTGCTGACTCTCTCCACCGGTGCTCCATCGATGGTGATGGGGCGGTGTTCTCTCTCATTCCTCCTGAAGTCGACCACCAGCTCCTTGGTCTTGCTGACGTTGAGGGAGAGGTTGTGCTCCTGACACCACCGTGTCAGAGTGTGCACCTCCTCTCTGTAGAAAGAAAGGTGGTGGGTTAAGGCCAATATTGGACCTGCGCATTCTGAATCGGGCCCTGCACAAGCTCCCGTTAAGAATGTTAACGCAGAAACGCGTCCCCGAGATTGGTTGCAGCGAACGACCTGAAGCCCTTGAGGCTGTCCCTGTCGCCTCACGGCTTCACGAAGTTGTGACACAGGGACATGGGGCTCCGTCACCTCAGCCGGTTGGGCCTTCGGGTCAACCAAGAGAAGAGCAAACTCTGCCCCGCGTAGAGGATCTCTTATCTCGGTATGGAGCTGGATTCAACCTGACTCTGCGCCTCACACCAGATGGAGTCCGGTCAGTGTTGAACTGTTTGAATACGTTCATGGGCAGGACAACGGTCCCACTTAAATTCTTTCAGAGGCTCCTGGGGCGTATGGCATCTGCAGCCACAGTAACGCCGCTCAGATTGCTTCATATGAGACCGCTTCAACGCTGGTTACACGACCGAGTCCCGAGATGGGCGTGACAGAGTGGCAAGTACCGGGTCTCAGTAACTCCTTACTGTCACCAAACTTTCAACCTGTGGGCGGACCCCTCGTTTCTCCAGGCCAGAGTGTCCTTAGAACAGGTGTCCAGGCATAATGTGGTCTCCATGGATGCCTCATACACAGGCTGGGGGGCCACGTACAACGGGCACGCAGTTTCGGGTCTGTGGACGGGGCCACAACTGCGTTGGCATATCAATTGCCTAGAGTTTTGGCGTACGTCTTGCCCTGGCCTGGTTCAAGAAGCCGCTTCGGGGTAAACACGTACTGGTCCATTTGGACAGCACTGTGGCCATTGCGTACACCAACCAACAGGCTGGTCTACGCTTCTGTTGCATGCTCTGGCTCACCCGCCATCTCCTCCTGTGGAGTCAGAAGTTTGTGAGGTCACTTCGTGCCATTCACATCCCAGGTGCGCTGAACCAGACAGCCAACAAGCTCTCTCGTCAGCTGACACCTCCGGGCGAATGGCGACTCCACCCCCGGAGCGTCCAGCTGATATGGGACCACTTCGGAGCCGCGCAGGTAGACCTGTTTGCCTCTCCGTAGTCGATCCATTGCCAGTTGTACCATTCCCTGACCAGGGGTACCTTAGGCACAGATGCACTGGCGCACAGCTGGCCCCGGGACCTACGCAAATATGCGTTTCCCCCAGTGAGCCTTCTCACACAGAACAAGGTCTGTGTGACACACACACCTTTGTGCAAGGTCAGGGAGGACGAGGAGCAGGTCTTGTTAGTTGCGCCCTATTGGCCCAACCGGACCTGGTTCCCCGAACTCACACTCCGACGTATGTCGAACGTGACCGACTGAAAGGGAACGTCTCGGTTACGTATGTAACCCTCGTTCCCTGAAGGAGGAAACGGAGACGTACGTCCCGTCGCCAGGTGCTGTGCTTCAGCTGAAGGCCCGAGCCACTTATCTCGGCTCCTCAGTTGAAAACGATATGCGGTACTTCCACTGCCATGTTTATACCCGCAACGTGGGGCGGCGCGTGGAATGCGTGAACCGCATGCCAATGTTCATTGGCTCGTTTCTATACACTCGAAGTAGATTGGTCTCTGAAAACAGATCCCAATTCGTCAGTCAGTTCCGACGTACGTCTCCGTTCCCTCCTTCAGGGAATGAGGGTTACATACGTAACCAAGACGTTGTTATTTGCTTGTTGATATTACTAGCCTACTTTACTAAATCCCATATCAACCTCGACCAGTTGAACAATATAAAGATAAACATGAAACTGCTCTTTTAATCCTATCAAATAAATAATATAAAATTACATAAATAATTATTGAAATTAGCAAAGTATTTAAAAGGTGTAGGTTATAGCCTATTACATTTTAACATAAGATGTAAAATTTTGATCTGACATAAGAGGACACCGATATGACCTCTGGCTTTATTGCTCACTGTTATTTCAGGGTTTTGATCTTCTCTCGACTCTTTGACTACACTGTTAAAAAACTGTAAAATTTTTTATAAAAAATAAGAAGGGGCACCAGAAAATGTCTGTTTAAAAAAGAAAAATACTGTCAGGAAAAAACATAGATAAACTGTAAAAACGACCACTACCTTTCATCGCTTTGCAGCAAAATGACTTCAAGGAATGCAAGGAAATTGCTGCAAAGAACAGGCCTACTGCACCTGAAAGAATTATTTACTCGGATATTAAACCCAAAGAGAAACTGGTCAATCCTCTAAAGGCAAGTGGACAAGATAAAGTCCACAAATTGTGATCAACTGCAAGCCCTAATAAGGCAAGAATGGATCCCCATCAGAAGCTGATATCCAGCATGCCATGACGATTTGCAGAGGTTATGCAGTAGAATGGATCAACTGTAATTATCGACTCTTTGCTTGAATGTTTTTGCCAATAAAACCCTTTAAAACTTACAAAATGCTAATCGCTGTTTCCCAGTATAGCCTACCATAGGAACATGTGAAAAACTCTTCTAAAAAACTGAAATACGCATGATACAAATACTAAAGCAGCAGCTAAATTTGTCACATGAGGCCTATATAGAGTGAACATAAAACCGGCCGGCCACCAGATGGCAGTAACAGATCAACCCGTTCAGTTTAGGTAAAATGTAATTAGGGCCCAAGCCCTGAAAGGGCGCAGAGCCCTATTGTTCTTCTAAGGACAATTTTGTTTTTTCGACTATTCGGGCACTTTTGGGGCCCTTATCATGCTCAAAAACTCTTGAAACTTTGCACACACATCGGAATCTGCGGCCATCAGGGCCAGACCAAAGCTGGGACCTGGCGTGGCAGGGGGGCTTGACAGCGCCCCCTTAAGTGGGGTCTGAAAGCTTGTTCCATATATCAAACACACTTTCACTGTTGCCATGGCAACATGTCAAAGTTTAATAATCTTTTTGGGTGTTTTTGACACTGTTAACATGCTTGAAATTGCACAAAACTCAACAGACACATCAGAGATGCCGTCCAGAAGATGCGGGCAAAGACTTAGAAACGGGCGTGCTGGAGGGGCTCAGTAGTGCCATCTTTTGACAAAAGTGGGGGGGGGGGGGGGGTAGTTTTATCTGCAGTCACCAAACTCTGTATATATATATATATATTGTACTCTTCAAGCCGGACTATTTTCTAATTTACAGTCATTGGCTCCAACCAACAGGAAGTGAGATATTTTCTTTAAAATATTTTCTTTCTCTCTTGACGGTGATAATTCAACCCTTTCATATCATAGGCTATCACAAATAACTATCACTTTAGTGTGAAAAAGTAAAAACATTAAAATAACAAAAAACTATACAAACACCTTGAATTCAATACTCGCCTTCTGGACTTACAAAATTTTGAGCCGCAAAAAAATAACTTTGAACATATTTGAAAGTGACCTATTAGATCCTATGACATAAAAATTAATCTATATTTAAATTACATCATGGGTGTGGCTTATGGTCATAATGGCACCAGCTGCTGCAGTAAATGTGGCATATTCGAGTGATTTTAACTCTCCTTTTTAAATGCCTATTGCGTGCCATGCACAGTTAAGATGATGCCACCGGGGTGGCATTGTCACCGGCTTGGGCCCGTCATCGCTGCTTGCAGCTTTAATTTTAATGTGATTTTACAAGTTAAAATTGTGTATATATATATATATATATATATATATATATATATATATATATATATATATATTGTAACATGTAAAACTACTAACATTTAAATTGATGAATTGATACGCTGTACATGTGTATATATACATGCATGTTTTACCTGCATGTAATTAGATCTGTAACTGTATCTATTATTATTACCCTTCCCCTTAACTCAACCTTAAACTTAATCATACCACATAAATTATTCCATAACCTTAAGACCTAATATGAAGAGGGCCCAATTTAATGTATATAAATGCAGCCCACATTAAATTATTTCTTAGGCTTCCATTAAGTCGTTGTTAGTGTTATTGTGGGCCTGCCGATTGCCTTCATGGAGCCTTAGCTATTAGAGTACACACCTTTTTCTTTCTTTCACAATTACAGTTGTAATTCAAATACAAGTATTTGCTGGGAGCTAAATGGCATAATGATGGTTTAGGAAAGAGGTGAACACTCCCTAAAACAATTTCTTCCTACTTTCGGTCACTCCAGCACAAGAGACTTCATCTGATCATAACAGTTAAGTTTATTTTCATTTCCAAAACATACATTCATCTTCCCTTTAGGAGTGAAATGGTTTCAGTTGCATAACCAGTCTACTTTAATAAAGGTCAGTCTGTGATTAAGTGATGAATCAGACACAGTTTACATTTATATTTATTAATGTAGCAGACACTTTTATCCACAGTGCCAAATGAGAATAAAACAAGCAGAAGCGGTTAATCTAATCCAAGCACATCAGATCTGAGAGAGGTTTTGAACATTTTTGCAGAGGCTGTGAAATTGTCAGAAGAGTCAGAAGTAAAAGCATCCATGTTGGCTTTTCAGAATTATCCAATGTCTTATTTCCAGCGACCTCCGACCTTTCCTTTACCATGGACTTTTTTGCTGTGATAAAGAAAGAGGTGAAACTTCAGCACAATTTAGAGACAATTTTTCATATAGACAGATTACCAGTCTTTTTCATGAAAGAAAAATGCTTAAGAAATAATCAAAGCCTAATTTTCGCTTAAAGGGATAGTCAACAAAAAAAAGAATTCTATTATCATTTACTCACCAAGACTTCTTTTTGCTTCTGTGGAACATAAAATAAGATATTCTAAAGAATGTTGTAAACTAAAGCAGTGAAAAGGGACTTCAGGGACTTTGGGGTGGCACTCTGTGTGTTTCGACCATAGGGACCAGGGTTTAAATTAAGTTCTGGGTAAAAATTTCCCCCTCAAAAAGACCCCTCGCGAGGTAGTTCTTTTTCAAAGTTCAGGAACTTTTAGGAGTGGGACTTGCTGAACAACAATGCTGAGTTAACGCAGCATTTTGATTGGTTGACTCCAACGCAGCATTTTTTTTCAACCACCATTTTTAAAAGTCTGTTGCGTGGGTGCAGTAAGAGTTGTTTTCTATTCGCACACAGTCCTATGTCACCGGACTAATCTTCACGGTACTTTAGACTGCGGTGGAAACGCAGACAGCAACAGGTCTGGGGGTAAAATATTTCCTTGTCCTGGGACAAATTGTGGGTAATTTTAGTGGAAACTGTGCTTAAGCAAGTTTCAGTTCCCATTGACTTCCATGGTATGCAATGGAAGTCAATGGGAACCGAAACTGCTTGGCTATCAATATTTTTTCCAAAATATCTTCTTTTGTACAGTAGAAGAAAGAAATGAAAGAAATAAATATTTGGACCGACATGAGGGTGAGTAAATGATGACAGAATTTTCATCTCTTTAAGGCTGACATGCCTTTTGCTCAGATTTGTAGTATGGACAAGTCGATGCTAGTTTTCGAAAGTCAAAGTCAGTCTGCAGATTTTGGGCAGTCTGAGTTGACAGATTTCACAGAAAATTGAAAAAAAAAAAGAAAAAAAGCACACATTTTTTTTGCTTTAGACATTGAATCCATCGAGGTGGATATCAAACATGTTCGATATTTGGAGCTGATTTTAGAACACATATTGTTTTCATTTGTCTCTTAGCAAAGAGGCACATTTTTCTGCATACATTTTACCCCTTTTCCAGCAGAATAAACCTGGTGCTAGTTCAGAGCTAGTGCTTAGTGCCATTTCTTAGTTGGTTTGACTGACGTGCCTTCTTAGAACCGGTTTGCCTTTCCACCACAGAGCCAGGTTCGGAGCTGGTGCTTTGGGTGTGTAAAGACAAAGAACCGATTTGAAACTAGGCTCTGACTCCGCACCAGCACTGCCTCGGTGGAAATGGGGTAGACCTAATTTTTATGTTCAGAACGACTTAATCAGAAACAATATGCTTATCAACTTAATGTGACTTACAACTTTTGAGCATGAGAAATCCTGTTCAGCAGAACAACAATCTGTTGAGAAGGAAGCATATTTCAGATAAATACTATGACTACACTTTGACTTTTTACCCTCACTCTATCCTGCTTTCTCTAGCTAAATGGAATACAGATTAGTATTTGCCAATAAAAACAGTCAGGGTTCATTCCAGTCGTCACCACCTAGATTTATCAAACCTCAGTTCAGCAAACAAAGCCACACCTCATACTTCTGTCTCTTCATTTGATCCAAGAGATCAAACTTCTCTGACTCCAGCTGGTGAATCCAGTTCCACATCTCCTGAGCTCGCTTCCTGTTTTTTGTTGTTGTTTTTTGGGGAGTAAGGAACAGATAAAAACAATTATTCATGGAGCATGGAATAAAAAAACGTGTTTGGTAGCGATGAGAGATCCGAATGACTGATTAAGAATAAGAGTCCCACTTTATATTAGGTGTTTTAAATACTATGTATTGTCGTTAAAAAAAAAGTTAGGTACAATATACTGATTCATTATCTTCATATGACAAAACACTTTTGCTGCCATTGAGGTGGATACGAGTAAGGTTAAGGTCAGGTTTGGTGGTATGGGTAGGTTTATGGATCAACAGTGCAAGGGATATCCTGTTTAAAGATAGTACTAAGTGTTGAGGCAATAAAAACATGTTTTGCACCCAAATTACAATTATGTGGTGTTGTTATGTTTTATAAACTTAACCCTTAATAACTTAACCCTAGTTTATTTATATAGCACATTTCATGCACAATGGTAATTCAAAGTGCTTTACATATAGAAAAGGTATTAAAATAATGATAAAATAATCACAAAATATGCATAAGAAATAAAAGTCCTGAATCATTAAATTCGGGGTGCCCCTGTCTGGTATGGGAACGACTGAGAGTCAGGTTTGTGATTTTTTCACTAGAACTTTTTGGCAGTGTCTAGTGTCTTTTAATTAATAAATTATTTGTAAAAAAATTAATTAAAAAAATACACACCATAACAAATGACTGTGGTTATGAGTTAATGAATAATATGTTAACATGAATAGTGTGTGAAGCGCTTAAAATTACTTAGATAATACATGAATCTAGGTTTAATGTGTCTGGGTTGACTTTTATTGAGTTGGTTTTGCAATCTTTTCTGTCCCTGTTTCCTTTGTCCCTGATTCTAATCAGTCTCTCATTGTATAATGCCAGCTGTCTCTTGTTTCTTTGATTAGTTCACTGTGTATTTAAGACTTGTGTTTGGTTCAGTTCAGTTGTCCTAAGCTTGGTTGTTCTGTTCCTGCCTGAGAGTTGGTTCCCGAGTTTCATTTGAATTTGTGTTAATAAATTTACATTGCTGATTAGATCTTTTTTATCCTCATCTCTGCAACCCGCATGTGACATAATGAGAATTATTATATTATATTAATTATATTATATTATATTATATTATATTATATTATATTATATTATATTATATTATATTATATTATATTATATTATATTATATAAACATGGATGTGTGGTCACCTCAACCCATCCTCTCGCAGATTTTCGATGCCAAGTGGAGAGCGCCTCTCTGAAAGAGTCTTTCTCTTGATCTCTCGTCCAGTCAAACGCTTCCCCCTTTTCTGTTCTGCCTAAAACACAAACACAAGAACACATATGTACAAACATGTATTAATGGTACATTAATGTACTTATGGTAAGGCTCAGTAACTTACCTTGGCCAAGAAGCCACCAAAGTTTGCCCCCATATTGGACAAAACCTTCTTCTTCTTGGCATCATCTTCTGCTCTCTTCTTAGCCTCCTCATCCTCTTTCCTCTGACGCTCTTCCTGATGACAGAGCGCAGACATTATATTTCACATTGATTTTGATATTCTGTATTAAATTCCACAGACACCTTTAAGAGCAATTGAGCTTTTTTTTTTTTTTTTTTTTTTACAATGATTTAAGTTTGATTTCTAATTTACCGCAATCCTTGTCTGTCTGTCTCTTTCTTTCTCTGCTCTAACACGCTGCTGCTCTGCTCGTTCGGACCGCCGCCGCTCCTGAGGACAGATGGACAGGATGGCCAACATGGAGAAAATTAGTACAAAGCAAAACAGAAAAGTGAGTACAGAATGTTTCTGTGGTAAATAAGTCATGAAAGATTAAAAAAATGTAAAGATCAAGACAATTTACAATTCTCTCCTTGAGACCGATCAGCTCTTCCTCCTCTTTCTTCCTCTGCTCAAAGTGGACATCAATTAAAGTCTGTAACTCCAAAAAGTCTTTTTCCATCCTTTTTCTGTGAATATCCTTAGATAGAAAATGATATAGATTAGAAATAGAAAGCCATACCTTCCATGAAGTCCAAGCTGAATGTTATTTTTAATTACATTTGGTAATTAATTGGGTATGAATTTAATCCAGCCTCAATAATAGACAAACACAGTCTGCAATAATAGACAAACACAGTCTACAATTCATCCTAAACTGGTGAACTGAACTGAAATGGTACTTACATCAAAATCTACCCGATCACCCTCTGGAATCTTTGGAGGGGCAAGTTGTGGAACCATGGGCCTGTGTGAGAGAGGATGATAAAAGCCAGAGATTTCGGGGATTAAAGGCCTGACAACATCTGAAAAATGCAGAGCGTGCCTGTGGTTTGATCACTGCATGTTCAAACACTTACTTGGGCCGGGGTCTTTCCTCCTCTGATAAAAGAGGCAAAGAATAAGGAAAAAAGAAACAAGGCAGTACTTGTCAAATGTAATTATTCAACCCTTCTTGTTCACACACAAGCGTACAATATGCCGCTAGTCTTGCTGCCCTTTGCAGTGCCTTATACTGAATTTTCACATTTTGAAAATATCTGGAAATTATTTTTAATAGCTGGTTCCCCTGAAGCAATATGAGACTAAAGGACACAACTGTAACACAGTTCTTTCATGGACTCTCACAGGCCTAATTTTAATAAACTCAGTAACTTATTGCATAGCATATTACAGTATATAACATTCGGTGTGTAAAAAGCATGTCAGTGGTTAGTACAAAGTTAGCAGTAAAAGTTGGATTCAATCACACATTTAGAATCTGTTTATACTAATCTGATGTGGATAAAAGATAGATATACTCTATACACACACACACACACACACACACACACACACACACACACACACACACACAACACACACACACGCATCATCATCATAATCGGCGGTAACTCGAAACTATGAGTATAGCCACGTTTCCAACGCAGGAAATTTCCCCAGGAACTAGAAACTTTGGGGTGGTACTCGTGTGTTTCAACCACAGGAACCGGGTAAATATTTCCCCCTCTGAAAGTCCCTGCTTGCAAGGTAGTACTTTTTCAAAGTTCAGGAACTTTCAGGGGTGGGACTGGGCGCTGAACATGCTGATTGGTTGAGCTCACGCAGCATTGTATTTCAACTGGCATTTTTAAAAGTCTTTTGCGAGGTTCGTTCTGCGTTCAGTAAATATCAGTCTTGCTCTTTCTGTCTGATGGCACGCGTTCGTCTGAGCCATCTCATGGTCAATGTCTGTAATTGCTGGTAACATACGTTGTCATTTTAAATCTAGCTTTACGAGCTTTCAGAATACGCTTTAGTATCAGTGCTCGTCTCTTTTCCGCCGTATTGTTAATTACCTCTTTAGTAAACCAATACATAACCAGAAAAACCAGCACAGCTTTTCTGACTGGGAAGAGCAGCCGCGCGCAGTCCTACGTTACCGGACTAATTTGCCTAATCGTCACGGTACTTTAGACCGCAGTGGAAACGCAGACAGTAGCAAGTCAGGGGGAAAAAAAAAGTTAATTTCGGTCCTCTCTGTTGGGTCTACTTGTGGGTCTTCAGATGGCTGTAGAGGCCGTTCCGCGATCCACATACTTTGGTGCAGTGTGGGCAAAGAAGAGTAGTGATCATTGGTGGTGGTTGGGCCTTTTTGTCTTTCTCCTTGCAAAACTGTCACTTTGTATCTGCGGCACGGCGAAGATCTGTTTCATGATGTGCTGCACCTACCTGCACTGATTTCTTCCAGGAGCTCCTGTCAAGTGCAATGTGTTCCCAGTTGGTTTATGTGATCTGGAATTTCTTTAAAATGGCCTTGATATTGTCCTTGTAATGCTTCTTTTGCCTCCCAGTTGCTTGACTACCTTTCTTCATCTGGGAGTACAGGATCTTCTAGGGGAGACGTGTATTAGACATACAGATGACATGACTGGTCCATCACAGTTGGTACTGCATTATTGTAGTGGTGATGCTGGTCATGGTGGCATGCTGGCTCTAAGATGCTGATGTTAGTGTGTCTGTCCTTCCAGCTGATCCTCAGAATCTTTCGTAAATATCTTTGTTCCATGGCTTTCAGGTGCCTGCTGTAGGTGGTCCATGACTCAGCACCATACAGCAGGGTAGGGAGGACAATGGCTCTGTAGACCAGAAGTTTTGTTTGGACTGTTAGAGTCTGGCATAGGCTCCACTTGCACAACTCAGATGGTGGTTAACCTCAGAGTCCATGTCAGCTTTTGAGGAAAGAAGGCTGCCGAGGTAGGGGAAATAGTCCACGTTCTCAAGAGCAGTGTCGTCCACTTTTATGGTTGTTTGGGTAGCTGGTTTGTTGAGTGGAGTCTGAGATAGGACCTGGGTCTTCTTTATGTTTAATTTTAGGCCCAGGGCACTGTACTGCCCTGGAGGTTTTTTGCGGAGTGTGCTGTGATGACGTTATCATCTGCATACTGAAGCTCTGTGATGGTTGTGTAGTTGACTTTGCTCTTGGCCTTGAACCTGTTAAGGTTCTGCCATCAGTTCTATACATGATTGGAATCCCCTGTGGCAGGTCTTCTCCAATGAGGTGAAGTATGGCTGCAATGAAGATGGTAAACAAGGTTGGTGCGATGATGCATCCCTGTTTGACCCCCTTTTCCACCATGAAAGGCTCAGACTCTGAGCTGCCGTTGCTGAGCACTGTGACTGACATGCTATCATGTAGAAGCCTCAGTATTCTAATACTTATTTGTGACAGCCGCACCTTGATAGTATGCTCCGCAGGCCTGGCAGTTTACCATGGCAAAAGCCTTTGTCAGGTCTATAAAGGCCATGTACAAAGGCTGCCTTTGTTCACAGCATTTTTCTGCAGTTGCCGTGCTGTGAATATCATGTCTGCTGTACCTCTGGATGGGCAAACTGCGATTCAGGGAGTACACCCACAGACAGTGGCAGCAGATGGGTTGCAAGGATGCGAGCAAGGACTTTGCCTGTTGACAGGAGCGAGATGCCCCTGTAGTTTCCACATTCAGCCTTGTCCCCCTTCTTGAATATGGTCACTATAAGAGCGTCCTTGAGCTCTGAGGGAAGTTCTTCTTTTTCCCAGACTTTAAGTAGTAGGGCAAGAATGTGGTACAGGAGCTCTGAACCACCTTCCTTTAAGATATCAGCTGGGAGCCCACCTGGACAGGTAGCCTTGTTGTTCTTAAGGCTCCTGATGGCATCTTGAACCTTTGTTATAGTCAAAGGTTCTCCCATGTCTTCTCTGATGGGACTTTGGGTGATGTGTTTGGGTGATATGTTTGTCTATTTCGGTCATGCTGTCACTGTTGAGGAGTTCTTGGAAGAACTCTTTCCATCAGGTGTTAATGGATTCGTTGTCCTTTAGCAGCTCCTGTCCGTCCTTTGTGCGCAGGGGGTTTAGGCCACAGTAGCTTGGACCATAGACGGCCTTGGAAGCACTGAAAAAGCCTCTGGTGTCACCAAAGTCTGCCAGTCTCTGTATTTCCAATGGCTTTTCTGTCCACCAAGAGTTATTTACCTCCCTTACCTGTCTCTGGACATCCGCCTTGGCTCTAGAGTGAGCCAGCCTTTTGGGCTTGCAGGTTACATCATTTTGCCAGGCACGAAAGGCTTTCCTTTTCTTGGAGATGAGTTGTTCTATCTCTGTGTAATTTTCATCGAACTAGTCCTGGTGTTTTTTGGACTTGTGCCCAAGAATGGTTTTGCAGGTAACAAGAATGGTAGACTTTAGCTGATTTTATCAGAGCTCTTTGTTGTCTTCAGGGGTATTCTTGTTGAGGAACAGACCAGGGCGGCGCACACCGTTCATGAGGCCAGGGCAGCGCACACAGTTCAGGAGGCCAACTCTGGATTTGAAACAGAAGGTGAAGTCCTCTCTGGACTCAAAACACGGGACAGAGTCCTCTCCGGAATCTTGACGGGGGATGGAGCCTTCTCCGGACCTTTGACGGGAGACAAAGCCCTCTCTGGACCTTTGACGGGGGTAGGAGCCATCTCTGGACGCTGGTCAGTGGCTGGAGCCATCTCCAATTGCTGGTCAGTGGCAGGAGCCATCTCTGGACGCTGGTCAGTGGCTGGCCATGGCAGGGCAAGGCGTCTTGGCGATGCGGGCAGAGCAAGACGCTTTGGGTGGCGCAGGCAAGGCAAGACATCTGGACAGCACATTAAGGACAGCAGCGACCTCCAGAATAGTCTCTGGTCTTTGGGACCACCGGACTCTGGATCACCGGACTCGGGACCACCGGACTCGGGATCACCGGACTCTGGATCACCGGACTCTGGATCACCGGACTCGGGATCACCGGACTCTGGATCACCGGACTCGGGACCACCGGACTTGGGACCAGGACTGAAACCTTCCTCTTCCTGCACCTACGCGGCCTAGATGAGGTGGCGACCATTTCCTCCACTTCTCTAGCCGACTCTGTGGTTGCTGCAGCAGCTTCGGCCGCCCTTGGAGGAGTCACCGCCTCTCTGGCAGCCTTCTCTACCTGGCTAGCGAGATACTCCACTGCCGCCTCAAGTCCTGTGTGATCCAGCCCCTCAAAACATACCAGTCAAACGGCTCATCGAGGGCATAATTAAAAAGGTAATTGAGAGCCCCATCATTGAGCTCTAGACCCTCCGCCGCTCTAATGAATTTTGCCGCAAACCTTCTCAGATACGCCCCTTGTTGATGGAGAGAACATAAGGCCTCAAACTGAAGTGTACGCTGGTAGCAGAGGCACAGGACAGTGGGGGCTGGTGGATGAGGCAAACCCTTCTTCCGCTGAGAATAGTTGGCTGGATCGTTATGTCAGGAACAGGTACAAATGAAAAGGAGCAAGGACTCAATTGCAGGAAGGTGAAGGTGATTTACTAACAAAATAAAACAAACACAAATGAACACCCATGAGGGTGGGGGGGAAACAAACCAGAAATACCATAAACACTAGGAGCAGGAAATGTAGCACAACGGGGAACAGACGACATAAGACAACGATCCAGCACCCCAGCCAGCACAGTCATGTGGGGCCCATATGGGCGTCACCTGGGCTGTCTAACTGGGGCCCAGCCTGTTTTGTCCTCAGTTTCCATGGAGGCCCCACATGGGCTAGCCCAGATGAACTGAACACTACTCAGTGTGCACACTACAGGCTGTGAAATGTAACTGAATCAGTGTTGGAGTTAATGAGATAATTAAGTGATTAATAGAGTAATGACTGAATATTACTGAAGACTCCTGATGATAACAAGCAGAATCACTGAAGGACAGAGAAACACAAAAGACTTCAGACACAACTTCACAAAAGCATTATCAGCTTCCCTTTTTACCTATTAGATTGACTTTCTGTCATCTTAGTTTTTATTGATAATTCCCACTGAGCAAAGGTGTACGTTGAAAATACGTCCACTGAGGAGCCAGAATGAAAGTTTTTATGATGTCTGTTTTTGACGTGTTCTGCACGTCCGATATAGACGTTCAGGGAACCTCAAGGTTAAAAACTAGTAATGTGCTCATTGTGGACATATTTTCCATTTGTAATTGCAAAGCAACTCACAGACAGTGTGTGTTTGTCCAGAAATCATGAAAATAAAAGAAACTTAGCTCACACCTTTAGACACTTTAGACAACTTAGCATCTGTAATTCACATATCTTTGGATCGTGAGAGAATCGTGGGATTCAATCCAGGATCTTCTTGCTGTGAGGAGACAGTGTTTCCCACTGAGACACTGGTGCAGCCCTTAATCACAGACATAAGACACACTTTGACTATTTCTGTCAGACGTCTACAGAAGCTCTTACTGACAATTAACAGAGCTTTAGATGTTGATGTTTGTTTCATTTGAAGTCACCATTGTGGTGGGAAGTGTTTGCTTTAGTTGGGCTCTTGGTCCCTGTTCTTGAGTTAGCTTTTCTTTGGCAGCTGTAACTGTGTGTGTGAAACACAATACTTATGGCTGAGAAAGCAAAGATAAAGTGACTTCAGGTGTTGTCAGCTCCTTGTTGATGACTAAATCATCAAAAGTCTAGAATCTGATGTTGTGCTTTTGAGTTTTATGTTCTTGTTCGGCAAATAATAATTTGTTTATATACTATAACCTTGTGAATCTGCTGTATTGCCACCAATAGCAATAAACAAATCACTTATCCTGAAAGATGAAAAAAACAGCAGGTGCACATTGTTTTGAGAAAATATTTCACATAGTCACACACAGACATCAAGATTTTGCATATGATTCACAACAACGGTGACAATCAAGCATGAGTTTTGTACTTTGAAGCTACCCATCATGCATTGCAGCATGAAGCTTTTTTTTGTTTTGATTGTCACCGTTGTTGTGAATCATATGCAAAATCTTGATGTCTGTGTGTGACTATGTGAAATATTTTCTCAAAACAATGTGCACATGCTGTTTTATCATCTTTCAGGATAAGTGATTATTTTATTGCTATTAGTCCCGATACAGTGTATTCCCAAGGTTATAGTATATAAACTAATTATTATTTGCCAAACAAGAACACAAAACTCAAAAGTACAACATCAGATTCTAGACTTCTGATGATTTAGTCATCAACAAGGAGCTGACAACACCTGAAGTGGCTTTATCTTTGCTTTCTCAGCCATAAGTATTGTGTTTCACACACACAGTTACAGCTGCCAAAGAAAAGCTAACTCAAGAACAGGGACCAAGAGCCCAACTAAAGCAAACACTTCCCACCACAATGGTGACTTCAAATGAAACAAACATCAACATCTAAAGCTCTGTTAATTGTCAGTAAGAGCTTCTGTAGACGTCTGACAGAAATAATCAAAGTGTGTCTTATGTCTGTGATTAAGGGCAGCTCCAGTGTGTCAGTGGGAAACACTGTCTCCTCACAGCAAGAAGATCCTGGATTTAATCCCACGATTCTCTCACGATCCAAAGATGTGTGAATTACAGATGCTAAGTTGTCTAAAGGTGTGAGCTAAGTTTCTTTTATTTTCATGATTTCTGGACAAACACACACTGTCTGTGAGTTGCTTTGCAATTACAAATGGGAAATATGTCCACAATGAGCACATTTGAACTAGTTTTTAACCTTGAGGTTCCCTGAACGTCTATATCGGACGTGCAGAACACGTCAAAAACAGACGTCATAAAAACTTTCATTCTGGCTCCTCAGTGGACGTATTTTCAACGTACACCTTTGCTCAGTGGGAATTATCAATAAAAACTAAGATGACAGAAAGTCAATCTAATAGGTAAAAAGGGAAGCTGATAATGCTTTTGTGAAGTTGTGTCTGAAGTCTTTTGTGTTTCTCTGTCCTTCAGTGATTCTGCTTGTTATCATCAGGAGTCTTCAGTAATATTCAGTCATTACTCTATTAATCACTTAATTATCTCATTAACTCCAACACTGATTCAGTTACATTTAACAGCCTGTAGTGTGCACACTGAGTAGTGTTCAGTTCATCTGGGCTAGCCCATGTGGGGCCTCCATGGAAACTGAGGACAAAACAGGCTGGGCCCCAGTTAGACAGCCCAGGTGACGCCCATATGGGCCCCACATGACTGTGCTGGCTGGGACAATACTATAAAACCTTTAACATTATAATCTAGACACATTAGTACAGATATATTCAAAACTGCTTCTTGCCACATCAGATGTGAAATATAGTACCATGAAGAATTTAATTTCAGAGTTTCATGCATGTCAATGAAAAAAGAAAAGGCACAAATGATTAATAGTGACAAACAGAGGGTGGGACAACACAATGAACAGCACAGAACTCAGGGATCAAGATAAGGAGTTAAAGGAAGTATTTTCATCAAAGCACTCACCTTCTTCCTGAGTCTCCTCTGATAAATACAACATTGAAATAATAAAAGAAGAAAATTATCAGAGAACAATGGGCAATGTGAAAATAAGATAAAATTAATCATCACACATGATGACGTGTGTGGATGCATTGCTTTTCAAAAAAACAAAATTCTGTTCAGAAGCACAAATCGTAGCACAAATTTTCTTTTTCCATTTCCAATTTCCCACTGTGGCCATATGACCCATTGTCTCTAGTGAGCCGTTATCCGCTTGTTAAGTCGTGACATAAGGAACGCTGTTTCTGGGTCCAAGCCTCAACTCGCTTCACTTGAGAATGCCATCGACGGCCGTTCATGAGCGCTATTTATTCATATTAAACATCAAACATTTAAAAAAGTTAAACATTTTAAATTCTTACAGTCTACACAACAGTCTCTGTGCTCACAGTGTCACAGACATTAATATTTTAACGATTTATAAAAGATGAATCACTGTCAGGCCATCTGGAATTTTGGTATGGAGATAAAGGTTATGATTATAATTTTTTTTGTAGTATTAGACCACATTGTGTGTGTATATTAGCACCGTTTGTTGTTTTTCTTGTGGTATGAGACCACGTGATGTCAGACTTAACAACCAAATTGTTAAGTACAGCCAAACATTTACAAAAAACACTATTCACAAACATGTGCAATATGGCTGAAAATAAAGTGCTATATTTGACTGACTGACTAAATATTACATCACCCTTCAAAACATAAACAAAAACATGCTACCCATCAACCTTCCATAAGGTTTTTTTTCATGCTGTTCTGATTTTTTCTTTTTACGAAGATAAACAAAGTACCTTGATAATCTGTATACTCCTGCTCTTCTGTAATAGATCCAGAAAAGAAACATGAAATCAAATTAAGTCAAACAAATCAATATCTTATATATGTGTGTGTGTGTGTGTGTGTGTGTGTGTGTGTGTGTGTGTGTGTGTGTGTGTGTGTGTGTGTGTGTGTGTGTGTGTGTGTGTGTGTGTGTGTGTGTGTGTGTGTGTGTGTGTGTGTGTGTGTGTGTGTGTGTGTGTGTGTGTTTATATAAACTGGGTATTTAGTTCTCAATAATCACGTTTTCTCCTCAAGCAGAACTTCTGATTTGTTTATGTTCTGCCACTGTGATGCAAAAATTATGACCTCGTAGGCTCATGACCATATGCTCTGTCCTTTTGTTTAACAAGATAAAAAAATAATGGGTTTTGAGCTACTGACTGTGGGTTTTAACTTGGGAAATGAAGCCCTCTTTCTCTTCGTTTAGGTCTTTGAATGTATTTTTTTGGCCTTTGTGTGGGTAGGTGGGACAGAAAGATTTGCAATTTGTGATCATAGAGCACATGGAGGGGGGAAATGCTTCTATGCATCAGAAGAAGGGAGACAGATGGCATCAAATACAGCATTTTACATGTTGTATACTGTAAAAAGATTACCATGGTAGAGACTGCCACATTACTGTAACTCACCCTTATAAAGGCTTTTTACTCATTTTACTCATTTCGCCCGGCCTCCACAGAATAAATACAGTATGTATTTGTTTTGTAATGAATTTGCTCATACAACCAAATTAGTCAGTTTGAACTATATTCTTATTCATTGTATTCTGCTCTTCTCCTGATAGCTGTATGAGACATTTAAGACAAATGTGTCTAAGGTCATGAAGGTCAACAACGCATTGCATGTATCCACTAACACATATGTATACTTAGCATGTGAAATTCTTTTTAGGATTTATAGCACCATTAGTAACTGTTGGTCAATATGTCCTTTGGAAGTGTGGAACCTCCTGTCATGTGACCTTTTTTTGTGTGTTGTTGCTGGGTTTCACTAGCCTGGATGCCAGCCGAACTTAGCCCCGCCCACAATATTTTAACTCAGGCAGTTCGGTCTGGACTTGATCTGTAGAGGAGTAATTATGCCCGAACAGAAACTGTTTGGACCAATGAAATTGTCAGGGCGGGCTTTAGACGATGATGGACAGATGATAAACAGTAACGTAATCATCCACGTCATCAAAGGCGCTTGGGTTGAATTTGTTCTAATCCTAAACGGAGAACTTGTTCGTATATGATTTCACCTTCACTATTTCTCTCAGAAATGATGATCGTGTTGGTAAGTACTCTGTGTATCCTTAAATTAGAAAAGTAAAATTATCCTTAAAAAAGATCGTTAACACTCATCTTTTTCTTCTAACATTAGGCTACTTATTCCAGGCGTGCATTTATACAACAAAACCCGCCCAATTACTAAAGTTACTCAAAACCAGTGTTGGGCACGTTACTTTAAAAAAGTATTTCATTATAGTTACTAGTTACTTCTTACAAATAGTAACTGAGTTACATCATTCATTATAAAAGTAACTAATTACCAGGGAAAGTAATTACTGTGTTACTTTTTTCTTTTCTTTTTTTTCCAAATGTTCAAATATGTCAAATAACTTGGATGCCCCCAATATAAACATGTTAAATGAATGAATTGGACACTAAATAGAATAAATTATTATTATAAAACATTGTACATTAATGTACACTATTGTTGCTGTGGGACAATGTGAGAGACACCTATAAAATTCAATATATTGTAAATATTATCAGTAGACCTACTATAGTGTAAATATTGTGTAAATATTATCAGTACTATACTACTCCTCTGGTAGTGGAGCTCACGTTATCACCCGGGTTTTTAGCCACTAATGTTGTGGCTGTGATGATGTGAGGCTTCATTAGATTAGAATTACTGGCCACAGACGTGGAGAAACTCTTTCTTCCTGGGCATAAGTTGCACGTTATGTAAACTTTCTTACCTTTCACCTCAACGAGGGAAAAGTAGCGCTTATACTTCCAGTTTGCGAAAGCTACCTTTGAAGTCGTTGGACTTGCCATCGCTGACTGTGCATATGCGTGTGCGTCATAGGTGTGTGTGTGTGTGTGTGAACTCAACCTATCAACCTCAACCTTGTCTCCCACCCAAACAATCATCATCAATTATGTGTACCACTAGCCTGGATGCCAGACGAACTTAGCCCCGCCCACAAAAAATGTTGCACGGGCAGTTCGGTCTGGACTTGATCCATAGAGAAGTAATTATGCCCGAACAGAAAATGTTCGGACCAATGAAATTGTCAGGGCGGGCTTTAGACGATGATGGACAGATGATAAACAGTAACGTAATCATCCACGTCATCAAAGGCGCTTGGGTTGAATTTGTTCTAATCCTAAACGGAGAACTTGTTCGTATATGATTTCACCTTCACTATTTCTCTCAGAAATGATGATCGTGTTGGTAAGTACTCTGTGTATCCTTAAATTCTTTTTTACAACACCGGCAAAGATCGTTTACACTCATCTTCTTCTTCTAACGTAACTTATTCCAGCGTGCGTGCGGACAGGGTTGCCAAGTTTTTACAGCAAAACTCGCCCAACTGCTACTCAAAACTAGCCAAAAACAAGCCCAATAGCTTTCCGGGTGGGGGGGTTCTCCGGGAAAAATGGCATTTGGGGGGTAAAAAATGTGTTATTTTGGCACGGCTGCTAAATTTCGCATTCCTGGGTCTGTATATCACAAGATTGGGGTCGCTTCAACCTGCGGACTTGGCAACACAGTGCAGTTGAGTTCTGTTGACATTTGATAACTAACGTTATGCGTCGCTCCGTTGCTCTGATTGGTTGTAGGTCTATCCAATTGAGGTCTTTCCTGGTTCGGTTGAAGCACGCCCCATAATCACAGCCCAACGGAGCAGAATCAGACTCAAATTCTGACTAGAATTGAGTATGACGACGTTAGGCTAGGATTTCACAGCTACTCACATTCTCACATTCACATTATTTCCGCTGGTGCGTTGCTCGAGTAAATGAGTGGATACAATCTCATATTTCATAATATACATTTTTTGTACGGCCGTTTATTTTCTCATCAACTTTGAAGAGACTTCAATGCTTTAAACCCTCACTGAGGTATTATTTTACCTGCTCCTGCATCTTCTGCAGCCTCCTCCTCCTCTGCTTCTCACAAATACACAAGCAAGGAAAACATAAGTAATGAATATAAATTAATCAATGCCAGACAGAGCACGTGAGGACAATCAGGAAAGAATATAAGTGTGTGTGTATATAAATAAGTGTGTGCAAAGTATTATGTAAGTGTACACCATTTGTTAGGGATGTATGCTAGCAGAAACATGAGATCACTGTGTAATAATAAGCCTTCCAGGAAAAGGCAGGGTAACAAGTCTAAGCACCCAATCAGTCTTGTGCGTAGCTCGAATCAGTCTGAGTGAAGCTCAGCTGGGCTTCTAGAGGCATCTATAACTGGCCTCTAGGTACACATTACACCAAGGCTTTACTGATAATCACTAAACCTACAGTTGAAGCTCGCCAAAAATGTAAATAAAAAATAAAGACTTACCCTCTGCTTGTTCCCTAACGGGCCATTTAGGGAAGAGAAAGGACTGAGTAAACATTACAGTATACCCTTTAAATGTAATGCTGTCAGTAATGATTAACAAAGAGGAAACATTACTCACTCATATTCTTCCTCTACATCAGACATGATGAAACTGGATGGCAGAGGGAGAGAGAGAAAGCGAGAGTGAGACAGGAAGGAAGGAATGTTCAAGCAGAACCAAATAACTTAACATTTCGCAATCAAGGTAGAAAGAGGATGAGAGAGCAGGAGAGAGTGACAAAACCAAAGTAGCACCGGATCTAAATTGTTCCATTGTTCCAAAGTGCTGACACCCCATTGAATGCTTCATATGAAGATCGATGGCGTGAGAACAGGTGGGAATGTGGAAACAAAGACAGGGTGAGATACAATTTCTGACACTTTCTACAGTTCAGTTCTTCCATTTAACTTGAACTTTACTGTTTCAGATCTCAGAAAACAAGAAGCATCTAGTTCTGTTATGTAAGAAGACAAAACAGCCTGCATGTTTGTGAGATAACGGAGAAAACTCAGCTTTACTGTGAACCTGCCTTTGCTTGTTTTTTTTCTAATTGGAACTTCAGGATTTGATTGCAGGAATTGCAGCCAATGACTATCACACACTGTTTGGTTGCTCTCTATAACCTTCCACTGAGAGATTTCTCTCCCTGTGCCTCATCTTTCATTTCAGTGCCATTTCATATCTGCTGTTTGAAACAATTGTATAGCTGTATGTCATCGGCAGAGAGAATTTATGAGGCATGTAGCTGTCACCACTCCACTTGTACTTTACGGCCTCAAGACAAAGGCTTGTAAGCAGTGCCTATCTAAAACCAGCCTTTCAACAGTTCGCCCTTACTTTGTTAATGAGATTCTCAGCTTCTAAAGGGCACGAGTCTGGCTAAATTCTGCACCAAACGATTAAATTACAAATGAAAGATGCCCCTCGTTCTGGATCGTCCCAGGTAGGAATAGAATCAAGAGTCATTTTGAGACAACAGGATGGGGAAAGTGGCAGACAAATAGGGTGTTTTGGGGACGTGTCATAGCAGCATTAACCACATAATTCTGATAGGATAATTTTAGCCAAGGACGCAGGGAAGGATTACATGAGATAAGACAAATCTTTATTGATCTGAGAGTGACTTTTATTAATAGGTCCAAGTTCATTTAGTCCAGGAAAAATCAGTATAGACAACTAAAGGAACTTATAGTTATGACCATTTTTACCCATAGTTATTTAAAGCTGCAGTCCATAACTTTTTGCGCTCTATAGCGGTTAATAAACAGAACTACATGCGTCTTGCGGATGAACATTGCAGCCGGAGCTACTTCCCTCTGTTTATGTCTATGGCGAGTCAAACAGGGACTGTGCTCCTCCGCAGCGGTTCCTACCAGACCGGCCTGAAATAGTCCCAATATAAACCCTTATTATAAGTGTACCATAATGATTCAGGGGGAGACAAAAACACGGTTTAGAAAATGGGTTCATGTTGTACATTCTCATTATATAATATTTGTAAATCTTGAACACAAAAAAGTTACGGACAGCAGCTTTAATTACATCTATTGTTTGCTCCTGAAGTAGCACAAAAGTCTGGTACAAGAAATTAACGAATACAACATTATTATAACTGCACACAAGAACTAAAAATAACAAACAGATCTTCAACTTTCATAAAATGTAGCTAATTTACTGTCTGAATTATACTGATGAATTCAGTTTCTTTTCGCCAGATGGAAAGAACAGACTAAAAACAATGCAATTGTTTAAGAAGTAACAAAAATACTTTTACCTTTTAGGATGGGTTCACAGTGGAAAAGGATAAAACACAGGCTCACAAAGGATGAGAGGAGAGTCCCCGTGAATTAGAGTTTTGTAATGCGGGACAACGGGTTGTTTTTATATGAGGACAGGGACAGATGGAGGGTGTTAGCAGCTACGGCATAGGACCATGGATGGATTAGAAATGAACCCAGGGACAGAAAGATGACCACCACAAGGGATTAGGGGAGACAGGGGGAATGACCTCACACAACAAACACAGGGATATAAAAAGAGATAGAAAAAAACAAAGGGACAGTTGGAGACAAAAATAGCACAGGGGATTTAGACCCAATTCTTCCCAGAAGACATATTTTCTATTTGACACGAAGTAAAATATGGTAATAGCCAAGACAACTTTAAGGTTAAAGGATGGGTAGGGGAAAGTTGATGATTCAAGTTGGGGAAAGTTGGGAAAGTGAGATTCAAGGCAACATGTTCAACTCACACAGTTGTTGGAAATGTGCATGGCTGGCAATACAACAGACTTAGATTACTAATAGATTACAGGTCAGTTTTTTTTTTTTTTTTTTTAAACAGTAACATTAAAACAAGGCATTGTATGCCTGCAAACTAGAACAGCTTGCAGTCTTGTAATATTTAGGATATTAATTTAACAAGAATGAGACATTTCTTTCTTTTCTTTTTTTGTAATCCTTCTAGTGCCACTCACAGATGTTAAAATAGATGATGGAAATTTACTTCAACTGAGTGTTTGCCCACTTCAAATTTCAGCAAATCCAGAATCCCAACCTTCTTTTTTTCATGCCAACTTTTTTTCTCTGTCTGTTCCTACAGATGAAGAGAAAGCACTTATGGCAGAGATTGTGTTTCCTGTGGGTTTGTACCAAACATAGAGCATTTGTACTCATCAGACCACAGATTGCAGGTTTCGACATAATAAGAGTTTAACTCTCGACATGATGGTCTTTCTCAAAAGTGTCTCTCTTTGCTGTTTAAAGCACAGAGTTCTAAAAACAATCCCTGGGGGAATGATAGAAGGCAACACAGAAGACATCCTTAGAAATGTATCCTACACCTCTAAAGTAAATAACTTTTATAGCTATTTAACTATGAAATATTGTTGAGTAAATTGGAAAAAGATGGGAAAGTTGCTGATTCAATTTGGGAAAGTGAGATTCAAGGCAACATGTTCAACTCACACAGTTGTTGGAAATGTGCTTGGCTGGCCATATAACAGACTTTAATAGATTACAGTTCAGTTGTTTTTTTGAAACAGTAACATTAAAACAAAGCATTGTTTGCCTGCAAACTAGAACAGCTTGCAGTCTTGTAATATTTAGGATATTCATTTAATCAGAATGAGAGACATTTCTTTCTTTTCTTTTTTTGTAGTCCTTCTAGTGCCACTCACAGATGTTAAAATAGATGATGGAAATTTACTTCAACTGAGTGTTTGCCCACTTCAAATTTCAGCAAATCCAGAATCCCAACCTTCTTTTTTTCATGCCAACTTTTTTTCTCTGTCTGTTCCTACAGATGAAGAGAAAGCACTTATGGCAGAGATGGTGTTTCCTGTGGGTTTGTACCAAACATAGAGCATTTGTACTCATCAGACCACAGATTGTTTTTCCATAGTTTTCAAGTTTCGACATAAGAGTTTAACTCTCAACATGATGGTCTTTAAAAAAAAATCCCTGGGGGAATGATAGAACAACAAAAAAGACATCTTCAGAAATGTATCCTACCCCTCTAAAGTAAATAACTTTTATAGCTATGTTAACGATTAAATCTTGTTGAGTAAATTGGAAAAACACACAACACTCTGTGTACAAAAGGAAGTCAGTTTATTGTGAAATAATAGCCTTGCAATATATTTTATGAAGAGACTACCGGCATGGTCACTGTGAGCGTCTGAAAGGAAGACAGGAAAGGACTGTGTGAGACATACTGCAAATGTGCAACAGCACAAATATAATGAGCAGTAATTGTGTAGCGCTCAAAAAGACCACACAAAAAATACTTTATATGGAAGAAAGCGAGGCAAAGCACACTATTCTGACAGAACTTACCTGCGTATTTGTGTTGTACTGGGCAACACTGTTTTCTTGGTCAATAAGCAGGGGAAAGAAAATATCCAAGTGGAAAAGAGCAGGTCGAGCAATCAGCACTAGTCTGTCTTCTCCCAAGTCCAGAACAAGAGAGCGAGCAGATATCTAGTGACACAGTATAAGCCTAGAATATCTTAATTTTTGTTAAAATGGGATTGAATATAATACAAAACCAGGCAACCATTCCTCACCACTCCAGGAAGCAAGATCTCAGCAATCAGATACTCTGCATTTCCACTTGGGGGCTCTACTAATAAACTGAATTCTGGACTGGAATTAATGAAGCACAAAAGAAGCATAAATTATTAAGTTATGTAATTTACAATAACAATATATCACACAGAGCATAACAAATTGGGGGGGGGGGGGGGGGGGGGGGGCATAACTCCATTTATTTGGAGCATAACTCCAAATAAACTTACCATTTGGTTGATGAAGGCAAGGAGTGAGGTTCCCTGTCCACAAAGAATAAAAGTGATTAGAGCAATTCTAGTTATAGTTATTTCAACAACTGATGGAATGAGGGGGGTATTCCAGAAAGCCCTGAACTCCCGGTTGATTAACCCAAACCTTGCTTACTCGAGGCTGGTTCCAAAAACACGTCCGTGAGTAAGTTCAGCCAACCCAGAGTATGTTCCCGGTTAAGACATTCTCAACAGAGCGTTGAATCAATGATTCACCATGAAGACAGATGCTAATAAAAAGCATGCCATTCTAGTTCCTCCTTCTTCTTCTTTTTACTTGGCGATTTACATAACCTACTTAGTGCACACATATGGTGGTTTTGTATTCATATTTTCAACCTTTTCGTTTAATAAGTAATCGTTATTCACTGAGAATAAGGATTATATTATTTGTTTTATGCTAATTAGTTGAATGCAGATCCATGTGTGAGATAATAAAAGAAATAATAAATTGAATTGAATTATCATTTAAACATTACCTAGTAATAATAGTGCTTTAGAATTAGTAAATAATATTTTATATTACATAACTGTAACTATATAACAAATTTGGTATCATTAACATAACTATATTAATTATGTAATACACATCTGAGTACCTCTTAAGCAAACTAACCCTGGAACATTACCCTCTTTTCTGGAATACCCCGAGGTGTAGTGAAGAGCAATGAGCTGCAGTTGCGCATGTTAAAAGAATGGACGGCACACACAGTAACATACAGGCAAACTGTCAATGATAACTTAATAACTTAATCTGCAGACTTTTTTGGCACTGATTTTGAAACCAGCATTCTGTGGAATGAATTTCATTGTGGTAAAATGTGGTCAACAGTGAGCATTAAACTCTATAGCTGAAAGCATAACCATTAGATCAATTATTTATCATACAACCAAAAAAGGGCCTGGTGATGTGCAGAAGTTTGTGAGATAATTATATTTTCCAACAGGTAGATTCTAAATACATTACTTATGCATTCATACTGTTATTCAGATTGCTACTATAGACATGTAAAGAATAGAAATCCCACCCCTCCTTCAGGCACACCTTGTTTATGTCAAGTATGAGCAACAATCCATTGTGTTTCAGTGATGTATCACCAGACATGTTAGAACATTGGCAGAAGGCTTTCTGTATGATTGGCGAAGTAAGTTACAACTGATAGTTTTGCTTTTGTATCTAATAAATTAATAAATAAATGAGAAATGCCACACAAAAAATTCACGATATCGATATATCGCGATATCTATAGAAACCTATAGGGGGAGAAAGTTATCAAATTAATTGGTAACACTTTACAATAAGGTTGTATTAGTTAACATTAGTTAATGCATTAGTTAACGAACTAACCATGAACAACACCTCTGTTCAGCATTAGTTAATCTTCTTTGTTAATGTTAATATAGAGCTGTTCATGGTTTGTTCATGTTAGTTCACAGTGCATTTTAGCAAGATTTTAATAATGCATTTTTAAATGTTGAAATTAACATTAATAAAGATTAATAAGTAGCCTATAGTTCATTATTAGTTAACGTTAACTAATGTAGCTAATGTTAATCAAGGAACCTTATTGTAAAGTGTTACCAATTAATTTTTACTTTGTTTATTTAGTTTTATTTTTTACCCAACAAACATAATTGGATAATGATAAACACAGGGTAATACTCTGTTACTGATAAATTATCTTTGAAGCTCCCTATGAAATAACAAGAGAGAAAATACTGTGAACAGTATGATGATGAATAAATATTAACAAAAATGTTATTGGCCATGACTAGATTGCAGATACAAATACAAGAATAGACATTATTCATTAATTAAAAGAAACGTACTCGGTTACTTATGTAACCTCGGTTCCCTTTCGAACGGTCAGTCGTACTGCGTCGAAGACGCATATGGGATAGGTTCTCCTATTCTCGAATACTGAAGCATTTATAAAATCACGCAGTGCTACTGCACAGTCAAAACGGAGTCGAGACTACTCGCGCGCTATTGGCTGGCCAGTGGTAACTGCATGAACCAATGGCAGAACAGCGTATCTGAGCCCTTAAAATACGCTGTAATGCCCCAAAAACGTCAGGTTAATTCGACTGAAGCGAAGGTCACCCGTTGTTTTAGCGCCATTGCACGGCAGTCTACGCAGTACTCCTTCCCTTATCTCAGGGAACCGAGGTTACATAAGTAACCGAGTACGTTCCCTTTCGAACGGTCAGTCGTACTGCGTCGAAGACGCATTATGGGAGCCTATTTAATCCCGCCGTGCTATGAAGCGCAATGGTATGTACTCCCTCAGTTTGAGCACTATAAGGGGGCCCAAGACTAGAGTTATTGACATGTCATGATATATATATATATATATATATATATATATATATATATCCCTTTTCATACTGGGCTCATAGAGGCCAGCAATTTAAGGGGAAAAATTTAAGTTATGCATTGAGCATATGAAGACCCAGATGCCTAACTAATAAGGGCGGGCTATGAAGCGCAATGGTATGTACTCCCTCAGTTTGAGCACTATAAGGGGGCCCAAGACTAGAGTTATTGACATGTCATGATATATATATATATATATATATATATATATATATATATATATATATATATATATATATATATATATATATATCCCTTTTCATACTGGGCTCATAGAGGCCAGCAATTTAAGGGGAAAAATTTAAGTTATGCATTGAGCATATGAAGACCCAGATGCCTAACTAATAAGGGCGGGCTACCCGTTAATACTTATTATTATACAGCAAGGATCTGTGCCTGCACTTCCAGGCTGTAGAATCTGGTAAAAGTAGATGGTGAGGACCAGCCTGCCGATCTACAGATGTCACCAATAGACACTCCACTAGACCATGCCCAGGAAGAGGCCATGCCTCTGGTGGAGTGAGCTTTGACACCTATGGGACATTGAAGGCCCATAGTATCGTATGTTAGCGCTATTGCGTCAACTAGCCATCTGGCTAGACTTTGCTTGGTGACCGGCAGTCCCTTAGTGCGGCCACCAAAGCTTACAAAGAGCTGCTCCGACTGCCTAAAGTGGGAGGACCGCTCAATATATGCTCTGAGCGCCCTAACAGGGCAGAGCAGGTGTAACTGTCTCTCATCCTCAGAGGGTGGAAGAGCAGAAAGAGTGATTATCTGTGCTTTGAACGGTGTTGAAAGCACTTTAGGCACATAGCCATGTCTTGGTTTGAGTATGACTTTAGAATCACCTGGGCCAAATTCTAGACATGATGCGTTCACGGAGAGCGCTTGAATGTCACCAACACGCTTAACTGATGCCAATGCTAATAGCAGGGCGGTTTTCAGTGAAAGCGGTTTTAGTTCAGCCGTCTGCATTGGCTCGAAGGGAGGTCCTTTTAGTGCTCGTAGGACCAAAGAAAGATCCCAGGATGGCACCGTAGGAGGGCGAGGAGGGTTAAGCCTCCTAGCTCCCTTTAAGAATTTTATGACCATGTCGTGTCTGCCTACTGATTGGCCAGCTATAGGCATATGAGATGCGGCAATGGCTGCCGTGTAGACTTTGAGTGTGGATGGAGTGCGTCCTGCATCCAACATCTCTTGTAGAAAAACAAGTATCTGTGATATCTCACATGACACTGGGTTATGGTTCCTGGCTGAACACCAGTCAGAAAACACTGACCATTTAAGGGCATAGAGACGTCTAGTAGACGGGGCTCTAGCTTCACCGATAGTGTTCAGGACACTCACTGGGAGGTTCTCGAGCTCCCCTTGAGGGGCCAAACATGTAGCGCCCATAGTTTGGGACGGGGGTGCCATATTGTCCCGTTCGCCTGAGATAGGAGATCTTTTCTCAGCGGGACTGGCCAAGGGGATGCTGATAGCAGCTGAATCAGCTCGGGAAACCAGTGGTGGGTTCGCCAGAGTGGAGCCACTAGCAGGACTGTGTGCCCGCATTCCCTGATTCTTTTTAAGACCTGGGGAATAAGCGGTACTGGTGGAAAAGCATAAAGCAGGCAGCTGGGCCATTCGTGGGCCAGCGCATCCTTGCTCTTTGAAAAATAAATTGGGCAATGACAGTTGTCTTCGGAGGCGAAGAGGTCGACCTCTGCCCTCTCGAAAACATTCCATATCATTTGAACCATTTGGGGATGAAGGGACCATTCCCCCGGGGACACAAGGCCCCTGGAGAGCATGTCTGCTCCCTGGTTCAGTCTGCCCGGCACGTGCACTGCTCTTAGCGAATGCATTCTGTCTTTTGTCCATAGGAGGAGATGTCTGACCTGTTGGTTGAGCCATCTCGACCTGAGCCCGCCTTGGCGATTTACGTAGGAGACCACTGTCGTGTTGTCCGTACGCACTAGGACGTGATGACCCAAAAGACGTGGTGAGAAAGTCTCGAGGGCTAGCACTACTGCCAGCATTTCTAGGCAGTTTATGTGCAACCGTGACTCCGCGTTCGACCATGAGCCGAAGGCAGGTTCGCCCTCGCACAGAGCACCCCAACCCGTGTTGGAGGCATCTGTGGTGACCACCATCCGTCTGGAAACTGTTCCCAAGCTCACCCCCGACTCGTAGAGGCGGGGATTCGACCACGGGGCCAAGGCTTTGACACAGCCGCGGCCCACTTTGATCCAAAGCTGGCCTGAATGCCACGCTTGGGGAGGAACCCGTGATTTCAGCCAGTACTGCAGGGGGCGCATTTGCATCATACCCAGCGGAAGTACTGGAGAAGCTGATGCCATAAGGCCTAGCATTCTCTGAAAAATTCTCAGGGGTCTGTTGGTTCCTGTTTTGAACGAGTGTGCAAGCTGCTGTGTAGTCAAAACACGTTCGTTTGACAGCCACGCCCTCATTTGGGCTGAGTCTAAAATCGTTCCCAGAAAAGAGATCCTCTGTCTGGGAAGCAACGAGCTCTTGGCTGTATTTATTCTGAGACCCAGGCATTCTAGATGGCTGAGTAGCACAGATTTGTGAGATTGTAGCTCTTCCTCCGACTGGGCCAGTATGAGCCAGTCGTCGAGGTAGTTCAGAATGCGCATTCCCATTTGTCTTAAAGGGGAGAGAGCTGCATCCATACACTTTGTGAAAGTGCGGGGTGCTAGAGACAGGCCAAATGGCAGGACTGTGTACTGGTAGGCCTTCCCGTCGAACGCGAATCTCAGAAATGGTCTGTGACGTGGGATAATTTGGATATGAAAGTAGGCATCTTTCAGATCTACTGAGAAAAACCAATCCATCGGGCGGATTTGCGCAATGATTTGTTTTAATGTCAGCATTCTGAACGGCCGTTTGATAAGAGCCTTGTTCAGATGTCTGAGGTCTAAGATGGGCTTGAGGCCGCCATCTTTCTTGGGAACCAGGAAGTAACGGCTGTAAAACCCTGACTCGCTTTGAGCTGCAGGCACCGCCTCTATAGCTCCTTTCATCAATAGGCTTTCCACTTCGGTTTTGAGGACGTGGGTTACGTTGCTCTTCACTGAAGTAAGTTATGCCCGCGAATCGCGGTGGTTTGCGAGCGAATTGGAGCGAATAGCCTAGTTGAATTGTTTTTATAACCCACTGTGACACACCAGGGATTGCTTTCCAAGCCTCTTCCCAGTTGCACGTTTTGCCGCGCGCCGACCGTCGTGTGGTGCGGAAGAGAAAGAAGACTCATTTGTTGAACATTCAAGTTTTTTATTGAACACGCAATAACAGCGGCAAAGTGCAGTGGAGCGCGCGCAAGCGCGGGCTCGCTGCTCACATTTTTTATAAACACAACATGTTTCTCCCGGGCCGGAACAAAAACGGGCCGCGGGGAGAGAATTCGGAGTCTTTTGGGGGGCGGACCAACTTGGGCGGAGCTCACCCCTCCTCTCTTCCTGAGCAGCCGGTCAGGACTGCTTCCTGTGATCAGGGTCCAGCGTGATCTTAGGCCTGGGGCCCTGACGCTTCGGTGGGAAGCGCTTTGCCTGGTGATGACGCTGACGTTGACGTTGGTCATAAGGTGGGCGGGGCTGCACGGGAGCGAGCGCGGGTGTGGTCGCGGTCGCAGATCTGCGCTGCGGTTGCTGCTGCTGGTACGGAGCTCTCGGCCGAGTTGAAGAGGCGGCGCTGGCTCTTTTAGGCAGAAAATGGCTCATCGCCTGGGACGCTTTCTGCGCCGTGGTGAAACGTTCCGCGAAACCGTCCACCGCGGGACCGAACAGACCATTCGGAGAAGTCGAGGAAGGCAGTTTTATCGGCCTCCTTGATCTCCGTGAGGTTTAACCACAAGTGCCGCTCTAACACCACGAGACTGGCCATCGACCTGCCGATGGCCTGGGCGGTGGCCTTCGTAGCTCGAAGGGCCAGATCTGTGGCGCTTCGGAGGTCACGAAACACCTCCTGGTCTGGACCGGACTCGTCCATAGCCCGAAGGAGCTTCGCCTGGAATACCTGCAGGACCGCCATCGTGTGGAGAGCGGAGCCTGCTTGGCCGGCGGAAGCATAGGCCCTATTCGCCAAGGCCGCCGTGGTACGGCAGGGCTTCGAAGGGTGCGCGATTTTGGGCTTCCAGCCTATCGCGGAGGGCGGGCAGAGGTGTGCAGCCACCGACTCTTCGAGCGGCGGGAGCTTCTCATAGCCCTTCTCGACAGCGCCGTCAATGGTGGAGAGCGCGTGCGAGGTGGATGGGCGGAGGCGAGCGGAGTAGGGAGCGCGCCATGACTTCGCCAGCTCCTGGTGCACCTCAGGGAAAAAGGGTGCCGCTCTCTGCCGAGGGGCCTGCTGGCGCCCCGGGAGGTACCATTCATCGAGGCGGCTAGGTGTGGGCTCTTCAGGGGCTGCCCAATCCAGTCCCAGCTCGCCAACGGCCTTATAGAGGACACGGATGAGCTCGGTGTCCGCACCAGCCTTAGCCGCGTCATTCCGCTGCTGAGATGTCGAGGGGGTGGGGTCGCCAACGGAGCCTGACCATTCCTCGGCATCGGAGGTGACGAGGGACACGGAGCTGTCATGTGGATCGTCCTCATCATTGCCGCCGAATGAGACCAGGTCCTCGGCGTCGATCGGAGGAAGCAGGTCTGAACGAGAGAACGTTACTGGGGAAACGTCTCTCTGAGGCGAGGACGAGGCACGCGGGCACTGGGCCGACGTGAGCTCGCCCGCCTCAGTATAGTCAGCCCTCTGGCTCCGCCGCTTTTTCCGCCGGGGTTCGGACGGGAAAGGGAGCGGGAGAGCGCGAGGGGCGGGGTCGCGCTCTGAGAAGAACGCGATCTGCGAACGGAGGGAGGAGATGGGCATGCTCTCGCAGTGGGAGCAGCCGGACCCAGAGAGAGCAGTGTCAGCGTGGGCCTTGCCCAGACAGGTAATGCACTGGTCATGGGCATCCTCCTGATGCAGAGTTGTGCTGCACCTAATACAAAATTGTGACATGTGTATTCTTAATTGTACTCAAGGATACACCGAAGTGTTTATCACCGGCGAGCGCAGGGGAGAAGGAGCGACAGCTCGCGGATGCTGGATGAGAGCGCTGAAGACAGACCGACTCTCACAAGGTCCGGGCTGGCTGGCTCGATTCCGCTGACGGCTCGTCTTTCACGGTAAGCTTTCAGAAAAAGGTATCAGCGAGGATAGAAAACTTCGCTGAAGGAGAAAAATCTGACGTTTTTGGGGCATTACAGCGTATTTTAAGGGCGCCCTTCGCGGGCTTTTACGCTCAGTTCGCGGGCTTCTGTGTTCAGCGTCTCGGACTTAGCGCCCATAGGTTCGCTCAGATACGCTGTTCTGCCATTGGTTCATGCAGTTACCACTGGCCAGCCAATAGCGCGCGAGTAGTCTCGACTCCGTTTTGACTGTGCAGTAGCACTGCGTGATTTTATAAATGCTTCAGTATTCGAGAATAGGAGAACCTATCCCCATAATGCGTCTTCGACGCAGTACGACTGACCGTTCGAAAGGGAACTATGAGACCGACCGTCGACTAGCTCTGACTGGTGACTCTTGACCGCCGCGTTCCTTCAGCGCAGCTGCAAGAGTTATGGCCTTTTTACACCTGCTCACTTCATTCGTTTTCTCTGATCATATATCTATCATATTGTGAAGAGATCAGGAGTAAATGTCTTCCGGAATTCTTTCGAGGCGGATTTAAATCCGATCACTCCGATCCACCGCTCCCACCACGCGCTGCGCGCAGGGCACCGAGTGCTGAGGGGGCACTACAAGAAGATGCAAGAAAAGACGCAAACGGCCGCCAATGAAACTGAAAGTAACCCAAGGCTCAGAATCAGATGCTCAAAAACACAATCATCTTCATTAAAAGGAATGAGACTAAATGCTCTTACCAGTGCTTAGGTCGCTCGTTCTCCTATTACGGCCTTTGATCTTGAAATGAGCCGATAAATAAAATACAACTCATAGCCTATCTATTGCTTTCGTTGTCGTGAACTGAATTTGCATAGCCTATAGAGTGGAAATTGAAGATTGGATTTATATTAATTTTGCGGAGAGGTATAAGGTAAGACCATCTGCATGTTTTTATTTTCATAGTTTAGATTGTGTAGCCCGTTTCGTTTGCAGGCGCCGTTGCGTGCGAGCCTGCCTCAACTTGTCAAAATTGCGTTTTTACTGTGTTGGTGATAGTAAACATTTAAACTTACATTGTGATATGCTTGAAGTGTTTTATATATATGGATTTTATTATAGGCAAGACAAGTAAAGTGTTGATTTGAGAGGATAAATTTATCAAACATGCGGTTAACTCACTGCCGGCTGGTCCTTAATTTAAAAAACGAACACTTTAATTTAACAAACAAAAATTGCCCCAAATATTTTTTCTAAATTAACTTATATTTAATAAAGAAACGAAACAAAATATAACAAATTTGACATTACAAACAAAGCTGAACTATTTTTATGGCTGCAACAGTGTGTAATAGAGAGGGAGAAAAAAAACACAGCTACAGTCGGACTCAGGACACCGGAGTATTTACGTGTCATGTTATCATACCAGTCCTGTTCATTTTAAATATTGTGGTTATCGCCAATACCGGTATATTGCCACACCCTAAATTAACAAGATGTCGATATTTCGTGCTTTGAATATCAAGGTTATCGTCAATACGGTATATTGCGACACCCCTAAGCACCATATCTTTAAAGGTGCTCTATAGCACCTTTGTCAAATGGTGCTATGTAGAACCCATAAGAGGTGCCAAATGGTATTTTATTTCCTTAACAAAAATGGTGCTAAACAGCACCAACAGTCGTTCTTTGGCTCGTAAAGAAAGTGGTTCCCCTATGATTAGGAGCCAAAGAACCACTTTTAGTGCTATATACAGTGAGGAAAATAAGTATTTAAACACCCTGCTATTTTGCAAGTTCTCCCACTTGGAAATCATGGAGGGGTCTGAAATTGTCATCGTAGGTGCATGTCCACTGTGAGAGACATCTAAAAAAAGCAATCCAGAAATCACAATGTATGATTTTTTTAACTATTTATTTGTATGATACAGCTGCAAATAAGTATTTGAACACCTGAGAAAATCAATGTTAATATTTGGTACAGTAGCCTTTGTTTGCAATTGCAGAGGTCAAACGTTTCCTGTAGTTTTTCACCAGGTTTGCACACACTGCAGGAGGGATTTTGGCCCACTCCTCCACACAGATCTTCTCTAGATAATTCAGGTTTCTGGCCTGTCGCTGAGAAACACGGAGTTTGAGCTCCCTCCAAAGATTCTCTATTGGGTTTAGGTCTGGAGACTGGCTAGGCCACGCCAGAACCTTGATATGCTTCTTACAGAGCCACTCCTTGGTTATCCTGGCTGTGTGCTTCGGGTCATTGTCATGTTGGAAGACCCAGCCTTGACCCATCTTCAATGCTCTAACTGAGGGAAGGAGGTTGTTCCCCAAAATCTCGCAATACATGGCCCTGGTCATCCTCTCCTTAATACAGTGCAGTCGCCCTGTTCCATGTGCAGAAAAACACCCCCAAAGCATGATGCTACCCATGCTTCACAGTAGGGATGGTGTTCTTGGAATGGTACTCATCATTCTTCTTCATCCAAACACGTTTAGTGGAATTATGACCAAAAAGTTATATTTTGGTCTCATCTGACCGCATGACTTTCTCCCATGACTCCTCTGGATCATCCAAATGTTCATTGGCAAACTTAAGACGGGCCTTGACATGTGCTGGTTTAAGCAGGGGAACCTTCCGTGCCATGCATGATTTCAAACCATGACGTCTTAGTGTATTACCAACAGTAACCTTGGAAACGGTGGTCCCAGCTCTTTTCAGGTCATTGACCAGCTCCTCCCGTGTAGTTCTGGGCTGATTTCTCCCCTTTCTTAGGATCATTGAGACCCCACGAGGTGAGATCTTGCATGGAGCCCCAGTCCGAGGGAGATTGACAGTCATGTTTAGCTTCTTCCATTTTCTAATGATTGCTCCAACAGTGGACCTTTTTTCACCAAGCTGCTTGGCAATTTCCCCGTAGCCCTTTCCAACCTTGTGGAGGTGTACAATTTTGTCTCTAGTGTCTTTGGACAGCTCTTTGGTCTTGGCCATGTTAGTAGTTGTATTCTTACTGATTGTATGGGGAGGACAGGTGTCTTTATGCAGCTAACGACCTCAAACAGGTGCATCTAATTTAGGATAATAAATGGAGTGGAGGTGGACATTTTAAAGGCAGACTAACAGGTTTTTGAGGGTCAGAATTCTAGCTGATAGACAGGTGTTCAAATACTTATTTGCAGCTGTATCATACAAATAAATAGTTAAAAAATCATATATTGTGATTTCTGGATTTTTTTTTTTTTTAGATTATGTCTCTCACAGTGGACATGCACCTACGATGACAATTTCAGACCCCTCCATGATTTCCAAGTGGGAGAACTTGCAAAATAGCAGGGTGTTCAAATACTTATTTTTCTCACTATTTTTAGAGAGTGGCTGATGCTGATAACATTATTTAGAAAACAGTGTACACAAATTGTACTACATTTTGTACTTAACATGTACTTAAAATTCAGTATGAAATTAAAATCATGACTGTTTACTGTCCAATGACAAAGTTGTGAGCAGAATATTGGCTATTATTAATCCATCAATACTTGTATGCACAAATTATAAAGCCAGATAAAGTTTAACCAAACATCTTACAGCTACCAACAGCTAAATACAGTGATAGTTATAATGCACCAATGTCACCTTATGAGAAAATATAGATTTTTCATATTGATACAGAATTAGTTTCAATACTCATTTTTCGCTGTATCGATACACAGATACCAGCTACTCTCTTCTCACCAACAAAGAGTTCGAAGGCATGTTCTGTGTACAGTGCACAGTGGTGTTTATAGACACAGCGCTGCTTTAGGTACAGGGGTAACCGCTGTATTTCTGCTTTTCCGTAAGATCTACTGCCAAAGTGTGAATTTGCATTTTCATTCAGCCCGCATGCCATTTTCTGTTTAGACCAATTAAATGTAAAATACATAATTTTTAATGTGAGGTTTATCATTTTAGAAAACTTTTTGTTCTTTGTCAGAACTTCTATTTTTTTAACTGTAAAGTTGTTTAAATCTTTTAAATCATTTTACAGTTTAGGATGTTAACATAGACACTGTTCTAGTCAAACAGGTAGTTATATTCTAATATCTGAATTTTCTGAAACAATTTTAACGGCTGATTCCTATGGAGCCCTGCTTATGACAAAGTTGCTTATTACAAAAAATATTTTATAATAAATTATAATTACTTAATTACTACAAATTAATATTTCGTTCACTCGTTTTAGTTCAATCGTGGCCACGAATTAAGAATTCAATTTCCATGACTTTTAGTTAATTGTGGCCAAGTTGAACTAATTCATTCCCTCATTTTGATTTAACTAAAACAAGGGAACAAATTATTATAATATAAAGTATAGTGAAAAAAATGCTGACATATTAGTAAGTTGTGATGAAGGATCTAAGGATTCTCAGGAGCAACCATACATATGTTGTGTTTTATTTTCTTAGTTTTTCTTTTGTTTGTATTTATTTTATAATCATTTGTCATTTATGTAGTTGTCAAGTGATTTACCATTTAATCATTTATTCATAATTTTATTATTCATTTATGCCCTTTTATGTTTTTATATTTCTTATTTTATTTATTTCCCTGCTCTTGCCATGCTTGCTATTATTGTTTAATCTGATTGTGTGGTTTGATGGGATGTTTGGAGATAAGAGAATGATGTGATGAATCGATCTTCAAGCAAAAGGAACTGGATGAATATTTGAATGCTACTGATCCCGATCTGAATTCTGACTTGTGATGCTAATGTCACCCTGTTTGTTTGTTGGCCAGAGGAGAACTGGCCCCCCCCAACTGAGCCTGGTTTCTCCCCATTCACCAGGTTTTGCTACATTCTGTCACCTGATAGAGTTTGTGTTCCTTGAGCTTGGTACAGTCAGATCAATAATATTGTTGAATATTAAGTGTCCCCAACTGACGCCGTTGTATAAGAACTGAACTGACATAATTTTTAGTTTTTTAGATGAAATCTTCGGATCTAATATATTTGATATTTCTGATGTGGCAATCCTTCCGATTTAACATTTTGGCATTTTGTTAATTTGTGGCCACAATATACATGTTTTCCCATATGTCATTTGCAGGGCTCTATAGATTCCAATAAATGTTTTTAAAGAATTTAAAGAGTAGGCCTAGTAATGAATATTAGTTGTATTATTAGAGACAATCTCCCAGTCCTTCTCACAGCCTGCTTTAGCACCACCCCAATCCACCAAAGAGATGAAGAACTCACTTTGAGTCAATTTCCTGGATAATTGGCTTGCTCTTGGTACGAATGTTTTGTTCTGCTACAGAGCCCATGAACTTCCTGTTCTTCAAAATCTTGATATCTAATAAAAACAACAACAACAACAAAAATGATAGGGTCAGTGGACATGGCATGAAAAAGGCATGTTCTGAATTAGACACATGAAGAGAAATTAATATCAGATGTTCTGTATTTAGGCGTACCTCTGCTTAACTCAAGGTTGTATTTGTTTTCCAGTCCCTCCAAAGAAACTGCAATAAGGAACTGCTGGAACAGGGTATCTTTCTGTTGGGCACAAGCATACACAGTGATGACAATTGTGAAAAGAGAGACCTGATCAGGCGGCAGGATGGCTCTGGCTCTGACACACACACACACACACACACACACACACACACACACACACACACACACACACACACACACATTTTAATTTGCCTCTCCTCTGTTACCACTATGGTCCGGGTGCACACGAGACCCATAGCTCTTGTTCATTTAAAGTCAACACACTCATCGTCCCGCAACAATAATCTCACACCGCATGCATTTACATTTCAGTATACTTAAATTATCACTAAATATTCAACTATATTACTGATCTGCCCGCATTGACACTATATGATAATTGAACTGAGCTGGATGACATCACTGTTTTCTCCAGAGAGGCTGTACAGCCGAATCAATTTCTGTTGTATTATTTTCCTGTAAACAATTTTCTTTGAAACAATCTGCATTGTAAAAAGCACTATAGAAATAAAGGTGACTTGACTATAATTACCAGTTGGTTGATATACGTTGTATGATTCCAGGTGTGTAGGCGACAGAGATTAAAGGTGATTGTTGGTATCGAGACTATCTCACCGTCACATCTCGGCAATAATAACTACCCCCCACTGTATATAAATAAAACACCATCTTTTGCACCATAGTGCATGCGAGTTGGGCCATCATTTCAATTTTTCCATCTTGAACAATAACACTTACAATGAGCGGGCTGGCAAAACCTAGTTCCCTGCACAATAAATGCAGTTGCATATTCCTGAGGTACTTTCAGTGTGTACATTCACATGCAAGACACATACCTGACATTTCTGGAAGAACACATCATTGATCACGACATCATACACAGTACAGCCTTGTGAGCCTGAATAAACATAAAAATATTCTGAGCACAAATCAAATGCTTTATCATAAAAGGAAGTCAGAACAAATGAAGGAGGTTGTTTTGCCATTCACAGTTAATGACGCCTTTTTTCCTTTTTGGTGATTTATGTCAACCAGATCAGACACCAAATGTACTTGCATTGAAACAATAGATTTTTGATTGGATTAGGGAAAACAATAATAAAAGGAGAATGGAGTAAATTTGAAAATGTGAATGTGTTTCTCACTGTTGTCCACTTCTGTGTGTGGCTCGCCGAGACTCATGGGCACCCTGTAACTCGTCGGGTCCTCTGACTCCAGTAGTTTCACGAGTGCTTCCTGGGACAGATGAGGAGGGGGCGGTACTGCCTGTGACTGACAGATATTCATAAAGACCTTCTGTTTGTCTAACACTGAGGAGGTCTTCACGCACAAGCCTGGCATAGAGAGAAAATTCAGATGAATTTGGATGTGATTAATGATATAATGAATACAAACACCACCAATAAGCACTCTAAATATATAACTGCTCCTCATAAGTCCTGAGAAGATGTTTTGAAATATCAGACTAACCTGGCTGTGGACGGATGACTTTGGAAGGGGGACTGTCATTTTGCATTTTTCCCATGGTCTGTGATGTTGGACAAAACAAATAATATTTGACATACAGGGTGGGAAAAAAGAAAGAAAAAAACAAATAACAATTAAAACTGAAAAGAGGCAATGAACATAAAATAAATACTAAATACCTAAAGGTAAAGCATTGGAATGTACGAACATAGATTAAAAAAATAAATAAAATAATATATATATATATATATATATATATATATATATATATATATATATATATATATATATATATATATATATATATATATATATATTTCTGTATACAGTATATCTGGATGATAATGCAAAAGTAAAATATTCTAATAAATTCCAATAAAATGGTTAAGCAGAAAAACTGGAAATTTATAACATTTCTTTCTGACTTAAAGGGATAGTTTACCCCAAAATAAAATATTTACTTTTTACAGTCTGAAACACACACATATGCTGTATTGTATAATAAAGTGTAAATATATTTTATGTATTTGTTTTCCTATTTTCATTTTTTTTAATGTAATACACGTTTATAACGCTATATATTGTATTAAAATCTTTCTCTATTCTGACTGCTGACTGTCTCTATATATTTTTCCATCTTTTAGAAAGTCGTGGAAACTCAATCGCTTTTGGAGCAAACGGAAATGCAAAAAATTACTCCAAAGAACCCCAAAAATGTGAGAAGAGTTATTTAAGGCATAAAGTTTGAGGACCGACTCAGACACCAATCACTTTCAGACAGCAAATGTGAATGGTAACTGAGTCTGTCAGTCACTAAGTCATTCATGTAGGCTAAATGATGACAGCATTTTCATTTACGGGTGAACTCTCTAAATGTGCAGTGTTGTTGCACTATACAAATTCAACTCATTGGTAGATAGTGCTCGATTACTGTGACTTTCTATATTCCACTACGTTTAATAATGTTTATAGCTGGGACCTGCTTCAAAACACAGCACAGTCCTTATGTTGAGGTTAGTTGTGTGGCTTGTGTCAAAGCTGTTACCTGAAGCAAAAGTTGTTGATACAGCTCTTCTTGCTGTTTCTGCTCTAGTTCAACACCGAGGAGAGACGCGTCCGTTTCCATGACTACACACACGAGCGTACAGGACAAATGAGCAGTGCATAAAACACAAAATGTTAAGCATGTAATCTGAACAGTTATCTAACCAAAGGTGTTACGCAGAGTGAGATACTACAGCATTGCTAAAATGCTAACTTATGAAGATAAACTAAAATCTCGCGTTACCCACGCGCTTACGTGAGTAGAACACGCAGTTATAAAACTATACTGCATGTTTACAGCATGATATACTCACTGAGCGCTTCAGACATGCAATAAGAAGAAACGAAATATTCATATCAATGTGTTTAGCATGACGATACAAGGGCCTTTCTTGTAGGTGTGTCAAAATAAAAGTACCTTCGGTTTCACTCCTTAAAGGAGAAAGACGTCAAGGAGCTATGCGCTGTGCTTAATTAAATTAGATACCTTGTATTATTGGATTTTTTTTTTTTTAAAGAAAAAAATGTTCAACACTTGTTTTGTATTTTGCACTGAAAATGTGTTTTATTGTTTTGTTTTAATGCACAAAGCCACATTTCAAGGAATATGGTCAGTTTGAATTCATGGGCATTTCTTCCTTTCTTCCTTTCTTTCTTTCTTTGTGATGCGATTTTACAGAGAATATGGAGTAAAAACATTTATAATATGGTAGGAAACAAACACATAACTACATCTTGGTAATGAACACAAAATAAAAATAAATTGTCATAAAAAAATTTTAATGATCGTTTAGTCCATTAAATTAGGTTCAAGATACACATCATATTTCTTGTTTTATTGTGTGCATTTTGCAGCAAACAATTGCAAGAGCCACTTTCACTCACTTACGCTCCCACACACACACACACACACACACACACACACACACACACACACAATAAAAAATTAAAAATACAATAAAATACAATAATCATTCTGAGATACCCAGAATGCTGCACATAAATGCTGCATGTTCACTTTTACACACAAACACACCAATATATAAGCATATATTGCATAACTGCTGAAAAAGACAGGATATGGCAGTATCTGCTGTAGCTGTAAATATTCTCTCTGGTCCTCGTTCCTTTCAAAAGAAAATCTCTAGCACAACCATTCAAGGACTGAAAGGTACACACAGGGTACATTTTTAATTCATATAAATAACTAACACGATCATGACAGTGCATCACAGTGCATCACTTGGTTATTTACATTTAATTATGAAGTAGATACTTTTATCCGAAGCGACTTACAATTGGCAACTTCAAAAATCAAGAGCAGAGGTGCTTGATAGATGAAGAATAACAGTTACGGAGGTACATTCAAGATTTACAAATGGAAACACGCAAACCCACTGTAGCTTGCTGGGATTACTTTGTCAGTCACAAATTCAAAGACAGCAGTGTGTCATGCACTTGTAGTAGAAATAACAGATATAGCAACTGGGAAAAACCAGCCAATCCAGACAATCACCTGGAACAAGAAGACAGGTGAACAGCATTGATGAACTATTTCCAAACACTGTTGACAGAAAAATAGATTAGATATGCATAACCTCTATTGTAAAAAGAAAATAGAAGAGAGCAGCTTAAAAAAGAGCACCTTACTGAAGCGATTCCATTTGCTGCACAATATAAGAGAGAAAAAGAAGAAGAATATGATTAATCAAACATTCTTCTCTATAATGTGATTGGTATATGGCTGAACAATGTCCAAGTTGTAAAAACTTGATATGTAACCTGCACATTGAAACACTTTTGCAAAAGCTACCAAGAGCCTCACCTCTCCATCTCCATGTCTATTATTTGCCTGTAAAAAAAAAAAAAGTTCCTGGTAAAGCAGTGGACAAATCTACAAAATATTACATTCATTCTTAAAAGTTAAAATAATACTAAAAAATATCGCAATGCCATTAAATCAAGGATTTTGGTTTGTTTTAATTTTCAAATTTGATCAAAGGTTTACAATATTTTTTCTCTGAACAGGTAGCAATAAATGCTCAGTGTGTTATGTATAAATACTCTGTAGCCTATGTAGCCTACTTCATTTGAAATATTATGAAATTTGAACGGTTTACGGATCCTCTTTAATGTGTCAGGGCCATAACTTCAGATAATGAGAGGTCTCCTTAATAATCAGATATGGCCAAATTGTCCCCCCAATTTCTGATATTCCTGATACTGCTCTGCTGTTCTTCATTACACCCCGCTTTGTTATTAAGAAAAAAAGTGACATTTTTAGGGTGGTCATTGTCAAAATGGTTGACAGCCCATAGAGTGTGGGCTTTACTACTTTTCACAAAGGCCAAGCACGAGTTTTACCAGGGATGAACTGCTGAACATTCGGCAGAACGCACCTCGATCTCCAACCGGTTTTCAATTATTCGGACGTTTTGCTGAACGTTGTAGTTAGTGGAGCGGCTGCACTGTTCAAATGCTTCAGGACGCGCAGACGGGGCAAGCGGGCCGGTGTTCTGTCGATTTGTCCTACCTTGTCAGATTTTGCTAGCTCCCATTAAAACAGTAGGTAGCACAATTCGACAGCAAAGATTGTCACAGATTGTGCTACCAGCATCATATTCATCTGATTTGAGGCTTTATTAATATCCATACCTACCCCTTCCCTGAACCTACCCTTAAAACTATGTAAATATTTTAAATAAATAAATATTAAATATGGATGTAAAATGCTACCTATCAGATTGTGCTACCAGAATCATATTAATGTGATTTGCTTTATTAATATTCATTAATATCCATACCTACATCCATACCTTCCCCTAAACCTACCCAAAATGTAAATATAAAAATAAAAAATATTGATGTGGGCATGCGCAGTAAGCCCTGGTAGGACAATCTGACGGGTAGGATGAAATGTCAGGACACCTGCGCACTGGTGAAGCTTCGACAGCGCGGATTTCGGACGGCGATGCCTAGTAGCCTAGCCTACATCTGGCGAACCTCCGCTCTCTTCCCAACAAAACGGACGAACTTCTTCTGCTCTCCCGAACTAATAAGGGTTTTTCAAACTCTGCTGCTATGTGTTTCACGGAAACCTGGCTGAATGACGCGATACCGGACAGCGCGCTTCATCTGCCGGGTTATCAGCTGTTTAGAGCGGATCGCGACGCAGGGAAATCGCGTGGCGGCGGAACGTGCTTTTACATCAACGAAAGGTAGTGTAGTAGAGATGTAACAGTAATAACGAAAATGTGCTGTACTGATCTAGAAGCGCTTTTCATTACCTGCAAGCCGTTCTATTCGCCACGAGAGTTTGCTCGTTCTTTCTCGTAAGCATCTACATCCCACCGCAAGCGCACGTGAACCTGGCTTTACAGAAACCGAACAAAAGCACCCGGACTCTGTCTTAATCATACTTGGAGAGTTTAACAAAGCAAGTCTCTCCAATGAACTGCCAAAATACAGACAGCATGTTACATGTCCCACCAGAGAAAGTAATAGCCTATACCTGGACCATTGTTACACAGTAATAAGGAATGCATATCACTCTGTCCCAAGGGCAGCTTTGGGGCTCTCTGATCACTGCCTGGTTCATCTCATACCAACCTACAGGCAAAAACTTAAATCTGCTCAACCTGTAGCAAAGACTGTAAAGAGATGGACCACTGAAACAGAGCGGGTTTTACAAGCCTGTTTCGAACGGACTGATTGGAGTGTTCACACTCTCTCTCACACACACACACACACACACACACACACACACACACACACACACACACACACACACACACACACACACACACACACACACACACACACACACACGCACACACACACACACACGCACGCACGCACACACACGCACGCACACACCGAAGCATCAATAAAATACAATAACTATTCTGAGATACCCAGAATGCTGCACATAAATGCTGCATGTTCCCTCTTATACACAAACACACCAATAAGCATATATTGCAATGCTTCCATTTCAATGGTGAAAAAGTGCGAGGCAAGATATAAACAGCTAACCCCCCTAAACTTGGGTGGTTACAGCATCTTGGTTTAGAGATGCAGAGCAAGTAAGAGCCTCACCTGTTCAGTTTTTATTTTCTGTAAATAAAAAAAAATAAAATTTTATATTAGACCAAAAAAGTAGCATATGTGAGGTTAATAAGCATTACCCAAAAAGTGTACAGCTTTAATTTTATACAAACTCGCAAGCTACATTAATGTTAGACCATTTTACCTTGATATTCAAATGACACTTTAACACCAACAGGAATAGACCGATATTCAGTAGTAGAGAGACAACAAGGACTCCAGAAAATGTTTCAATGGTACCTTGTTAAAAAAAGAAGAAGCAATATTTAGGTTTACAAAGAGATTTACAGGGAGAGAGAACAATGGCAGGCAAAAATATTTGGTCAGAAAGACTAACAGCTCTCACACGTACTCCTGAGATTCTGAGCATCTGTAATAAAAGGGGAAACCATACAAAAGCATGAGATATAGAGGCCATCGTCAACTTAAAAGATGATATAGTGTATATGGGCATTCATGATAAATTATAAAATGTGTGGTTTGTTGGATTTTGATTTTAAAGATGATCTTATAAGGGGGGAAATCTATATTAGTTTTTAATTGAACACAAATATCAGTAATCATTGCAATGTACAAAATTAGTAGTGATTAGTAATTGCCTATATTATTGAGATTAGTAATTAGTGACAATGCACATACTGTGGCAACATTATTGGTGAACCTGCTAAATCTAATCAGCCAATCATCAAGTCAATGAGTACGAGTATATACATGGACTTTAGAATGAGGAATAAATGTTGACTTTGACCATGGCATTACTGTTTGAACTATAGTGTTACAAAACATGATGATTTGAGAATTGTGCAAATAGCAATAACAAAAGCAGCCAATTAGCAGAATTGCTGGTGTAAGGCCTTGTCAAAGAGAGATTGCTTCAAGCTGATAGCCAGATAGATAGCAAAAACAGCAGAAGAACCTCTCTCATGGGGTTCTATATAGAATCCTAAGGTTCTTGACTCAATGTTACAGAACCTTTATGCCAAAAAGGTTCTATATAAGAAGAAATTTCTTTCATGTTTAACTTTTTATTTCAATTTTCTTTCTGCTTACGAGTTGTTTAATTCATAAAATGTAATAAAATGAATTAATCACTTGCAACTAAATCCATAAAACGATCCTATGATTGGAACCCCATTAAAAGTTATACATATGAAGCTCTTAACTGAATCCTTTAAGGTTCTATATAGAACATTTTCTTTTAAGAGTATAGCTAAGAAACTAATGCCACTGTAGGCACAGACCTATCATGTTAAAGTGGCTTGTGAGTGGATGCTGAAGGCATGCTACTCATTACAGATGAAGCTGCTCTCACAAAAGACAAACTTACTGTTGGTTTCTGTAGATGCTGATGAAACGGTTGACAAATCTAGAAGATATTGCATATTCACAATTAAAAACTAAATATGAACATAAATGACTGATCTCCACATATGAGCAAATGAAGCATATTTCTAGTTACATTTCTGTCGTTTTATTCAAATCTGATCAAATTTGTAAAACAAAATTCTAAACAAAGGCAGGAAGTATCTGTGTACTTAATTTAAGAAGATTATAATCGTTTTGAAGGGTTAGCTCACCCAAAAATGAAAATACAAATGAAGGAAGGTTTGCTGAAAGATATTTGGCTCAGTGAGGCCTCCATAGGGAGCAAAGCAATTTACACTCTCAAGATCCATTAATGTGCTAAAAACATATTTAAATCAGTCCATGTGAGTACAGTGGTTCAATATTAATATTATAAAGCGACAATAATATACAGGGCCGTTTCTAGCCATTTTGACGCCCTAGGCGAAATCCTTATTGGCACTCCCCAACCAAATCTTAAAAAGCAACATGGTATTACTGGTATTAATTTTAATCCTTATTAACAAAAACATACATACCATTTTGGAACTGTAATCCTTATTAACAAATATATACAAATACATTTTGAAAACTACGTATAAAAGCTGTTCCAGTCACATGAAAGTAACAAGAATAAATATTGATTCAGTGCGGTCTTTGTTTCTCATTGACGCTTGAACTTCCCCTTTAAATAACGCACCGCTATGCCCTGTACGACACTATTAGAATGAAATGAATGAATCGATTCGGCTTTCAACACCACTCGTAAAGATGCATTAAAGGGGTGGTAAAACACATTCTTTCGAAGGCTTGATTGTGTTTGTGGCGTGCACTGTAACATGTGTTCATGCTTCATTTTTAAAAAATTGCATTATTTTTCATATATTTTACTTTTATTCTACACTGCTCTGTCCCTCCTTGTAAAAACGGTCTGATGGTTTCCGGGTTGTATGAAGCCAGTCCCTCAAAAATACGCAATGGGCTCAGATTGGTTAGCTGGCTCAGTGTGTTGTGACTCGCTAACCGCCTAGTGCACGTTGGTCGGAAACGTCACGCCCCTTACCTTTACCGGTAGCCTCAGGCTACTAGCCTGTGCTTTGTGTAGTACAATGGCGTCAATAAAACCATACCAATTTGAGCCCGAATCAGACCCAGACAATTTTAGTGAAGATGATCGAGCAGAACCTGTTCAGTCTTCAAGAGTAAAGACTGCGGCTCTATAGTGATCGCTACTGAATGGCACCATTACTTTTGTATTTTTAGAACGATTATAGCCAAATATCTGTCGCAAGAACGAACACTAAACATTGGCTTTACTAGTATCCAAATCAAACACAGAACCATGTTTAGCAAGCCTGTAGATAAACAATACATAAAAGCTCTAATCAAAGAATAATTCACACTAATGCCAAGTTCGCTGTTGAGATTTAAAAAAGTTTGTAACGTTAGGTGATTGTCGGATAACGTTAATGTGAATGAGCATTTAACAAACTGGTTTGCAGAGCCCAACAGCGTTGTCATGTGTACTTCTTTGCTACAACGTACAATTAACAATACGAACTATTACAGGAAAACACACAGACGAAAAATAAATCATACTTACAGGTTGTGGCCCGTAAACAGCTTCTGTTTTTAAATCCATCTTTCAGGACAAGCCGTTGTAAGAATCCTGCATTGAACTCGCGAAGATTGTGGAAGCTTTCCGCCGTGAATTGTGCAGTGGGAGCCGCACGCGCCCATGCCCGCGCCCGCCTGTCTCGCGCAGCTGAACCGCGGCTCATGTATTGCAAATACAGACGAATATTGTCCATTATGTCACATTTTCCGGTCTTCTCCTCCGACCCCTGTCAGTCTCGTGCTTTGATTTGTGATGGGCAGCTTATATCTGCTGCAAATGCGACCGTGTTCCCCTCTGTCTCATACGCACATGCATATAACGTTGTATGTTAAACGCACTGCAACGCTGCACCGTCCCTAGGAAGGCTGAACAAAGTGGACCTGCACTCCGTATGAAAATAACAGCGTTTCGTTGCGGCAACAACACTCCAGCCTACTAAATAAACCACAACAACGCTTCCCTGCTGCGATACAAAATGGCCTCGCCCCCCTTATTTAATATTCTCGGAGGAGGGGTTTATGTAAATATTGGGGCTGGTGATGTCAGTAACCCTGGAGGAATGTGTAGTAGTCCCTAGCGGCCGTTTGCTGTAGTCCTTAGAAATCGATTTCTTTAAAAGCAAATATCTCCCTTTGCTTTAAACTTTGAACGTTGTAACTTTGCAGATGTTGTTTATGCTCAAACAGCAACATTACACACTAGCTAAAGTTAGAAAAGTGAAATCGTGGTTTACCACCCCTTTAAATTCAACAAAGCGGTTTAATAATAAATATTGTGAATTAGCACATTTTATTATACTATTTTTAAATTGGCCGTTGAAGTTTTATATGGGACAATTACACACTGATCCTTTAACAATGCATTAGCGCAAAAAAACACACCTTTTGGAGGTGCAAGTAAGAGAAGAAAGCTTAATAGAGTCTAAATATAATGATATCATGAAATGCTAAAGTGAGTGTGGTTAGCCTACATCTTGCCTCAATAACACACACCGAGCAATATTACACTATCTGCCCATTTCACAGCGTGATTTCTCGACTGCCACAAATACGGCCCTAACAAAATACAGATTTGTGCACTTTTTATTGTACCTGTTTTTCTAATTGGCCTTTGAATTTAGCTTTATTGTGTGGTTAAAAAAAGCGTTACCTTGCCAAAGCTTTGACCAAGCTCTTTGATCTAATGGTGTTGAGCGCTCCAAATGCAAACTTTACATGCAACATTCAGACAGTAATTGACAGTACTCTGATCCAATAGTGTTAGGGGAACCAGTGGGGGCGGCAATCATATTTCAGGGTGGCCTTGACACCCTTTACACACACCCCTGAATTGCGTTCATTGGCGCCCATTCAGCTGATGGCGCCCTAGGCGACCGCCTAGTTCACCTATGCCTAAAAATATAAAAAGATACATTCCGAAACTTCATGAAGCAGTGTTTTGAAATCGGACTGATTTAAATATGTTTTTAGCACATTAATGGATCTTGAGAGTGTAAATTGCTTTGCTCCCTATGGCGGCCTCACTGAGCCTTCAGATTTCAACAAAAATATCTTCATTTGTTCCGAAGATGGGTGTGGAACGGCATGAGGGTGAGGAATACATGACATCATTTAGATTTTTGGGTGAACTAACCCTTTAGCCTAATGCAACTCTACAGATTTGATGTCTGAATTTGCTTACTTTTAGGAGAAGTGATGTTTGGGCTGACCGTTGTTAAAGATGTTGTGGCTATGCATTAGAAAACGTGGTATGGTGTCAGTTCACATGGCAGTCAAAGTATCTATGCTGTTGTTGAGTATTTGAATATGAAATACTATACTGACTTTGCTTACTTTTATGAGCTGTGGTGACTGAATCAACCGTTGTAAAAAATGTGGTGCCTTATGTGATAGAAATAGAAAATAGGAAACAGAGTATACTACAGTTAGCTTCAACAGAACAATATAAAACCAGACATGTGCTCAGAAAGTAAAGTTTTGTAAAGTTTTATCCAAGCATTATCTTCATATGTGGTTCAACAAGTAAAAAAAAAAAGATGTTTATCGAAAAGAGCAGACAGAGAAAGAAATACTTTGTGGCTAGTTGTCACTATATTAATAATTGGGTTTGTTTAGTAGTGTCATGTTTAGTTTTGCTTTCCTGGTTTGTCATGGTTCATGTGTTGTGTTTCTCATTGGTTGTTTTTGTCATGTGATACTCAGTTATGTTTGTGATTGGTTTATTGTTTTAGGTGTTCCTTGTAAGGCATTATGCTGCGTTCCAGGCAGCTTTTTGAGCCTGTAAGTTACTTTAAACCACGACTCGCGACTTTGTAGCATTCCAGGCAAAGTCAAGTCAAACTGTCTGAACGGTAATTAAGCTAGATGTAAACAATGAATGGCGAACCGTACGGGGCTTATGCTCATTTACAATAATTTCTATCGCCAAAGGTGCTTACTCCTTGCTTATTTGAGGGAAACGGAGGAGAAAAAACGGCGCATAAGGCAAGAGAAGCTGTTATACCTTTTATTTTACGTTATTTGTATATTTGGAAATGTATTTGGTATTCATTTATTCTTGCACTCAATGGCCAGAAAACTAGCTAACACTAAAAAAGCTGCTGATAATGCATAACATTTGCGGATAAATAACGTTAGAGCAATACCTTATATTTGGTTTTTAATGTACGACTTTCATAAACACCACGTCCCCTAGGGGCTGCCATTGTTGCTTCGCGGGCTATGTGACGTCAGAGTTGATTGGCTTTTGCTCCCTATGGCGGCCTCACTGAGCCTTCAGATTTCAACAAAAATATCTTCATTTGTTCCGAAGATGGGTGTGGAACGGCATGAGGGTGAGGAATACATGACATCATTTAGATTTTTGGGTGAACTAACCCTTTAGCCTAATGCAACTCTACAGATTTGATGTCTGAATTTGCTTACTTTTAGGAGAAGTGATGTTTGGGCTGACCGTTGTTAAAGATGTTGTGGCTATGCATTAGAAAACGTGGTATGGTGTCAGTTCACATGGCAGTCAAAGTATCTATGCTGTTGTTGAGTATTTGAATATGAAATACTATACTGACTTTGCTTACTTTTATGAGCTGTGGTGACTGAATCAACCGTTGTAAAAAATGTGGTGCCTTATGTGATAGAAATAGAAAATAGGAAACAGAGTATACTACAGTTAGCTTCAACAGAACAATATAAAACCAGACATGTGCTCAGAAAGTGAAAAGAAGAAAAAAAATCAGTTTGAATGTAAAGTTTTATCCAAGCATTATCTTCTTATGTGGTTCAACAAGTAAAAAAAAAAAAGATATGTTTATCGAAAAGAGCAGACAGAGAAAGAAATACTTTGTGGCTAGTTGTCACTATATTAATAATTGGGTTTGTTTAGTAGTGTCATGTTTAGTTTTGCTTTCCTGGTTTGTCATGGTTCATGTGTTGTGTTTATGTTCTCATTGGTTGTTTTTGTCATGTGATACTCAGTTATGTTTGTGATTGGTTTATTGTTTTAGGTGTTCCTTGTAAGGCATTATGCTGCGTTCCAGGCAGCTTTTTGAGCCTGTAAGTTACTTTAAACCACGACTCGCGACTTTGTAGCATTCCAGGCAAAGTCAAGTCAAACTGTCTGAACGGTAATTAAGCTAGATGTAAACAATGAATGGCGAACCGTACGGGGCTTATGCTCATTTACAATAATTTCTATCGCCAAAGGTGCTTACTCCTTGCTTATTTGAGGGAAACGGAGGAGAAAAAACGGCGCATAAGGCAAGAGAAGCTGTTATACCTTTTATTTTACGTTATTTGCATATTTGGAAATGTATTTGGTATTCATTTATTCTTGCACTCAATGGCCAGAAAACTAGCTAACACTAGAAAAGCTGCTGATAATGCATAACATTTGCGGATAAATAACGTTAGAGCAATACCTTATATTTGGTTTTTAATGTACGACTTTCATAAACACCACGTCCCCTAGGGGCTGCCATTGTTGCTTCGCGGGCTATGTGACGTCAGAGCTCGTAACTGGGAGTACATCGATCTAGTATGAGTTCACAGGTGGGAAGTCACAGGTTTGACTGCTGTTCCAGTGCACTTTCACGGGTAGAAGGTTGGAAAAACACACGGGTTGCCTGGTTTTTGAGCCCGTAAGTTACGACTTCAAACCACGAGTCATGACTTTGTTGCGTTCCAGGAATTGTGGTAGGTAGATGTAAAAAAAAACATGGCGGACTGTACGGTGCTTATGCTCGTTTACAATCATTTCTATCGCCAAAGGTTCTTACTCCTTGCTTATTTGAGGGAAACGGATTAGAAAAGACCGAGCGTAAGGCAAGATAAGCTGTTATACCTTTTATTTTACACATCCGTAGGGGCTGCCATTGGGCTATGTGACGTCAGAGCGCGTAACTGGGAGTACAACGATTTAGTACGAGTTCACGGGTGGGAAGTCACGGGTTTGACTGCCGTTACATTTACATTTAGTCATTTAGCAGACGCTTTTATCCAAAGCGACTTACAAATGAGAGCAATAGAAAAGCAACTAGAACAGTCAAGGGCAACAGTATGCAAGTGCTGTAACAAGTCTCAGTTAATCTAGCACAGGACACACAGAGCACCCTTTTTAAAAAAAAAAATATATAAATTAGACAGACAGAAAATGAATAGAATGATAAGTGCTATTCTTGATTGGTCAGGTGCTGCTGGAAGAGATGTGGCTTTAGATGTTTTTTGAAAATGGCTACAGACTCGGCCGCACAAATTGAGATAGGAAAGGATAAGGTTGGAAAAACACGGGTTACGGGTTGCCTGGAACGCGGCATAAACTGCACTTGGGTTTGTCAAGCTCACCTTCAGTGGACTATGATTACAGAATAAAAGACAAAACAAAAGACCAAAACCAAAACTAGACATGACAAGTAGTGGTTGTTTAGTTCATGTACTTTCAAATATGTTTTATATTATACATCATTATGTACAAGAACTAATGATCTGTTAAAATCATCTTGTGAATGAGTTCAAATATCTGTGTTTGCATATGTGAATATAAAAATAAATGAGTTGGCTTACTTTCAGCAGCAGTGATGTTTGGGCTGATCGTTGTACCTATGTGATTAAAAAAACATAGCATATTACACATGACCGCATTGCGCCGGGTGTATGATAGGGCCCCCAAATTTCATGACCCAACATTTCAAAATCAAAGTGTGTGTACATGTATGAAAAAAATCAGTTATTGTTTAAATACAAAGTTTTCTTTAGCATAATTTTCAGCTTCATATCTGGTTCAGCAAGTAAACAAAAAAACAACAACTCCTTTTTACAGATTTCGATTGTGTATGTAAGAGAGACAATCAAATAACTTACTTTTTGATGGACATTTCAGATCTAAGTAGAAAAGTGAGAGAATATGAGCAAAATCTGCATTTTCCATTCATAACATTAAATCTTTACCACTCTGTGCAATTTTGTTTGTTTATTAAACATTCTGGCTTATTAAATGCTTTCAGCTATTAATAAAAGGAAGCCTTGCCAATTAGATTTATGGTGGCCATTGATCATACTATGAATGAGTGAAGGTTGAGGAAAAAATGGAAAGACAGGATAAATGATGAAAGATTAAATGTCCTTACCTGATATTGATCCAACACAAGATCTTCTATACATATCACCAAATACAGATGTGTTTACCCAGGTTACTGTGTAAGCATCTGTGCAATTGAGATTCGCACACAAACTTGTATAGGTGTTATTGTCTGAAAAAGACTGTTAGAGAAATAGGAAAATCATGCAGTCAGAAAAAAATCTATTTGATATGACAGAATATGATAGAATAAGCAGTATACTCACTTCTAGCATTATTTCAAAAGTTTGTAGTACTCTTAATGTTTTCTTATCCTTATTCTGATTTTTAGTCAAGGTTGAACATAGAGTGTTTATTACTGAAAGAAGCTCATGTTCCTGAGAAAACAGTCACACAGGACACACTGATTAAACAGGAAAATATCATAACCATAACATAACCATTATTATTTACTAAACTCAATTATTTCAACTAAAATCCATACCAGTATAGACTGATTGATAATTTTGTGGCTGAAGTTAATGCATTTTTATATATTTATTTTTCTTTACAACACATGTGGGACAACAAGAAACATCTCAAGTGGCTAATGCTGTTTAGAATACAATGTACAACTAATAAAAGTAAATAAGTAAATAAAAGTCATCTTATGTTGTTTGCTCTTACCTTTGTTTCAGATGAGAATACCTTTATCTCAAACATATGCTCTTCCAACAACTCATCATCCTATGAGGATTCACAGAAGATACAGTACATTTGTATATGTATAGATAATGTACATATTTAAAGAATCATACAGTCAGTATATATAGTCAATCGTAAAATAAACATCTGACAGGGTGATCAGGATATCATCTTGTGTCATCTTAAATGGGTTAATTTTTACAATGATTGTAGATTATCCTGATTATGGCTAGATTTGTGAAAGTAAAGAGACCACAATATACTACAATAGACATGAATCAAGCATATTGTAGGAAACCGGTCTTCAGGGACAAAAGCTTACACTTAAGTGGTAATTACACAACAATATTTGACCATGCACTATGTAATCATCTAGTGTATTCATTCGCTAAGCTTATTTTGTCATCCAGTAGTATATTTCTGTACAGTACAGTGGCCTCGAAAAGTATTTGGATAACATTGCAATTTCATTACACTACACTCAAAATATCAAACCAAGTGGCATCAGCAAACAAATGACGTGGTAACACTTTATTTTAGGGTTCAGTTCTCGCTATTTACTAGTTTCTTATTTGCATGAATTTTACTAGGATATTGTATGTTTATTAGTACTTATAAAGCACATATTAATGCCTTATTTTGCATTACCATATTCACCATCCCTTAATCCTACACAACACCTAAACTTAAACGCTACAAAAACGACCTTACTAACTGTAGTGTAGTGATATCGCGAGAACAAGGGGTTGGACGGGAAAGTGATCACGAGAGTGAAGAGAGTGATCATGTAGTTGAGAGTGTGTTAATAAAAGTTGAGATAACAACGGTACAGACTGGTTATTGAGAACAACCACACAACATAAATGGCGACGAGGATGAAAACATAAAAGAACAAGTAGGATTACCGTTCAACTGGCGCTGGAAAAGACATCTGGATCTGTAAGACTGACATAGCTGACATGGAGGGCAAAGAAGAGGCCATAGCGCGAGCACCGCTGATGCATGTCGCACAGACTCAGTTCCCTTTCGAGCGGTCAGTTCATACTGCGTCGAAGACACTATATGGGAATTCTCCTATTCTCGAATATACTGAAGTAATTGTAAAATCACGCAGTGCTACTGCCCAGTCAAAACAGTGTTGAGACATCTCGTACGCTATTGGCTGGCCAGTGGGAACTGCATGAACCAATGGCAGAACAGCGTAATCTGAGCGAACCAGTGGGCACAAAGCCTGCGAAGCTGAGTGCAGAAACACGCGTAAGGGGCATATAAAATACGCTGTAACTGTCAAACTGTAACTGTCTTTTCAGAGCGCTACCCCACCCCTCGCGCTCTCCCGTTCCCCTTTCCGTCCAAGCCTCGGCGGGAAAAAACGGCGGAGCCTGAGGGCTGAGTATACCGAGGCTAGCGAGTTCACGTCGGCCCAGTGCCTGCGTGCCTCGTCTTTGCCTCAGAGAGACGTTTCCTCTGTGACGTTCTCTCGATCGGACCTGCTCCCTCCATTCGACACCGAGGGCTTGGTCTCATTCGGCGGTAATGAGGAAGACGAATCCGCACGATTACCAACGTCTCGCTCTTCCTCTTTTCGCGCCGCGGTCAGAGAATGTCAGAGTGGACGAGCGAACTAATGCCGGAACTTCCCGCATTACTCGCTCTCAGACTGCTGGAGATATTGAGAGCGCGGCTTACGTTACAGACTGTTGTCACTGCAGCTTGCGCTTTCTACAGCGGCAGCGCGCGCACGCTCTCGACTTACGTCATTGCTGCCTCGCTGTCTAGCGCATAATGGCGTTGTGAATGGCGGCCAAGCCCTGCGCCTTTTTCACTCTCTATCACTTCTCTCAGTCCTCTATTCAAGCGACTGGAGAGGTTCAACAGTGTAGTAAACGAGCCTGTTATGAAGCACGCACGCCCTACACACCAAAACACCGTTGAGAGCGCGACTTACGTCATAGCCGCTCTCTCTGCTGGTACGGTGCACTTTCACACACAGGGTTGCCGGTTCGAGCCCCGCTTTCACAGGTTTCTCAGTGAGTCTCAATTTAGTGAATGGTGGCCAAGCCCTCTATCATTTCTCTCAGTCCTATTCAGGCGACTGGAGAGGTTCAACAGTGTAGTAAACGAGCCTGTTATGAAGCACGCACGCCCTAACCACCAAAACACTGTTGACAGCGTGACTTACGTCATAGCCACTCTCTCTGCTGGTACGGTGCACTTTCACACACAGGGTTGCCGCTTCGAGCCCCGCTCTCACAGGTTTCTCAGTGAGTCTCAATTTAGTGAATGGCAGCCAAGCACTCCACCACTTCTCTCAGTCCCCTATTCAGGCGACTGGAGAGGTTCACCATTACAGTAAACGAGCCTGTTATAAAACATGCACGCCTGCACACAAAACGTTGTATTAAGGGCCATCCTAAAAAACAATTAAGAGTTCTTTCCTCTGTTATGACTGCAGGCAGTGTGTCCCCTACATAGGGTGTACCCCTATATATAAGCACTGTTAATTCAGTGCTATAGAACCACTCAAAAGTCCTGCTGTGGCTGGATTACCACCACAGACTTCCTTTACATTCTCTCAATCCTCTCGGTTCAGGCAACTGGAGATGTAAATATTGCAGTCAACTAGCCTGTTGTCAAACACGCTCGCCTGTACACCAATGCTCTTTTTAACAACGACCTTACTAAAATATGTGCACCTTGCACATAACCACTGTTTTCACAGATTATCGCTCTTTAGCTCGCGCCGAGAGTGCTCTATATGTAGAGCACGCGCCCACTACAAGTGTGCGCCGCTACACATAAGTGCTGTCCGCACAGTGTCACAAACACAAACCAACCGGCGGACATCTGAACAGGGCCCTTATCAAACGGTTTTCAGAATGCTGACAAAACTGAACACAGAAAGCAGCCTGACAGGCTGATTAGGAAGAGAGGAGGGTTGAGTCCCGCCCAGGCCGGTCCGCCTCCCTAAAGACTCCGAGTTCTCCCCACGGCCCGTTTTTGTTCCGGTCAGGGAGAAAAATGCTGTTCTGAATGTTTTTCATGCAATGAATGTAAACTACGAGTCTGCTTTAATGCGTGCTCCCCTGCATTCTACCGCCATAAAGGCGAGTAAAAAAAAAAAAAAAGAAAAACCATATAAATAAAACCAAATAAAATCTCAAAAATCTGTGCTACTCAGCCATCTAGAATGCCTGGGTCTCAGAATAAATACAGCCAAGAGCTCATTGCTTCCCAAAAAAAATACTAAGACGGCCTAACGAATATTGCAATTGGGGCCTTCATATGCTTCAATGCTTACACATTCCTTATAGTTACCGGCCTCTATGAGCCCAGTAGTATAAGACTTATATATATGTGTGTACATATATATTATATATATAAACGATGTGTCAGTAACTCTAGTCTTGAGCCCTTTCTAATAAGTGTTCAAACTTGAGGGAGTACATGTCACTGCGCTTATCATAGCACGACGGGATTTTACAGGTTCCCATGGCGTCTTCGACGCAGTACGAACTGACCGTTCGAAAGGGAACGTACTCGGTTACTTACCGTAACCTCGGTTCCCTGAGATAAGGGAAGGAGTACCGCCTAGACGGGTGATCGTCGATTTAACCTGACGTTTTTGACAGTTACAGCGTATTTTATATGCCCCTTTCACAGGCTCTTGCGCTCAGCTTCGCGGGCTTTGTGCCCATTGGTTCGCTCAGACTACGCTGTTCTGCCATTGGTTCATGCAGTTCCCACTGGCCAGCCAATAGCGTGCGAGATGTCTCGACACTGTTTTGATTGGGCAGTAGCACTGCGTGATTTTACAAATTACTTCAGTATATTCAAGAATAGGAGAATTCTCATGGCGTCTTCGACGCAGTACTCCTTCCCTTATCTCAGGGAGCCGAAGTTACGTATGTGTAACCGAGTATGTTCTCTAATACAAACAAAGGAAGGGATGTAGTGTAGTGATATCGCGAGAACAAGGGGTTGGACGGGAGAGTGATCACGAGAGTGAAGAGAGTGATCATGTAGTTCAGAGTGTGTTAATAAAAGTTGAGATAACAACGATACGGACTGGTTATTGAGAACAACAACACAACACAATAAGCAGTAAAATCAGGAGTTTATTGAGGCAAAAGTCAAAGTTAATAGTGAATATGTGTTTCCCATACTAAAGTGTTACCAATGATGCTAGAGCCTTTCTAAGAACTAATTTCCCTTTTCTGAACCACTCTTACATTTTCATTTTAACCACTTTCATGGATATATGAAGTCCCCCTCAAATTCAGACGAATGTCCGAGCAGAATAGTAGTGAACAAACATGTTCACAAAGTCTGAAAATAAAAGCCAACTGTTGATGCTTTGAATAGAATATAACATAACACATTTTAATTGTGTCTTTAGTGTCTATTGAATACTGTGGATCATTACTAACAGAACAGTAAAATACATTTCCAACTGTCATTTATTGATTTCACTACCAAAGATGGCCTAGTGAGTGCCACCCATTTGGGGCCATGAAGATAAAATATTTAGAGGTAAGACTGATGACACAACTACACATTCATTGAGGGTTGTTAGTTGCATGTTATGGATATATAACTTGGCATAACATCATGGCAGTGGCCTTATTTGACCAATTTTGCACAGTAGTGGAGGCTACTTTCCCAGTTACAAATTCAGAAATGTGTGAGATTAAAGGCATTTGGATGAACATCAAAAATTATGAAGGATAGACTTACCAGATGTGTCTTAATATCCTGATGCATACATGCAGATCGGGCATGATGAACATGCGTGATGAATGAAAATGCCTGTGAGGGAAAGAGAAGCAATCAAGTTCTTTCTCTGTACAACTTTCATTTGAAATCATTTGTCTAATGTAAGACTGGAAACACTGTGACAAGTGTCTAACATATTAGCAAAGACTTATTAATTAAAACTCACAGTGAAGAATATCCAGACTTTCCCAATCATTACGTTGCCTTGTTAACCATCAGAGTTTAGCTCCATATGACAACTCTTCACCTTCCTGGATGCATAACATAGGGAACACAGAAGAGAGTCAGAGCAAAAGAGAAAGTATTTAAGAAATTACAACAACAAAGATGGGATTTTATCAATTTAAAATTGGATTATGAGCAATTCTAAGAATTATGAGCTCATTCTATAATGGACTTTTTATTGATTCATCTAGACTAATAGATTTAGTGACTAATGGATCCTCCTCAGTAACCTCCTGTGTGTGTGTGGGGGGGGGGGGGGGGAATTTATGTTTTATTCATATGTTATGATGAGTCCTCTGTAGTTGACACCAGGACTCAGTTGTTTTAAAAATTAAATGACATGAAATTGCATGTATAGTGCACAATGGGATTGATTTTTAATTCAACAATCAATTTTTAGGTTTCAGGATTTTTTTTAAAACAAACTTTGTTTAAAGATGACTCTGAACTATGTTATGAAAGATATAACGGAATGCATTGATATACCATTTTACTTTATGCAATATGTGGGTAAAATGGCCATACTTGGATTTTCCATTCAATGCATCTATACGCTGCATCTAATTAGCATATTAATGTGTTCTTGGTGCAACATAATGAAAAAAGAAAAGAAGTGTAATAATGGGAGGAAAAATTTTCAACATTTTCATAATAATACCTAATATTTCATAGAAATATTTATATGTAATGTCTTTCCCTATTCACTTGTGTCTCCAAAATGCCTGATAAACATAAACAGTAAGGCTAAGTGCGTACAGTGGTCATTTATGAAATCAATGCCCTGTTTTGTAACAGAAAGTCATATTTTGATTAGAAACCCCATAACATTTTCCTAAGACGTTGATTTTAACAAACAATTTGAAAAAATGAATCCGATTTAAATAATAATTAAAAATTATGATCATTTCCCATAAGAGTGCTAAACATTAATGTCAGCCGTTTTTAAAGACCAAGAAGAAGTTGTTGTCCTAGTGAAACCTCCAAACATTTGGTATCTCTGCAAAACCCCTCTTTGTGCTCTTTACAGGACATCCAGACTTAAAACTGTGACATGTATGATGTCAGAGAAATACACTAAAATATAATGTCCACTGCAGTGGACAAAGGTCTATTCCTTCTCCTCACAGAGAAAAACAAAACATCTAGTGGACCTCTAGAGTAACTTTGAAGACTTAAAAAAGCAGATCTGTTGATCAACAGCAATGAATGTAAACGTCAAGAGTAACAAACACTATTACTTAACTGGAAAGAGTTTATAACCAACTATAAATCCTCTGAAGATGCCAACCGTAGCGGTGCGATCGAAAAGGGAACTTTCACTTTCAAATGTGCTCAAGCTCCCCATCTCACGAAATCGCACCCTATAGGGCATTGCGTGAGGGGACAGCCATTTGTAGTGGTGTCCGAAACCACGGTGGACGTTACTGAGTGCATTAATTCAATCCCACATTGCGCCGCAATAACGTGTAGCCTACAACAATGGCTGTCCGAATTCACTCACTCGTTTTCATTCACTCCTTCAAGTGAACTGTATTAGTGGATTAACGCAGGGAATAGTGAATGAGGGTTTTAGGTGATTTCGGATTCAGCCCTAGTCAAAAATCCAGCGGTTGCGCAGCCAAAAACGTAACGTAGCCTATTATGCTCCTCGTCACCAGGTGTCTAGCCGCCGTCACCTACGCGTGTCAATGAACATGCTGTGCGCTTTACATGTCAAAGAGCCCCCAAAAACAAGACAGACAGTTCTGGAATATTAGCATGATATATAAATAAGACTACCCAAACAGTAGCTTTACATTTTGTATTCATATTTAAAGAGTAAATAAATAAATAAATACAATTCTTTCTAATATTTGATAACAATAATTCCAAATTAAGTTAGAAAATCATGCATCTAATAGCGCTCTCTCAAATATGCGCCTTACCTTTCAGCCGCCTTGTCTTGATCTGTAACATACTTTCGCTTTCTTGCCTCAAACTACGAGCCCCCTTGTGTTTGCTGGGAGTTTAAAATCCCCTCAAAATACCAGACAGGAAGCTGGAGAAAGTGACATAGTGGAACATGATAGTGTGGACAGTCTAAGTAAACGATGTTCTTGCGTAGCGTGGGTTTACTGGGCCAACTTAGTGCTGTTTAAAAACCAACCGCAACGGAGAATGTCCCCACCCCCTTTCGTGGTACCGTTTGCTTTAGGACTTCTAAATGTCAAACAAACTTTTTTTTGTTTGTTGTTGCAACGTGTAGGCTATAAAAGTAATAACGTAGGAAAGATGTCACAGGAATACCTAATATGTCATAGCAATTTAAAGATTTTTATTTCATCTTATTTACCAATAATTAAGTCTACATACAGAGGTAAAAGAAAGTTCTATGCCTATAACGTTACTCATGTTTCCCTGAGATGTTCACAATATACAAGACGTATTTGAATGTAAATGAAAATGATAAATTACAGTATATGATTGAATATTACAATACAAGAACAATTCAATGTTGTTCCTCTTTACCACAAGAAAACCGGTAGCCTATAAATCGGTAACAATATTTTGCTGGCCAAAAGTGATGTCCAGCCTGGGAAAATTTACATCACCCTTTATTAGAATATTATTAAACCTTTGTCAAAGATTGTGTAAGACTATTGCGTAGTAGAAAGTCAGTTGTTTTACTTAGTGCATTGAAACATGCTAAATTGTGCAGACATAATCTTTGGCCAGTCTGTCATACAAAGAAAGTATGAATACATGCAAAAACAAGAGAACCAACAAAATATGCCAAATAATTTTGCCAGATAAATACTTTAACCAAGTTTAGTGTTTTGATCTGAAAATATTTTAAATATACAAAATATGTTCCTTATTTTGATGGTTTAGTCAAACTTGTAGGGTCATTGAAAACAAATATCCCCTCTGGACATCACTATTGGCCACTACTGTATATATTATGCTGTAATTCAGTTCCCAAGAATTCTAATGAATTGATTCAACTGAGCTGCATCAGCTATCAGCAAGCAATATCCGTGTATTACCACTGCTTTAGGCCTATCATTTTGGCAAAGTTGACCCATTAAACATCTGGCAAGAGACTGACTTCATGTCATTTCTAAACAAGTGAATTTGATATTTGAATGCCTGTCCAGATAAAGTCACTACACAGATTACATACACACACACTACACTACTAGAGACTACACACTGCCCCACAAAATTACAGGATTAGCAGAGCACCCGAAATTGACACAAATGAGAATTAATAGCCTTTTCTATGTACTGTAGACCTTTTTGGTAACAGAGACAGATGTGATTTCCTCAAATGATCAATTCAGTGATATCTGACAGGTGCTATAGACATTTTATATCTGATATTCCAAAAGAAAAAACAACAACAGCAACATTTCTTAAATCACAGAGAGGGAATTTTCATTGCCAGCAAAAATAATCTTCAATACAAATTCATTTACAAAACAATGAAACAACACACATTCAAATCTACACTACAAGATAAACTTTGTATCTTAAAACACCCCTAAAAGGGAGTAGTACCTTTAGGCTATAATTACTCTACTGTATGAATATGCACCTTTTAGGGGAATATAAGGTACAAAGATGTTCCTTTAAGGTACCAAAAGGCAACATTTTTGCACATATTTTTTCTCACAGTTAATAAAAATATATTGGTATTAAAGCTGCCGTGAGATTTTTTTTTTTTTTTGCCAACTCCCAGATATGCTAATGCTGTATCTTAAACCACACCCTGGAAAAGACATAAATAAGTCAACACACTTCCACCCACACAAAAAGAGCTGACTATCAGACAGACAAATGTAATTCCTCACACATATTGTAGTGATATATTGTAAAAAAAATATTATATTGTAAAACCGTGATAGCAAATTAGCAAAACCAGAAACTAATATATATATATTTTTTCAGTATTGACACAGGGATAGCTCCACTATATAGCACTCTCAAACCCTACGAACATCAAATAATTAAATATAAAATCCACAAATTACATAAATATAAACCCATCTTCACAAAAAATGCATCTAGTGAAATCTTCCTGCCATAATTTTATGACTGTTTGACAGGGTTGGATTTTGTTGCTTCCTTGATGTCTGGGTTCAGCAGAGAAATAAGATCCATCATGGCTTGACTGATTTGAGAGCCAAATCTATGGGAATCCTATGAACAAGAAAAAGAAAAAAAAAGAACACTGCATTTTAGTTTCATATGCTATAAAGGAGTACAAGAGACTCTGGCTTATGAGTCAAATAGCATCATTTTAGAGAGGATGCTCAGTGCAGAGTCAATGGGTGGAGCTTGACATGCAGCTCTCCCTCGCTGGACTATCCCTAAACATAACTCCACCCATTACGTCCAGAGAGAGGAGGCTGAACATCGTTTATCTCTGCAGTGAGCACCATTAATCATTTTAGGGAACACAAGCACTATTCATAACATTATGAAATAAAATCACTTATCTTGCAGAGCAGGACATTTAGTGCCCGTTATATCTGAGAATACTAAATCCTTTAAAGTCTAACTGTACTTACATGGGAGAACTTTTTTGTACAGTCTCAATTTGAACTCAAAATAACAATGAGGAGAATAAAACAAAATGCTAGCTGGTAAAGTTAAATTATATGCATACACATTTACATCATTTTTTTGTCACAAGTCATTATGTTGTCATGCAGATTTGAATCAACAAATTCAAATTATATTATATAACAAAACTAAATTACAAATATAATACTGGAGGGTCCAAAATGCACAGAAAAGATATACAAGATGCATATCAAAGCTATGGACACTAATCCTTCTAAACTAACACACACACAAAAAACACACCACCACAATGCAAGTATATTATGAATTTCCAAAATAAGATCCTTTGCTCTCTTTTATTTAATATTATAAATAATAAATGATTATAACATGTATTTTAATAGGGATTCTAGACAAATTTTATTTAAAATTTTAAACCTGATCTATATTCTATATCAGACTATATCAGATGTATTACTCTTGTCATTTTTTTTTTATAACCTCCCTATTGTACTTTGTACTCAGGGTTGCCAAGTTTGTGGTTTTCCCACGGAATTGAGCTGCTTTAGACTGTTGCCGTGGGTTAATTTTTTTTCTTGCGGGTTAAAGGTCATGTGACATGTTGCATGAATAGTATTTGACTGAAAAGCTTGTATTGAAATAGTTTGCATTCTACCAATGATAAAATGTCTGTTACCATCTCTGAAAAATGCACAAAAAAAAAATAGAACATCTAAGAATATATTTAATAATAATAACAAATATAGCTGCAAGCAGCAATTGTCAGGGCCAAGCGAAAAGAAGACAATAAGACATGCCAACATGGCTGGGAGTGTCAGACCAACTGCAACAATGAGCCATTAATGAGACCTATTAAGATAATTTTAGGTAAAATAGCTGTAAAATTATAAATACAGTCAATAATAATGATTTAATGGTTTATCACTTTCGACCAATAGGTGGCACAGTTACAAAATTAATGTTGTGTGGTCAAAATAAGGGAACAATGACATGCAAAGTTTGGTGTCAATATGTCAAAGCACCGTGTCAATATGGTGTCAATATGTTATTGCAGAAATATACCCTCAAGAAGCCTTATCATTATAAGTATGGACCACATGGTGGCGCTGTCTCGAAACCTTTTCAGTACCTTAAAGGCATGGTGCTGATGGAACATACCAAGTTTTGTAATGATTCACCAATGCATTCCTATAGCATTAGCCTTTTATATCATAATACTGCATTATAGTCAATGTGAATTTCATGTTTTGTTCTATTATAGCGCCGCCAAGAGGCACAATCCCATCTTTTTTATTGTAACAATCCGTTCATGTGTTCATAAAATACAGCATTTAAGCACATCATTAAAAAATGTCCGACAGCCAAAATGGTCGATATGGTAAAATTGGATATCAGTCTACTCGGCATGACAAATCTAACGAGACCACTTTTAGATGGCCGAGATTTTTGGACAAACGGTTCATAAGTTATACGCAAAAATAGCAATTTTTCATATCTCCGGACCAGTAGGTGGCGCTGTGCCGAAACGCTGCATGTTGCCTCAGGTCGTGCTTCTGATGACATGTACCAAGTTTGCTTTGAATACAATAAAGCGTTGCAGAGCTATAGCCTTAAATAGCCTAAAAGATTTGTTTCTAAACACATTATAAATGTTAGAAATGTATTGCTGAAACACATTACAAAGACTGTGAACTATGTAGTACTGAATTCAGAAGTTAGACCGTTAAACAGTTATTCAACATTGTTGTGTTCAGGATTTTCTGGGCAGGGCTAAAACGGTGGCTCGATGACCAATCCTACACCCGGAAAGCGTACCTTCCATAGGGGCGGCCATTGCTAACCAAGCCATCACCTGCTGTTAGCATCCCATTGACTCCAATTCATTTTGGCCTCACTTTGACAGTGAATAACTTTACATCTGAGGCATTTAAAGACTCCATTTGACCATTGTTTATTTCTTAAGAAACACGACAATGTATAAAAGGCTCCATTACCTTGTATCTTACACTATCGCCCCGTAGAAGCCGTTTTTGTAAAAGTAGGCTAACGATTGCATCATAACCACGAGATAAAGAGAAATTACCGTATAGACAGGAGGAGAAGCTCGCAGCAATCTTTTACTGTCCATGAGGCAATCGGGGGGACATGGAGGCATAAAATCTGATAAAGTCAAGGGAGAGGCATGGGGAGAAGCCCATAGAGAGCCAAAAGCAACGAGACAAAATATTTCAACAACGTGATTCAGATTTCCCTTTGCACAACTACTAGAAGACTTGCCACTGTCGGACAGGTTGCTCACGTCACATCTACGTCGTCAAGCTCATTTTAAGGCTGTGCAGTACGCTCAGCCATCAGGAAGTGAGTGCTTCTACGTGATTTTTTCTCTGTGAAGTCTATGGGGTCGCTGTGTCCATTTCTTTTAATGTCGATGACGCACTGGAGCCACTGAGCATATGGCCCCTCCCCTAACACGATCACAACTAGAGCACATTCGCATCACTTTGCCCGCTCGATCGCGAGTTACTGTCAGTACCGTTAGTTACTCCAGCCTACAACTTACAAAACATCTTTCAAAACAAAAACGATGATCAAGAAGAGGTGGATTAATTTTGTGAACAGCAACCTTGATGGAGATATGCGGATCACCACAGTTCACCTGCCTCTGCAGTGACTTTACACCGGATCGTTTTACAAACTTTCACTGGAGACAATTGGGATTCACTGTTAATCCGCTGCAGAACCGACTATCCCCCACCCCGGCCTTCATCCTCCCGTCCCGCTGACATCTGGTGCGTCACGATCATAGACGGTCGTGATCAGTACGTGAGTGTTGTCTTGTGTACTACGGCAACTTTCCCGCGAGTGGGCGTGGTTCGGCGCAGACAGCGGACACACCCCCAGCATTTGAGAGCAGAGAATGCTGCTAATTTTTTCAAGTTTTTGATAAGCTATTTTATGTTCTTGGCGGATTTTTTTATGATTCAAATTTGTCTAGGTGGTTAATAACAAATTTTTTCTGTGGTGTGAGGAACTCAGAACACATGTTTAGTTTTGACTTTACAGGGACTTTAAGTGTATTTTTGCAACAGCCACGTAAAATTTGTTTGCGAACTGTTGTACGGATCAACTTGAATTCCATAACTTTTTGTCAGCATGGTCTGAAGATGATCTGGTTCAATTTTCGTGAAAATCGGAGCAACGGCCTAGGAGGAGTTAGAAAAAGTAGGTTTTTCAGTTAATTCAAAATGGCGGGAAAATGTACAAGACGGAAAATGACATTATGGGGTGCAATCGAATCGTCTTGAGAATTTTGTTTCTAGCCCTTAAGGTTCAAAAGTTATTAGCATAAACATGAGTGCAAATTTGGACAGGTGGTGTCGCTAGAGGGATTGAGTTAAAGACTCCAAATTCGCTACAGTGACAGTTGGGACCATCCTCTTGTTACATGTATGCCCTGTCTGCCGTGTTCATTGTGTTTTCAGCTCAGCCCCTGTGACCTAGTTTCTCCCCAGTCTGTATAATTAGTTATTTCTATCACCTGTGTCCTGTTAATCATCTCGTTAGCCCTGTATATTTAGTTCTCAGTTTTTCCTCAGTGTTTGTCGGTTCTCGTTTCATGTTGGACGTGTTCGTGTGTATGTTCCTGAGTTTTTATTTAAGTTTCCTGTTCTCCTGGTATCCTCGTTTCCGTGACCTCATTGCCTACACGTCTGTTTGTAACACCTCTATCCGTGTGCCAAATTTCATAACTTTCCCACATGGGCTGTCATAGACTCCCAGAGAGGAAGAGGAATAATAATAATAATAATAATAGTAAGAACGCCAATGATCTCAATAGGTGCCTACGCACCTTTGGTGCTTGGCCCCTAATTATTATTAGGGTACAATGGGGCTAAAGGCACACCTTCAGAAAAATGTGCTTTTCACTACTCCTATAATGTATGATATACAGGAAAAATATATATGTTTGTATCGAACATTTATGGAGCAACAGATTTTGTGTGACAATAAATCATAAAAGTGTTTTTTTTTTTATTTAAAAATCTTAAAAATGTATGGGGTGTCGAGGGGGGCCTTTTACCCCACACATAGGGTAAAAGGCAAAAGGCTAATGACTAAGTTAATACTTGTTCAAAACAATCACTTTATCAAAGTTTGAACTATTTTTTGTTTATTTTTATGAATAAAATAATTAATTTTTTTATCAATAAATATGCTGTCATTAAAATATGCTAATATAGAAATATATATTATATCTATATCTATATATTAGATCTGAAAAATATATAAACAAAATAATTTTAAAAAGTAAAGATTCTGAAAGCACTGAAGGAGATCCCATAATAATTTAATATAGATTTACAGTAGTAACAATACATTATATTTTATTATACGATATGATTAATATCACATTTTTAAATATGATGGTTTCATTATAAATATGGTGATTATCTCTGAGGTGGACACCCAACTTTATATATGATACTTACAATCTGAATCTAACCATGTCATGTCAACAAATGGAAAAGTCAGCCCGCTGTTTATCATCATGTGAAATATGGTGCCTTTTGCCCCAACAGCAGGGGTGCCTTTAACCCCAAATACCATACTTTTACATATTCTTCCGTTATTGAAAACTGCTGCTTTAATTACCTTGAACAAAACTGACAAACATTAGCAAGACCTTTGTTTCAAAATATATTCAATAATTTTAGCGATTCTTATTTGCTAATATTAGATAAAATAAGCGCAGAATCAACTTTGCGCTGCTGCCTGTAATTGCGTCAAAGATCAGACAAATTTCCAGGTGCATCTTGAAAAGCGGTTGTTTTGGAAAGTGCTGGGGCACGTTTTTGTGCCATCTAGTGGTTTAGAGGAAAATAAAATCAAAGGAGCTTTTTACCCCGTGGAGCCTTTAGCCCCATTGTACCCTACTATTATTATTATATTTTTATATTTTACAGAAAATTATGATTAAAAACTGACTGTAATGTCTACATTTTTCATCTTATGCATACACCGCGAATCCATCACTGTACAGAATATTATAAAATAATATAATTTCTGCCTCATTCTGTGATATGAAGCACGTCAGACTACATGTTTGTAAACGCTTCTCATTACAAGTTTGGAAAGATGTTAGGCACGTTGCTTTTGGCTTTTCGCAGCGTTGGTCTGGTTTCACACTCAACTTGATTCTACTTGATGCCATGGTGCATTTGCGTTCATCTTGCGTAGTGAAAAACATGCACGCACATTATAGAAAACAGACCGCGGTAAATATTGTTTTTTATTAATTTGGTGCTATTATGCGCAGCTAAGTAAATGACACTTGGGTTTACTGTATGTGCGTCGCATGAAGGCGGCTTTCTGCTGCTTGTAAACGGACACTTTTGAGGAGACTGAATTGCCATTAGTTTGCCGCCTTGATTGCACTCGCCATCCGTGAATAGCCTAACACTGCAGGCTCACTCTCGCTCATATCCAAGGTAAATAATCAACACTATCATCCCTTACATGTGTTTTATTGAACTAAATGCATCTAAATTGGCTAAAATGCATGCACATAGGGCTGAACGATTAGTTGGATTTGCCATAATATCGCGATATGATAAAACACAATTTCCTAACCGCAAAGGCTGCGATTACAGTCTGGTCACGTGACACGCGAGAGTAAAGTCTGCAGAAGAAGAAGCAACTTGGCACGCTACACATATCATATGCCTGGCCTAAAAGGATCTATCTAATATTGTGTTGTTCATACTATAGGCTACTATCATGTCTCCAATGATTCTGGATTGATTCTGAGCTTAGATTTTAACTGCAGGTGCGCGGTGGCACTGCGTGTGTTTTAGAAACACCCGTATTCTGAATCCTTCCATTATCTCTCTATCTCACACTCACACTCACACTCACACTCACACACACACAAACAAAAAACAAAAAAACACAAAAAAAAAAAAAAATCACACACGACCCATAAAATAATATTTCATAACGCTCCGAAAGGTTGACAGCGCGAATTGCAAAGACATTCGCAGGCTTCTTTGCACAGGATGCGCTATGAGAAACTTAGCTTGATGTCACGCTTACAGTGTGTGTTCTCGCCCGCCGGTATTTTCCTTACAAATGCTCAACGAAGGCTTCATTCGTGCGTTAGGAATGCAGTGTGCTTGTATATTAAAAATAAGGAACTCACTGACAGAAGGCTTTCCATTTCAAATGCTCACGCGACGCTTTGTGAAGAGTGCTCGCGAGCACGCGTCTGTGTGCGTCTCAAAATGCTTTTATGACGCAAAATTAATGTAAACACCATCAGTAATGTCTTAATGAATTAAACAGACAGGGCAAAAACATCTTATATTTCAAAAGAGATCTGTGCATTAGTGTGAATGCAGGTCTCCCGCTGTCTATGATGATGTCATCATTAATAATCAAACAACAGTAAAGCTGAGAAAGAGAAAAATCACTCATAGTTCAGACACTCTTAAATACTAAAAGCACTCTTTGTTCATTGCTTGTAATATGTTTTTTTGTTCCTCTTTATGATTTACTAGCTTATGTTTTGCAGCTATATTAGTTTATATATTTTAAATTATTAACATGCAATTGTTTAAATTAAAATGTTATAATGTGTAGTTATTTTAAAAAGCTTATAATTACATATATCATAAAAACATTTTAAGTTTAATAAATTAATAAGCTTAATATCAATATTAATAATTAATATTTGTGAGGTACCACGAATTGGAATTGGATCGTGAGGTACCAATTAAAGATTTCCACCATTACTATACAATGATGTATTGTTGAATAATACAGAAGATAGAGTTAAAAACATAATTGCATATTAAATCGCAATATTGGTAAAAAAAAAAAATGCCACCGAACTCAGGCCACCACCTCCTCCAGTCCAGGGAGTCTTGGGTTTGGTACCCCGAGTGCACACCGAGTTCCGCATGACAGCTTTCACATTAGCAATTTTTCAACTAAACTGACAATGACTCAATCTCACAGCACTTGCAGAGAGAGAGCAGCATTTACTGAGAACCGATCGATCCGCCCTGAACAGTGCTTCACCTGCAGATATACTGTATACCGGTATTTTTATTTAAAAATTGAAGCCTTTGCTATTTCATAATCTCACTAAAACAAATAGCGATTTTGGTTTCATTTCAGTCAATCATGCAGCCCTAGATAACCTCACACAAACAAATTCTCACCTCACACAAACAAGCTCTGTCTCACATGATAAACTGTAGGCTATCGCACACGTGCAGTGGTAAATGCATTTATCACACAGACCGATTCCTGCGGCATGGGAATGTTTTGATATTTGGATAGGGTCATTGGGCTAGTTTTGATTGGCCTTTGGGCTGGTTTTGTTACACAGACCTGGCAACCCGTTGTTTGTACTTTACTTGTTTAACTGATTCATATAAATTATTATTATATTATATTGAGAATTTGGCTTCTTTATAAAAAAAAATATAATACTTTGTATTAGTTGAACTGGATACTGTTATTAAGCCTATTTGCAGTGTAGAACAAGAAGTCAAAATAATGTCATGATCTGGACATTAAAAATATCTTGAATATCAAAAAAGGCAAGCAATTCATTGTTCTGAAATTATGCTTTGCTCTTACAGTCTCTGTGCACGAGTGCTTGCAGGACACATGGAAGCTGATCATTTCCTCTCCCATGATGATGTAAGATACACCGTAGCCATCGTCAGCCACCTTACACAGGAACAAAACATAAGCACGGTGAACAAAGGAGTGCTTCTACCTGTTTATGTGCATGTATGTATGTATGTGCTGATCAGTTACTCACCGGACCAAAGCCTCCTCCCAGTGAGATGAACTCGGGATGGTTGACCAGATCAAACAGCTCCATCTGTTGCACAGGAGTCTGAGAAGTGGAGAGGCGCCAGGGCTCTGACAAAACCTGCATGTCACGTACAGCCAAATCAACAAATAAATAAACATCTTCATGCACGCATCGCTTGCAACTCTTTTCTCACCCATGAATGCCCTTTACAGTGAGGAAAATAAGTATTTGAACACCCTGCTACTTTGCAAGTTCTCCCACTTAGAAATCATGGAGGGGTCTGAAATTGTCATCGTAGGTGCATGTCCACTGTGAGAGACATAATCTAAAAAAAAAATCCAGAAATCACAATGCATGATTTTTGTAACTATTTATTTGTATGATACAGCTGCAAATAAGTATTTGAACACCTGTCTATCAGCTAAAATTCTGACCATCAAAGACCTGTTAGTCTGCCTTTAAAATGCTTTCAAATACTTATTTTCCTCACTGTATATCACACATTAACATTTTTAACAAAACAATCAGCTTCCAATTAATGTGGTTTCGCATGTTTAAGCACTATTTTAGTTAAAGAGTTAAATTTTAGTTTTAGTTTATTTTTTGGCACTATTAAACTTCTTAAGCCAGGGACACACTTAATGACTAGCTGAAACATTCTAAAACTGAACTGAACACACTTAAAGACTGGAGCAGATTTTAACCTTTGACAGTCAGAGAAGAGCACAAACGTTTACAGTCAGTCCACACCACACAATTAATGATAAGTGAGTCACAACGTGACATTCTGCTGAACTCGACTGTGCGAGATCTTATGCCGAAGAAAACATGGATGTCAAACAGACAGCCGCCATTACTTATTTGCAGTGCAATTTGTGCAGAAATATTTTTTTTATGAAACATTAAACAAAATCATAAATCTCTGTTTTTATCTTTCAAGTTTTCTTTTTGCTGTTATTGTCTGAGCAGACACATTTCATTATGCATTTCCTGATTCATTAATTACAACATTGTAGTGCTATTTACCTATAAATCAAGCAATAATGTAGACTGTTATTCACAAATCAGGAATTAAAAAAAGAATTGGTTCGTATGATAAAACACGCACATTTTTTTGTTCTGTTTCCAGAGTTACCAGTTATAATGAAATGAAATACTGGTTTATTTATTCTGAAACAGAGGTCATAAAACACAATCCTGTGCTTTCCATTCTGTGACAGTTTTTATTGTAGACAATTATTAATGTAGTAATCCAATATTTGTTTAGTTCTCACCAAAGCTCTCTCTATTTTGCTGTACATCATTAAACGTTTACACTGCCTAAGAAGTCTGTCCGAAATTAGTTTCATGAGGTGCCTTCATGCACAAACGCTGCCTTACAAGCCATTGTCTGATAAGGCAACGAGGCAAAGAATCAGCTGCCTAGGTTTTCGGACGCAGCCGTAGTTTGCGGACAGAACCAAGTTGTCGGCGATTCTTCCTCTTGTACAGTGTGAAACCCCTGTCGCCGATCCATCGTGTAGTGTGAACACAGCAGTGACTGAATGCTGCCCCAGATAGTCATGCAGTGTGAAAGAGCAGTGATCCAACGAGTTTGAAAATCGTGCAGTTTGAACTCGGCATTAGGGTTTTTTGAAGACTCAATGGTGTTTTTTTTTTGGAGGAAAAAGCAAATATAACCCCATGAAGCCATTTTGGGTGACTTATTAGGATTATCTTATCCTTAAAGGGATAGATAAAATTCTGTCATCATTTAGTCAAGCTCAAGTTGTTATGAATTACTTTGTTCTGCTGAACACAAAGGAAGATATACCACATTACTACCATGGGGGGGGGGGGGGTCTGCTTGGTTACAAACCTTCTTCCAATTATCTTCCTTTGTGTTCAGCAGAACAGAAAAATCCATACAGGTTTGGAACAACCTGAGCTTGCCTAAATGATGATAGAATTTTCATTTTTGGGTGAACTTTCTTTTTGAACACACACATCTCCCCAATACAAAGACACACTGACCTCTTTAAGGAAAGGAGACTCTACTCCCAGGTATTTTGAGACCACATATAGGCAGAAAAGGTGCCTATCAATGCCAGATCCAGTCATGGCCAAGCGGTAGAGATTCTGATGCTTCTCAGCAGCTTTTCGGAACAGCTTGCGGCAATGTTCTCTGTCCTATAAATGGAAGAAGAAGAAAACTCAGGCAAAATGAGATAATTGGCATGTGAGATATATCCTCTGCCATCCCAGTACGGTGTTGTTCCCCCGCCGTAATTGGCCGGGGCCACCCCTGGGACTAGGCCAGTCCATACGTGTATTCGCCACATGGTAACTCCCTCCGGCCATAATAATTTACAAATTGCTTTTCTTTATTATTTTGCCAAATTATTTTCTTTATCCATTAATAAAAATCAAGTATTGGACAGTTTGAATATGGGAACAGCCAATGAACGTTTTAAAATCTGAATTAAATAAACAAAATGTCCATTTCAATGTCTTTTTATTTGACCTTATATTTTGATGTATTCATTTATTTTACTGTTATATTTAAATAATTACATTTTATTTTTTACAAATGACAAATTGATAATTGATTCCTTCATGTTATTTTTAAGTGGCATTCATAGTCCACCATATAATTGGTGCAGTGCTGTCAATAACCAAGACGGAAGCGATAAGGATCACAGGAGTCATCTGAGGCATACTGATAAAGTGAAAAGTGCATTATGATATGCTGATAGGGGTTTCAACAGTTCCTTCTTCAAAAAATGTTTGAACGGTAGAAGGAAGTATTATACAAAAAATTGAAAGCATTGACATCACCTCCCCTGTTTCCAGCGCAAGGACAAAGGCACAGCTTTCATTGGAGCAGGAGCGTACGGTCTCAGTGCGACCCTCACGAAACAGACGCGTCATGGAGGCTTCATATGTCAGACAGAACGTTTTTCTATCCTAAAGTTCAAAGAACAAATGAGGTGGTGGTCTAGAAGACAACTTCCTGTTTAAACATTTCATTCATTCAAATTGTAATGAAAGCAGAAGACAACTTCCTGTTTAAACATTTCATTCATTCAAATTGTAAAGAAAGCAAAATTAAAGTATGGACACATTGTATTGGACAAATAAGAGGAAGTTACACCCCAGGGCCAAAAATGACCTCTTAGGAATGTTGAAATTCCTATGTGGAACATGCATATAGAGACATCATACATACTTATTATAATCAATGCTTTCGCCTTTGTGTCAAAATGTGAAAGTACCCTGTAGTAAGCCAGCTGCAGGGCCAGCTGCACAAATGAATCTGGGCTCATTTTCATTTTCTTAATGCGGCCTTTCCCAAATTCCCTGAAGGGAAACACATGACAGTCCACATCATCAGCCAGTGCTTGTGCAACAGCAAGGGACTCAGACACTTGTGTCTGAACCTAGAGAAAGACAGAGGAGAGAAGAGGAGACATCAGTATGCCTGTCATGGAAATGAAGCGAAATATATTATCAATTTGGTATTTTAGAAAGAAAAATATTCCTAAAAGTCAATTGATTTAAAGAGGCTTTAAGAAGATTGCAGTGGATGCAAGCAATTCAGCAACATGATGTTGTAAGACAAACTTGGAATCACAGCAAGTTTACAGATTTTATTACAGGTAATAATATTGTATATTAAGCAACTTCCATCTGATGGGATTGTGTTCCCCTACAGTAAACAGAGTAAATTATAACCGTTTTCATTTTTGGGTGGAGTACTTTTATAATGAGTTATATACAGGCTTCAAGCAAATTGTTACTGATATTGTCACTGTGTACCAACTTAAATGAAGGACTAATATATAATAATTCCGTCCATTGTCATACATGTACATAAGGTAGTTCTCAAAAAAATCCCCACTGCTAATTTGAAAGTGAACGACTGACACTTAGAAGAGGCTGAGGGGAAATCCCTGATCAAACAGACACATTTTCAGAATTCCCCAGTACCACAGTATACTGAAAGTCCAGTGCAGAGTTTGGCTGAACAGTGCTACAGCAATCAAAATTATAATTAAAAAGATTATAGTAATTATAATTACTGTACCAAGAATAGGGATATAAATTCCTTTACAAAAAAAGGCAAATGGCCTGCATACACATATTAGAATGAGCCAGTACAACATCAGTGAATGTTAAAAGATATGAAACGATAGAAGATCGAAAGATAAAGAATGCAGGATCCTCACATTACACTTCGATGAGACTGCCTGGCTGCAAACTGACTGCACACTCCCTTTCATTAAAGTTATTTTTTTAAAAAGCTTTAATCGCTCTATAGAACATTAGGAGACTCATTTAAAAATAAAATAAAGAAACCAATAAAATGTATTAAGTCAAAAATAATAATAAAAAAATACCTAACATTAAATAGACAAATAAAACAGCTTTTCAAAATAGCAAAAATAAGACAAAAAACAAATAATGATTCATTAAAAAAATATTTAAATGTGTCATTTATAGCAATTAATGTAATGTTATTGCTGTTTTTACCTAACATTTAAGCATGAATAAACTTGTTTTAAATATGTCTATTTGTTTGTCAATTTATTTACAATTGATTTATTATACAGTCGTGGTCAGAATTATTGGCACTCTTGGTAAATATGATCAAAGAAGGCCGTAAAAATAAATCTGAATTGTTTATCCTTTTGATCCTTCATTAAAAAAATTCTAACAAAAAAAAAATCTGACCTTTCATTGAAGTAAAATAATTGAAAGTGAGGGGGAAATCTCATTAAATAAAAATTTTTCTCTAATATGCATTGGCCACAATTATTGGCAGCAAAATGTCTATTGAGTAAAATGTCTCTGAAGTACATTCCCATTCATATTTACATTTTTAGCACACCATGGTGATTAGGAACTTGAAACTGTCCAGCCATGACTTCCTGTTTCACAGGAATATAAATATGAGGAAACACAAAGGCCAAATTCCCTTAATCATTCATCACAATGCGTAACACCACAGAATATAGTTTAGCTTAGTTGAGATTGTTGAACTTCACAAAATAGAAAGTGGCTGTAAGAAAATAGCTAAATCATTAAAAATTCCAATTTCAGGGCAATAATTAAGAAGTTCCAATCAACGAAATATGTTACGAATCTGCCTTGAAGAGGACGTGTGTCTATATGGTCCAAATGCACGGGGAGGATGAGAGTTTGAGAGGCCAAAGACTCTCCAAGAATCACAGATGGAGAATTGCAGAAATTAGTTGAGCCAAGTTGTAAAAAAAGCCTTAAAAAAAATCCCCTTCATCACTATATGTTGTTTGGGAGGGTTTTAAGAAAAACTCCAGCAAATTCAGTCAGACACGACTAGAACTTCAAACAAAAGTTCAGATAAAATAAATAATAAAAATAGATATTTTTGGCATCAAGTCCACCAGATGGGTTTGGTGCAAACAGGGATAAAAAGATACCGCCTACAAACAAATGGTCATACTGAATATTTCAAAGTATAAACTGTACTTGCAATTACAATGAACCAATAAATCATCTCCAAGCAGGTATTTATCATCTGAAGATCAGTGAGCAATTTTGCAATAATATTCTCAAATAATACATGTCACTTCAGAAAACAAAGCACTGCCTTTATGGTCCAATCAGACCCTAAAGTGGGCCTATGATTATTTTAAAAAGTCAATACATAAACATACTGCCTGTTGTTTGGAGATTATACTCATTAGAATGTCAGAAAATCAAACCTAGAAGTGGTGAGGGTTGGGAATGGACTCTGTTATGTTATCATCCTAAACCAGACATACAGTTGTGGCCAAAAGTGCTGTCCGCCCTATGAAAACGGTCATCTTCGCCCTTTATTCAAATTTAATTGTTACGGCTCAGTTTTGTTTAGGGTTTTTCTGTTGTTGTTGTTTTCATGAGTTCACACTTACACTTGTCACTGTATGATAATTGAAATTAACTGATGACATCACTGTTTTCTCCAGAACGGCTATACGGCTGAATAAAATTATGTTGCATTATTTTCCTGTTTAGCACTGTGAAGCTGCTTGAAACAATCTGCATTGTTAAAAGCGCTATATAAATAAAGTTGACTTGACTTGACTTGACATATAATTTATAGAGAGTAAATTCAAATGCATATTTGGTGTACTCTCCGGGGGGCGGGAGCCCGAAACCAGAGTCTGGTTCAGGTCTGGAATCTGCAAAGTTACAACGTTCAAAGTTTAAAGCAAAGGGAGATATTTGTGTAGACCAAATTTTACTAGTCAATGTTACTTTTCATTAATATTCATAATTAGTTAATATTTTGTATCTGTATTGTTATTTTTATTTATAATTATTGTATGCTTTATTACATGTATGTGAGAGAGCATGGAAGAGTAAGTTTTGGGTATGGGGTTCCATGTGTGCACACGGTGAAACAGCATGAATGTGTGTGTGTAAGTTTCAATGCATACGTGTACATTCAGTTAATGGAAACCAGATGTTTTTCGGGGTGCATAAAAGCATAAGCTTTTGTTCGGAGGGAGAGAGAGAACTGGAGAACAACAGTGAAACTGCGTTATAACATCCCTCCAGAACTGTCTCTCTCCTATGGCTGACAATAATAACAACAATTATTTAAAATAAAGAAATCTCTTGACAAAGCAACTGGTGTCTGGTCCCGTGAATTAAACTACGGGGGAAAGAGGCAAATTCCAAGTCTACATTTGCTTTTAAAGAAATCAATTTCTAAGGACTACAGCAAACGTCCAGTAGGGACTACAGACATTCCTCCAGGGTTGCTGACATCACCAGCACCAATATTTAGATAAACCCCTCCTCTGAGAATATTAAATAGGGGGGGGGGGGGGGGGGGGGGTTCAATGAAGGATTCTTACAACGGCTTGTCCTGAAAGATGGATTTAAAAACAGAAGTTGTTTACGGCCATAACCTGTAAGTATGATTTATTTTTCGTCTGTGTGTTTTCCTGTAATAGTTCGTATTGTTAATTGTACGTTGTAGCAAAGAAGTACACATGACAACGCTGTTGGGCTATGCAAACCAGTTTGTTAAATGCTCACATACTTAATGTTATCCGACAAACACCTAACGTTACAAACTTTTTAAAATCTCAACAGCGAACTTGGCATAAGTGTAAATTATTCTTTGATTAGAGCTTTTATGTATTGTTTATCTACAGGCATGCTAAACATGGTACTGTGTTTGATTTGGCTACTAGTAAAGCCAATGTTTAGTGTTCGTTCTTGCGACAGATATTTGGCTATAATCGTTCTAAAAATACAAAAGTAATGGTGCCATTCAGTAGCGATCACTATAGATCTGCAGTCTTTACTCTTGAGGACTGAACAGGTTCTGCTCGATCATCTTCACTAAAATTGTCTGGGTCTGATTCGGGCTCAAATTGGTATGGTTTTATTGACGCCATTGTTTCTAATACTACCCAAAGTAGCACAGGCTACCGGTAAAGGGAAGGGGCGTGACGTTTCCGACAAACGTGCACTAGGCGGTTAGCGAATCACAACACACTGGGCCAGCTAACCAAGCAGTGTAGAATAAAGGTAAAATATATGAAAACGAAGCATGAACACATGTTACAGTGCACCCCACACACACAATCAAGCCTTCGAAAGAATGTGTTTTACCACCCCTTTAAAATATTTGAAAACTATTAAAAAATTGTCATATTTTGATTGTTTGACCAAACTTGTAGGGTTAATAAAAACAAATCTGCCCTCCAGACATCACTTTTGACCACTACTTTATGTTACTGTGGATAAACACATAATCTGTAAATTAATCTCTCTTCAAAACATGAAGGAGGAAGAAGGAAGAAGGAATTATTTGTATTTGTGTTTGTGTGTGCGTGCGTGCGTGCGTGCGTGCGTGCGTGCGTGCGTGCGTGCGTGCGTGCGTGTGTACACATGTCTTGCATAATCAGATGTTTTGCAGATTCCATGAAGAACCTGCTGCGTGACATCAATGACAAACCAAGATACGCTAGGAACACGAAAAGTATAACTGGTGAAAACAGAAATGTTCTATCTTGCCTCCAATGGTATGTCCCAGCTCAAGCGTTGAGGAGGCAGTAAGGAACGCTCAACTTCTCCCTTGCAATTCCCATCCGGAGTGTAACCCAAATGAAATCTGTCTGTGGCCAGAGTGAACTACGAAAGTGAAAGAGACAATCTGAAAAACATCTCCCAAACAATGATGCTTACACTTCACAACAAAACGTTCATTATCAACAAATTTTTTTTTGTAAATATGTGTGGAGGCGTGCATGGAAGATGCATGCCTTTGCAGAAAGCCACTGTGGGGGAAATAAGAGGTCTTTTCTAAGCAAAACACCCACAGAGACTTTAATTGCATGTTCAAATGTTATGTTCAAATGGCAGTGGGTTGGTGACCAATACAGAAACTTGAACCATGACATTTGATCTATGATGACCACCAAGTTTATTTCTGCTGTGAGACTCTCACACTCACCTCCCACAGGTGGGACACTATAGGAGCATCGGCCCATGAATGTTCTGCGTTCAGCCCATTCTTTCCATTCTTATACACCACAACCGAAAATGACTTATCAAACCACCTGAGAGAAAGAGGACAGATATAAAACAATCTCCTTGAGATGCAAAGTTTCTCAATAAAAACAAGTGATTGCTGCTCTCCTACCTGTCATAGCATTTTCCGTGAAGGAGGGATTTGGCATAGCGGTCCAAGTTCACAGAGGGATCTTCCCCCATCATGCCTTCTTCCTGATCATCTAGTGTGACAAAGAATGCTGCTTTCTCAATGCAGTCCAATGATCGTTTGTTAACTCCAGAGCTGAAGAACTGTTTCCTCACCTGAGCCCAGGGCGTTCTGACAGGACAGATAGTTCAAGATATACAACACAACTTCCTTGGTCTCATTAAAGCATTATTATTGAGTCAGGATAAAATGCACTTCTAACTGATAAGGCAAAAAAATAATACTCTTAATAAAGCCGCGTTTCCACTGCAGGAACTTTCCCCAAGAACTATGAACTTTGGGCTGGTACTCGGTGTGTTTCGACCGCAGGAACCAGGGTCTAAATGAAGTTCCAGGTAAATATTTCCCCCTCCGAGCGGCCCTGCTCCCGAGGTGGTACTTTTTCAAAGTTTGGGAACTTTCGGGGGTGGGGCTTGGGCGCTGAACGTGCTGATTGGTTGAGCTCACGCAGCATTTTACTTCAACCGGCATTTTTAAAAGGATTTTTGCGAGGATCGTTCAGCGTTCAGTAAATATCAGTCTTGCTCTTTCTGTTCGATGGCGCGCGTTCGTCTCAGCAATCGCACGGTCAATGTCCGTAATAGCTGATGATAACATACTTTGTCATATTTTAAATCTAGCTTTACGAGCTTTAGGAATACACTTTAGTATCAGTGCTCGTCTCTTTTCCGCCGTTTTGTTAATTACCGCTTTAGTAAACCAATACATAACCAGCAAAAGCAGCGCTGCTTGCATCTCCTCCACTTGTTATTGTTGCAGACAGTGTCGCACAAAAATTATTACTGTCAGTCTCTGACTGGGAGGAGCAGTCGCGCCGCGCGCAGTCCTACATCTCCGGACTAATTTTTTTAGTTTCTGTAAAAAAAAAAGTTCCTGGTACAAATTGTTCCGGGTAATTTCAGTGGAAACAGGGCTTAAGAGGGAAAATCTTAAGAATGTTAGTTAGCTCTTATCTGGCTTTGAATCAGGAAGAGCATTCCCTTTCTCATTCTTCTCTTCTATTTTTATTTACTAAAGGTAAAGGTCCCAAAATATGTATGCAAAAACATCTGCTGTATAACGATCTTAAGTAAACTTGGAATATACCATAATGTCAATATTTTTGTTGATTAATATTTTAGAGCAGAAAATATGCATGTCACTCCTCTAAAAAAGGACTAGAAGAAGTAGGGGAGAAATTTGCTAGCTCACTGTTCTACCAGTAGAGGTCCAGGAACAAAAATAAAATAAAAAATATATAAAGTAAAATAAAGAGTTAGACTTCAATATCACACAAGTTCATATTTGTCTGTCTGACCGTTTGTGAATTCAGTATTTTGTATTTGTTACTTTTAAAATAGCACTTTTAAAATGCTATTATTAAAAAAGATATTTTATCTGTGTTTTCATGGCAACCTAAAAAATTGTGAGTGTCACCACAATTGCAGAGTGACTCATATTATATCTAGGTCAGAATTCAACAAGGAATTAGTAATGTATTAAATGAATCATTACAAGCTTAAACAGTTCCCATGGCAAATCTTACTACGGAACAATAGATATTGCATCTTTTCAAATAAATAACAAAAGATATGCATACTAACAGCTACACACGGCTTTATGTTTCCATTATTTGTCTATAGGCGGACACATAGGCATCGGAAGCCCCCCAAAAAAGTGGGTGGGTCCTCAGAAATCTTTTGCTGGAGTAGATGCCAATTACATTAAGTACAAATATACCGCTTTGCTTGCTAAACGTCTAGTTCGGAAAGACAAAATTACGGAAATCGCCGTATCATTTAGAGTGGCAGTAGTGTAGGGGTAAAAGACGCACGGCATCACATTTTGACACAAATCGACCCGTGGTTCGAGTCCGCCTTTCGCCGAACTCAATCTTCTCCCTTTTCCCATCACATATCAGATCGAAAAGGCATTTATTTTCAATAAAAATGAAGAAAAAATTAGAAAAGTGGAAATAAAGCGTCTAACATGTGTTTAATAATAAGTGTTTATCGATTAGGGGTAGGTAAACAGACATGTGCTGAATGTTAGAGACGATAAAAGTGAGTGGATCCAATATCATTGATCGTATAAAGTGGGTGGGTCTTGTCCCACCCACATACAATGGTTCCGACGCCCATGGGCTGACATTCATAGAGGTGATGTGAAATGCTGTTCATTAAACCTTCCCAGTGTGTTTAAGTATAGCAGACTGACTCAGTATCAAAGCATGAGGGTGAATAGAATGCATTGATTTTTGCATTCTAGTAAAGGTAATTTCAGGTAATTTATAATCTAGTGCACAACATCTGAGCATAATGGACAGTCAGGCTTTCGTCATCTAAAAAAGACCTTTAAATAATTTAAGTAGTGGCATTAAATATACATAAGTGGGTGCTTATCATATGATCTTCGCCACACTGCCAAAGTAGGTTCAACCCTCATTCGGTTCAAGGCACTGGTGTTCCAAATGGCTTGGTCTTCCTACCTACACTCTTTCTTTGATGCACATCTGTATGGCAAACCTCAGAACTAATAAAAAATAGTTTCAGAAGTGATTGCATTTTTAAGATTACAAAGGCCCTAAAGGGACAGCAATTATTTCTCAGGGGTACATGATGTAATTTCAGAATTTACTAGAGAATTAATTGCGTCCAAAAATTACGGTGTTTCTCTTGGAAAACATTCAGCCTGGAATCTACTGTTTTTAGACAAAGTCCAAGGCTGTGTGTGTGGTAATTCAATATCCTATCTGAGTCGGCTACTCTGAATTTAGGAGGAGGAATTGGTTGAAATTTTGTTTTGAAAATATTTTATGCCATAGTCATACTATTTAACACTTTGTGTGGTAAACGTTTGAACATTTTGGTTATAACATAGGGAGGCAACATTGCGAGGCATATCAAGCCAAAATTACAAATAAAATAATAAATAAAAAATGGGTTTACTCATAACACAAAGCTATAATATGACTTCAGAGGACTTTTATTATAAAACACAAATTGTTTGGACTATTGTTAGGTTAATTTATGGTGCTTTCTGAACTTAGAGACCCCTATTCTGGTCACTTTATGGATTAGTAGTATGGAAAAGAGCAGCGTTAATATTTTGAGGTCCACAGAAAAAAGTAAAACTGGATTTGAATGACATAAGGGTGAGGGAGAGAATAATTATCTAATTTCTAATTGATGGAAAATATGGTGAGTGAAATATGTTGAAAGGAAAGAAAAAAAGAATGGTGGCAGTGCACTGTTTGCAGAAATGTCTGCAGTTAATGAATTAACTAATGGATTCGCTTTTGTAAACAATGTTTCACCAGGGGTGAAAACTTTTGAACAGGAAGATATCCAGATTTTTCTTATTTTGTATAAATATACATTTTCTTCATTTAGTACTCACCTTCGGAAACAACAGAAGGAATAGTCCACACGTACACAGGTATTTTTCCTCCTCCGTTTTAAAAACATTTACATTTATGCATTTGGCAGACGCTTTTATCCAAAGCGACTTACAGTGCCCTTATTACAGGGACAATCCCCCTGGAGCAACATGGAGTAAAGTGCCTTGCTCAAGGACACACTGGTGGTGACCGCTGGGATAGAACCAGCAACCTTCGGCATATCAGTTCCATGGTTTAACCCACTGGACCACCATCTCACATCGCGATTGTTAAAAAACAATACGTTCCGCTCCGCTCATAAAGATAATAAATGATATTCGCTTCAATACAGATACAGGCAAAACATCAATTCTGGTACTACTCGACCACAGTGCTGCATTCGACACTGTTGACCACAACATTGTTGACCGCCCCCCTGGTCCATTGACCACCTTTGTTCATGAGCTAGACGTTCTGCTGTCCTCATTTCCAGAGGATGGCTGCCCACTCATAGTCCTTGGCGACTTCAACATTCATCTGGACAAATCTTATGCTTCAGATTTCCACTCCCTCCTTGCATCATTCGATCTCAATCGCCTCATCACTTCACATACCCACAAATCTGGTAACCATCTGGACCTCATTTACACACGCAACTGCTCTACAGACAATATTTTGGTCAAACCCCTACACATCTCAGATCATTTCTTCATCACATTCAACCTTCAACTCACTACTCATGCACCACCAGTTCCTCCACCTGTTACCTTCAGGCGAAATCTGCACTCACTTTCTCCTTCACATCTCTCCTCTGCTGTCTCATCCTCACTCCCCTCATCCTCACAATTATCCTCTATGGATGTCAACACTGTAACCGACACTTTATGCTCCACTTTAACTTCTTGCCTAGACAGTATTTGCCCTCTTTCTTTCAAGCCAGCACGAGCCACTTCCTCTAACCCTTGGTTATCTGATGTTATCCGTGAACACCGGACGATACTCAGGGCAGCAGAGAGAACATGGCGTAAATCTAACCACCCATCCGATCTGGGTAAGTATCAGTCCCTGCTCTCATCCTTCTCGGATGAAGTACATGCAGCTAAATCTTCTTATTTCCAAAATAAGATCAACAGCACCTCAAACTCACGCACACTGTTCAGAACATTTAACTCTCTCCTCTGCCCTCCCCCACCACCTCCCTATCTCCAGCCGGATTTTGCACAATTCTTCACAAATAAAACAACAACCATCAGCAGTCAGTTCTCACCCACACGCACTGTGGACTTCAGTTCAGCCACATCCACAACCAAACATCCTCTCTTCTCATTTTCTACACTCACTGAGACTGAGGTATCTAAACCTCTCCTCTCTAGCCATCCTACCACCTGTCCTCTTGATCCCATTCCCTCACACCTCCTTCAAGGCATCTCTCCTACAATCCTACCAGCACTCACTCACATCATCAACACATCTCTCAGCACCGGCATCTTCCCTACCACATTCAAGCAGGCTCGGGTAACTCCACTGCTTAAGAAACCCACGCTAAACTCAACACTCATAGAAAATTACAGACCTGTTTCTCTACTACCATTCATAGCAAAAACTATTGAACGAGTTGTTTTCAATCAGGTTTCATCCTTCCTATCACAGAATAGTCAGCTGGACATCAACCAATCAGGTTTCAAAAGGGGCCACTCCACAGAGACTGCACTACTGTCGGTCACTGAAGCCCTGCGGATAGTTAAAGCTGACTCCAAATCATCAGTCCTCGTCCTGCTCGATCTATCTGCAGCCTTTGACACGGTCAATCATCAGATTCTTCTGTCCACCCTCTCATCACTGGGCATCACAGGGTCTCCGCTCCTTTGGTTTGAGTCCTATCTCACAGGTAGGTCTTTCAAGGTTGCCTGGAGAGGTGAGGAATCCCAAGCACATCCACTGACCACTGGGGTTCCCCAGGGCTCGGTGCTTGGTCCTCTCCTCTTCTCCATCTACACTACTTCATTGGGACCCATCATTCAGGCACATGGCTTCTCATACCACTGCTATGCTGATGACACTCAGCTCTACCTTTCATTTCACCCAGACGACCCCACAGTAGCTGCACGAATCTCCAGCTGTCTGGCTGACATCTCTGCATGGATGAGAAAACATCACCTGCAGCTTAACCTGGCAAAGACTGAGTTTCTCATCTTCCCCGCCAGTCCCACCATCCAGACTTCACCATCCAGTTAGGTACATCCTTGATTTCCCCATCAAAGTCAGTCAGAAATCTTGGAGTAACATTTGATGACCAGCTGTCCTTCAGAGAACACATTTCTAAGACAGCTCGCTCATGCCGGTTTGCACTCCACAACATCAGGAAGATTAGACCGTTCCTAATAGAGCACGCAACACAGCTTCTTGTCCAGGCCCTGGTTATTTCTAGACTTGACTACTGCAATGCGCTTCTGGTTGGACTCCCCTCTTGTGCGATCCAATCACTTTGAATGATCCAGAATGCAGCAGCACGTCTTGTCTTCAACGAGCCCAAAAGGACCCACGTCACACCTCTCTTGAGGTGTGGACACTGAGGAAGAATCAGCTCTCCTCGGCTATCCTGGTGAACTTCTACCGCTGCGCAATAGAAAGCATCCTGACCAACTGTGTCGCAGTATGGTATGGGAGCTGCTCTGTTGCGGAGCGCAAGGCACTGCAGCGGGTGGTGAAAACTGCCCAGCGCATCACAGGGACTCCACTACCTGCCATCGAGCACATCCAGAGGAAACGCTGTCTGCATCGAGCTCGCAGCATCCTTAAGGACTCCTCTCACCCAGCCCACAGACTGTTTTCTCTCCTGCCCTCTGGCAGGCGTTTCAGGATCCTCCGGACCAGAACCAGCAGACTAAAGAACAGTTTTTTCCCCAGAGCTGTCTCTTTATTGAACTCAAACCCCCGTTGATCCACTTCCCTCATAAACTGCTAACTCTCCTACCTCACATCTGCCTTCACTTTGTTATTTGCACTACCGACTGTTTATTACAGTAACAACTGTTTACTTATGCATCTTGCACTGCCATATCTTAACTGGATTATGCTCATTTGCACTGCCGACTGTATTTATAGTACCAATGTTTATATTTGCATTTTGCACCATACTTCTAACTGTAATATGCAACCACTTTCCACTGCACTTTTACACTTTCTTTTTTCGGATAGCTCTGTCCATAATTTATTGCACTACCCTAATCCACTGCTATATTCCTCATATTAGCCTAACATATTATTGTATACCTCTATCTGTAAAATTCTGTTTATAGTAATAGCCATCTGTATATTATATTTATAGTACATATTCACTTGTAAATTCTGTTTATAGTAATAGCCATCTGTATATTTATTCACTGTACATATTCACCTGTAAATTCTGTTTATAGTAATAGCCATCTGTATATTATATTCATAGTACATATTCACCTGTAAATTCTGTTTATAGTAATAGCAATCTGTATATTTATTCACTGTACATATTCACCTGTAAATTCAGTTCTGCTTATAGTAATAACCGTCTCTCTATTTATACATATTTATATATATTCAGTACATTTCCATGTCCTGCACTTATTCATCCATTGTATATCCTGCACTTATGCAACCGTTGTATATCCTGCACTTGCTGCTATTGCACTTCTGGTTAGACCTAAACTGCATTTCGTTGCCTTGTACTTGTGTAATGACAATAAAGTTGAATCTAATCTAATCTAATCTTCATCTCCCTGCACTGGCTACCACTCGCTGCTCGCATCAAGTTTAAGGCGCTGACCCTTGCATACAGAGCCACCACATGCTCAGCTCCGACTTACTTTGACCCCATTATACAAATCCACACTCCAACCAGAAGCCTTCGCTCAGCAAAGGAACGACGGCTTGTGGTCCCATCACAGAGGGGGAAAAAATCCCTTTCCAGAACATTTTCATTCAACGTTCCCAGCTGGTGGAACGATCTTCCCAACACCATCCGAAACGCAGAATCATTGACATCATTCAAAAGTCAACTTAAAACTCAGCTCTTCTGTGAGCACTTAACCTCATAAAAAAAATATTTTTAAATAAAAAAATAAAAAAAAAACCTCTTTCTTCTTCCCTCCCTACTCTAGCCTGTGCTACACTGAGCAATGTACACGGTCTCAGGATTTCAGGCTCTTATTGCGCTTCTCGACTCTTCATGACCTATTGCTTCATGTTCTCCCAAGTTGTAAGTCGCTTTGGATAAAAGCGTCTGCTAAATGCACAAATGTAAATGTAACATACTTCTTGACAGGCTAGAAAATTGGGTTGGGCTTTCTGGAATGGTCCTCAAATGGTTCAGGTCATACTTAGAAGGGAGAGGTTATTATGTGAGTATAGGTGACCATAAGTCTGAGTGGACATCCATGACATGCGGAGTTCCACAAGGGTCAATTCTTGCACCACTCCTATTCAACCTGTATATGCTGCCACTCAGCCAAATAATGAAAAATAACAAAATGGCTTACCACAGCTATGCTGACAACACCCAGATCTACTTAGCTCTATCACCTAATGACTACAGCCCCATTGACTCTCTATGTAAATGCATTGATGAAGTTAACAGTTGGATGTGCCAAAACTTTCTTCAGTTAAACAAAGACAAAACTGAAATTACTACATTTGGAAACAAAGATTCAATTCTCAAGGTGAACGCATATCTTGAGGCTAAAGGTCTAATAACAAAAAATCAAGTCAGGAATCTTGGTGTGATTTTGGAGTCAGACCTGAGTTTCAGTCGTCATGTCAAAGCAATAACTAAATCAGCTTACTATCATCTAAAAAATATTGCAAGAATTAGATGCTTTGTTTTGATAGATTTTGTATGCAAATCTTCCAGGCCAGTTCCTGTTTGTAAAATGAGCACCTTTTGTCTTTAATGGCCCTTGGAGCCCATGAGTGATTGGATTAGCATCTATGCATTTGAATGTCACTGTTATGCTGATTGGATCAGGACTGATGGCAGGAACGTTTGGGGTGTGTAAGAACGATCTCCTGTGGGAGGTCCTAACAATTTCCCTTTGTCTGAAGCCCTTTGTCTTCCCTGTATAAAGTTCTTGACCAGAGTTCTTGTGGGGAGAAGAATTTATTGAAGGTTTGTAGTGTAGCAGTCTTTCAGCATCAATGTTATCATGCCGCCCTTCAACATCTTAACCCAACTGAAAGACTGCTACACTACAAACCTTCAATAAATTCTTCTCCCCACAAGAACTCTGGTCAAGCTTACTTATTTTATGTATTGGAGAAATCTAATACATTGGCGAGCCACCCAAACGACTGCTCGGCCAAATACACCAAAATCTAACAGTTTCCAGGCAAGACTTAGAGAAACTCGTTCATGCTTTTATCACCAGCAGGGTGGACTATTGTAATGGTCTTCTCACCGGCCTTCCCAAAAAGACCATTAGACAGCTGCAGCTCATACAGAACGCTGCTGCCAGGATTCTGAGCAGAACCAGAAAATATGACCATATCACACCATTTCTCAGGTCTTTACACTGGCTTCCAGTTACATTTAGGATCGATTTTAAGGTACTATTACTTGTATATAAATCACTCAATGACCTAGGACCTAAATACATTGCAGATATGCTGATTAAGTACAAACCCAACTCAGATCATCAGGATCAAGTCAATTAGAAATACCAAGGGTTCACTCAAAGCAAGGAGAGTCTGCGTTTAGCTGTTATGCCAGCCGTAACTGAACCAGCTTCCTGAACAGATCAGATGTGCTCCAACAGTAGCCACTTTCAAATCCAGACTCAAAACACATCTGTTTAGCTGTGCATTTACTGAATGAGCACTGTGCCGTTGTACGTCTGACTGATTGCACCTTATCTTATGCATTTACTGAATGAGCTCTGTGCTTTGTCCGAACTGCTTGCACTTTAATTATGTGTTTCAATTTAACCCTGTTTTATTTTTAATTATACTTTTTATTTTTAATTATTATTTTTAATTTTGTTCTTTTTTAATTTTTTAATTTTAATTTCTAGTATAACTGTTATACTATATATATTTTTATTTTATTCACTTACAAATATTTTAACTTCTTTTCTGTGTAAAGCACTTTGAATTGCCACTGTGTATGAAATATGCTATACAAATAAACTTGCCTTGCCCCTAGTAACCCCTATATAAACAAATAAATAATAATACAACATTTATATTAATCTTTAATCATTACTTTAGAAAATACTCTTCTAATGATACTGTCTCCACAGGATGCATCACTTTGGTTTGTAGCATTCCTCATTTATAGTCCTTTAGGGAGTCTTCAGCTCAAAAATAATCAAACATAGCAACCCAAACATTCTTATTTGTAGTCTTATTTGGAGTATGAATCAGCATAATATATGTAAATATAATATAAACCATGTTAAAGATCCACAGAGGCTCTCTCAGTTTTAATCTCTAGAAGACAATATGGAATAAATGGGTGTGATTAGTAAATAAATTCTGTAGGAAGCTGTGCTTGACATAAAACCCTATAGCGCACCCTGCTGGATAGCAAACAGACACAAATTGTCTAAATATCTGACCTGTTTCCTGCTGTCAGTGCTCCTAGTTTGTCCTCTCCTGGAGAAGGAGGTGAAGGTTCATCCAAGATTCTTTGAATCTGATACTGGATCTCCCTGGGTGACAGAAGGCGTCCTGCTCGGTAGACCCATAACCTGAAGAAGCGGCCCCTGTGGTACACAGCAACAAATTCGCTGTCCTGCCAGTGCTGCAGCACATCTGAGAGATCAAGAGACTGTCAAGGACACAAGATCACTTTCTTCATGCGTGTATGTGTGTGTGTGTGTGTTTACCTGTCTCCTCTCCAGGTGTGCGTGTGGTGTTAAACATACGTTCACACTGAGCTGCACACAATGGTATGACCGTACCAGGAATACGACTCTACATAAACCAGAATAAAGGATCTCAATAACTTACAGCAAAACTGTCCAAAAATTCTCAATAATCATAATTGATCAATAGAGGAGAATGACAGTGTTGCTGTGTTTACAACTAATTTACTAGTTGTGACTTGGTTTTAAAAGGTCTGGCGTTGTAACAAACAGTGCAGATATACAGTGTAGTCTATCAATTAATACTAGGTAAGAAACTTATTTTTTTAAACATGATTTCTAAATAAAAAACAAAACGTGTTTAGCATGTCACCTTGCAAAAGAATTTCCAGTCAATTACAAAACATATACACATTTAAATGTGCACATTTAACATATGCTATATGTGCATAAAGCACACTCTAGTCTTCATTGTTCTCGTATGCCTGGCCAGTGACAAATCAAAAGGAATCAAGGAAATCCAGGGAAATGACTAAGTGAGTTAACAGGTAGAGACATGATTACTAAAGCGGTTTCTCATTTAGAAAGTGAGTGTGGTGCTGGGTGGGGTTTGGTTCAAATTCTGCTGAGAACATTGAGGTGCGTAACATACAGGATTGAGCTCCTCACGGTTGACCTTGCGGCGATAAAGGAATAGGGCAGTGATAGTATTCCCAGCTCGAGCTGCCTGGTTTGCAGTGGGAGTCACAAACAGGAAGTCCTGTACATGAATAATACAGACAATTAGAAAATAAAAATTATCTTCCCAAAATCTGAAGTTTTCCTTTCCCATATTTTTTTATAGTGTTAGATTACTGAAACACTGGTGAAATCCAAGGAAACATAAAGCCACACCTACAAATCTGAATCCCTGAATGTAATTTGATTAGATAAAATATAAGCGATAGAACATATTTTAAGCACAAGGGATACCACCCTTTCAAGCAATCATTTAGATGACATTTACATACTTTTAGGTTTGAAATATCAAAACAACTGTTCAAAATGAAGACAAGGCCTGTGTGTGTGTGTGTGTGTGTGTGTGTGTGTGTGTGTGTGTGTGTGTGTGTGTGTGTGTGTGTGTGTGTGTGTGTGTGTGTGTGTCAATGCCAAGCATTAAAAATCGATACCTGTAGGCTATTTATATATTTAAGAAGCACAGTTGTTTAAACAAAAGTTTATAATTTGCTTGTGTTTAAAGCCTTGCAAAAAGCAGTGCGCACTCATCTCAAACAGAGCACAAATAGGCCACTGAATTGAGTCTTCTTTTATTTATTTTTTGTGCTTCAGTAGATAAAGGTGTATGGTTTTGCATATAATACTTCTGCACAATGAAAGAATATTAATAGCATATCTTGTTCTGTCCTACCTATAATATGTTGTTGCTTCATTAAAAATCTGCGCTATACATTTAAAAGAAATGTCTTTAATTTAATAGTATGTATATATCATTTTTAAATTATATAAATATACATTTAAAAAAAAATTTTTTTTGACATTACACATTTTAGCACAGAAGCCTAAAATGTTTAATTTTTGAGGTATCAGAAAATATTGTATCGCTTGCTATGAGAATCAATATTATATATATATATATATATATATATATACATACACCGATCAGGAATAACATTATGACAACCTTCCTAATATTGTTGGTCCAACTTTTGCTGCCAAAACAGGCACTCCACTAGACCCCTGAAGGTGTCCTGTGGTATCTGGCACCAAGATGTTAGCAGCAGATCCTTTAAGTCCTGTAAGTTGTGAGGTGGGGCCTCCATGGATCGGACTTGTTTGTTCAGCACATCCCACAGATGCTCGATTGGATTGAGACCAGGGGAATTTGGAAGTCAAGTCAACAACTCAAACTCGTGCTCCTCACACCATTCCTGAATCATTTTTGCTATGTGGCAGGGCGCATTATCCTGCTGAAAGAGGCCATAGCCACCAGGGAATACAGTTTCCATGAAAGGGTGTACATGGTCTGCAACAATGCTTAGGTAGGTAGTACGTGTCAAAGTAACATCCACATGGATGGCAGGACCCAAGGTTTCCCAGCAGAACATTGCCCAAAGCATCACACAGCCTCTGCCGGCTTGCCACAGAAAAACAAAACACTGGTCATGAATTAGAAGTCTAAAATGAGAATTTTTAAAGAGAAATGCCAGAGGATTTCGATATAAGAGAAGAGGGGCTTGAGTTTGTTGCCCAGCCCTATTTGTTTAAACCATGAGAGGTGTCAAAGCTTGTGATACTCCTACATCCTGCATCATCTATCGCGTCAGGGGTTATTCTTTTGCCGTAAGTTGACTTGTGTGGATATAAAATATGGATATTTTTCTTACACAAACGCATCGCTTCGCTTTTGAAGGCCTATATTATACCCCGGTGCCATGTGGAGCACTTTTATGATGGATAGATGCACTTTTATGGACTTCAAAACAAATCAGCCATTCACTGCCATTATAAAGCTTGGAAGAGCCAGGACATTTTTAATATAACTCGTCTGAAAGAAGAATGTCATATACACCTAGGATGACTTTAGGGTGAGTAAATCATGGGTTAATTTTCATTTTTGGGTGAAGTATCCCTTTAAAACAGAGCTGGACAAGTTGTCCAAAACAGCAATGGTATTCAGTAAATGTCTAGTGCACAATGAGCTTAAATGTTTAATGAAAATAGGGGTGATACGAGACAATGAATAATGTTGTAGGCTCACATACCATGCCATAATAGTTACTGTTGACCATGATAGGACTCCGGCTCCGGAGGTAAACATACTCTTCCCACCAGTCACTAACCTGGAAAATACAAAGAAATTTTAAATATACCATCCCAACCAAACGTCTATTAATAACAATATACAGTGTGTGTGTGTGTGTGTGTGTACATGTGACTCTTTAGCTCCACCCACTGCACACCTCCATGAGTTTGGCTGTTTTTGTAAAGAATCGGTACAGTGTATATGTCTTTTATAAATATGATAAAACTAAAGACTCTTTGGAAATATGAAGGATGCAATACTACTCTATAGGCACTCAGGATTAAAATGAGATTGGCAGAAACTGTGTGTGATATGTACTCTTTAACAGAAAGCTGGGATACCCATTGGCAACCAATTAAAAAATATCTCAAATAGCTCTTCAGATCATTTTAGAAAGTCATTGTCAATCTGATAAATTTGTTTTAAGCATCTAACATTGAATACCAATATATTTTTATGAATGATTAATAATGCAACTACATGCTCATGATTGAGACTGAGGAGTTATGACATTGACCAGAAAATAACTGTACAGATTTCAGCACGTACATAGTTTGTGGCCCACAGCGCTTTGAGTTTGAGATATCTTTGTAGGCGGTTACCCAGACTTTTCTCAAATTCAGCAGCCAGTCTCTTCATTCGCTGAAAACCAGCCGCATCGTGCAATGGCTTCACTGACTCAAGATACTGAAACAGAAAAATGGTTGAGATAGCATTCAGCGGTATCCATCTCCATGAACCCTGCAAATTTCTATAAGATGACACTTCCCAGCAAACCAGCACTCATGCACATTACACAGCAACAATTTAATCCATATTGCACTGACTCACTTTTTCCAAAGTGTCTTTAATGGGAGGTACAGGGAGGTGCGGTAAAGACGTCTGATAACTGTACAGTAATGGCTTTCTTCCGGACAGCATCCTCACTAGGGTCTGACAAGGAGAAAATTAGAAAATTAAAAAGGTTTCATCTATATATATCCTTTTGAGTGATTTATAACCAAGGTATTAATCAATATTTATCCTTATACATATTAAATGATTTGAATGACTTCAAGCTTATGAGATTTTACTTAATCATATAATTACCTGTTTGTTTACTGGAATGTGCTCTCTCCATGTTTTTGAGAGAGGCAACCAACATGTGTTAAAACATACACCGCGTGCAGAATTATTAGGCAAGTTGATTTTCTGATCATAGATTATTAAATACACAATTAATAGTAATTAATGTGGTTGGGAATTGGTCAAATGTGCCTGGAAAAAAAAATATGATCAAAAATCAACATGCCAAATAATTCTGCACACAGTGTATATTTAATCTTCTAGCTGACCAAGACATCCAAGGTCACTGGGGTCACTTCAGCCTGTCGCTTACATGATCAATTTCTAGTTGAAGCACTTACTTTACTTTTCATCTTCCATACTAGAGAATAAGGATGAATATTGTCTGAACCTCTCACCAGGAGAAAGAACATGTTATCTGTATGTTTTGGGAAACTTCACCGTTTACAGTTAGATCTCGACCATGTTCAACCTTGGAGAAGCCGGGTCTCCTGAGTATCTGTGTGTGTGTGCTAATATTATTTGTTACAGGTCCTGTATTGGTGAGGTGGACAACTGGCACCATGGTGGAGATGGAATGACTTGTTTTCCTCAACATACTGGCACCTAGAAACACAGTCTTGTGACGTCAGAGGCTCACTTCGTGCCTAAAACCAGGGTCCGGGTGTCAGCCGTATAATCGATGAAGATATGCTTCTGTCTATCAGTCCATGTGTGGAAATTTTCTACGTTTATTAAATTAATTACAAAACAAAAAAAATCATATGTACATAAGTATTCACAGCCTTTGCCATGACACTCAAAATTGAGCTCAGGTGCATCCTGTTTCCACTGATCATCCTTTAAATGTTTCTACAACGTGATTGGAGTCCACCTGTGGTAAATTCACATGATTTGGAAAGGCACACACCTGTCTATATAAGGTCCCACTGTTAACAGTGCATGTGAGAGCACAAACCAAGCCATGAAGTCCAAGGAATCGTCTGTAGATCTCCGAGACAGGATTGTATCGAGACACAGATCTGGGGAAGGGTACAGACACATTTCTGCAGCATTGAAGGTCCCAATGAGCACAATGGCCTCCATCATTCATAAATGGAAGAAGTTTGGAAACACCAGGACTCTTCCTAGATCTGGCCGCCTGGCCAAACTGAGTGATTGGGGGAGAAGGGCCTTAGTCAGGGAGGTGACTAGGAACCCTATGGTTACCCTGACAGAGCTCCACCATTTCTCTGTGGAGAGAGGAGAACCTTCCAAAAGAACAACCATCTCTGCAGCACTCCACCAATTTACTATATGGTAAAGTGGCCAGACAGAAGCCACAAAAGGCACCTGAAGGACTATCAAGACCATGAGAAACAAAATTCTCTGGTCTGATGAAACAAAGTTTGAACTCTTTGGCCTGAATGGCAAGTGTTATATCTGGAGAAAACCAGGCACCGCTCATCACCTGGCCAATACCATCCCTACAGTGAAGCGTGGTGGTGGCAGCATCATGCTGTGGGGATGTTTTTCAGCAGCAGGAACTGGGAGAGTAGTCAGGATCGAGGGAAAGATGAATGCAGCAATGTACAGAGACATCCTTGATGAAAACCTGCTCCAGAGCACTCTGGACCTCAGACTGGGGCGAAGGTTCATCTTCCAACAGGACAGCGACCCTAAGCACACAGCCAAGATAACAAAGGAGTGGCTACTGGACAACTCTGTGAATGTCCTTGAGTGGCCCAGCTAGAGCCCAGACTTGAACCCGATTGAACATCCCTTACCCCTTTTCCACCAAGGCAGTGCTGGTGCTAGTTCGGAGCCAGAGCCTAGTTTCAAATCGGTTCTTTGCCTTTCCACACCCAAAGCACCAGCTCTGAACCAGGAAAAGTGGTTCTTAAGTAGCACCAAAACATTGCTGGTCTAGAAGTAAGAACCGTTTGTGTCAGGGGCTGGGGGCGGGGTTGTGACCAACAAGACAAACACAAACTTGTGCGATCCAAACACTTTGAATGATCCAGAATGCAGCAGCACGTCTTGTCTTCAACGAGCCCAAAAGGACCCACGTCACACCTCTCTTCATCTCCCTGCACTGGCTACCACTCGCTGCTCGCATCAAGTTTAAGGCGCTGACGCTTGCATACAGAGCCACCACGCGCTCAGCTCCTGCATACTTTGACTCCATTCTACAAATCCACACCCCCACCAGAAGCCTTCGCTCAGCAAAGGAACGACGGCTTGTGGTACCATCACAAAGGGGGAAAAAATCCCTTTCCAGAACATTTTCATTCAACGTTCCCAGCTGGTGGAACGATCTTCCCAACGCCATCCGAAACGCAGAATCATTGACAACATTCAAAAGTCAACTTAAAACTCAGCTCTTCCGTGAGCACTTAACCTCATAAAAAAAATAAAAAATAAAAACAACACTTTCCTTTCCTCTTTCTTCTTCCCTCCCTACTCTAGCCTGTGCTACACTGAGCAATGTACACGGTCTCAGTATTTCAGGCTCTTATTGCGCTTCTCGATTCTTCATGACCAATCGCTTCATGTACCCCCAAGTTGTAAGTCGCTTTTCCCGCATAAATGTAAATGTAAGATCCACCATTTTTGAAATAGCAGCTAATGGAGCTCATAGCTGCTGCTCGTTTGTAATCTCCGTCTATACAAATGACGGCGAGCTGCACAAATTTGTTGGATTCGCTGTGTTTTGATGCCGATGTAGGATCGTAAAGCCTCGTGCATCAATAGTAACGCAACGTTCGCCATTGTTGATGTATGGCTTGTTCGAGATGCAGCGGAGCTGTGTAGACCGATCGCCATATGACAACAAGAGCACACAACTCCTTATGCTTTTTATTCACTCATGCTGTTTTGATATCATACGCTGATCGGTCTGCGCAGTGCCGATGCATCTCGAACAAGCCTCGTGTGTTTGTGTTTCCCGCTGCCTCGCTAGCGTTGCTGAGAAAGATGAGACGTATACAGTGACATAAGACCTAGCTCTGTGGTGGCTCTCTAGCCCGTGGAAAGGCAAACCGGTTCTCCGAACTGGCACTAGCACTAGCTCTGAACTAGTACCCGGTTCATTCTAGTGGAAAAGGGGTACCTGGTGAGATCTGAAAATGGCTGTGTACCGTTGCTCCCCATCCAAGCTTGAGAGGTCCTGCGAAGAAGAATGGGAGAAACTGCCCAAAAATAGGTGTGCCAAGCTTATAGCATCATACTCAAAAGACTTGAGGCTGTAATTGGTGCCAAAGGTGCTTCAACAAAGTATTGAGCAAAGGCTGTGAATACTTGTGTACATGTGTTTTATTTTTATTTTATACATTTGCAAAGATTTCAAACAAACTTTTCACGTTGACATTATGGGTTATTATTTGTAGAATTTTGAT